>BJEL01000047.1:0-158526 GCA_019972355.1 Drosophila kohkoa
TTGAATTGAAAATACGTAAATGGGATATAACAGATAAAGATCAGATCTTTGAATAGTATAAAAAAGTTGCTCAAAAAAATCATTTGTTTCATAAGTTTTTGCAAATAAATAAAATTTGATTTTGAAATAAAATAGTTGCAAAATATCATATAATTTCTATGCAATTTTTATACAAATTTGATTTTTGATGCATTTAATTTATACTTTTAATTGAATTTAATTTAAAAATATATTAGGTTCACACTTCTTTAAAAATATAGTAATTTTAGTCGCGAAAGACAGCAACTTGATTGATTTAAGTTGATTTAATTGTGCCGAACTTTTTGTTGGCAAAATTATAAAAATTATTAAACTAAACTTCCCAAATACATTCAAATATAAGTTTTGCTATTTAAATGAGTATTAAAATACAGCTTTTACAATAATAATTAAGCAACAGAACTTTAAGCAGCTTCGAAAAACGTTAACAGCTTTGAGTGAAGATTAAATTAAAGCTTCGCTGAGATCGACAAACGCACTTAAGCAAATGAGTTGGAATCGAAAAAACGATTGCTCAAACTGTCATCCAAAACACATATGTATGTATGTTACATATGTTGGCTAATAGCTGAAGTAATCGGTTAAATTAGTGGCCAAAGAAATCCATTTTTGTTGGGCAAACAAATCCAAAGATTGAGATTCAGATTGAGGGCTAAAGACATGCCTCCATGCCTCCCCATCGATGATTTCATCGCCTCATTCAATTGCTGGCAAGCAGTTTCATAGTTCAATAAATCAAATGCATTCACCATTTCGTGGGTGTGGCCAGCGACGCATCGGCAGTGAAGCGCAACCATGACAACCACTTGACTTGAGTTCAAGCCACCAAAAACTGGACACAGACTCGAAACCTGGCCAAAAAGGGGGCGCGTCTCGATACGTTGCGGCCCATAAAAGCGAGCCAAGTTCTTCAATAATAATAAATTTTCAATCAGCAAATTGACATCGTGATGCTGACCACTCTCGGGCAGGGGAGGGAAGGGGAGGGGCGAAATGGTGTGGGGAGGGGAGGGGAAGGGAGGAGCATCGTCAAGTAATCATTTAGCGAATGATTGCCAAAGCTGTTATCTATATTAAAGTGGTCAACAATGCGTCTCGAACAAACTTGGCATCATCTTCAGCTGCACAATTCAATAGCCAACGAAAAAGGTCAAAAGTGAAGTTATTCTCTGGGTTAACAAATTTATCCACTCAATTTAGTATCATTATTAAAAAATACTTGATAGCAAAAGATTCACAAAATGTGATTAACAGACAAATCAATTTCATTTTTTGAACACATTTAAATATAAGAAAACAGAAAAGGGAAAAATAGAAAGATTCAAATAATTTACTTATAGTTACTTTTTCTCTAAAGTTCGTATATTAAGTTTCTTGAATAATTTAAATAAAGATTTCTTTTTCTTTATATTATATTTATTGAAATTATTCTACACATTTCCTATGTTAACTACAAATAAAGCTACAGTCGAGCATACTCGAGAATGCAAAGCTACCCGTATATATACCAAAAATATACCGTAAAAATATAAATATATACCGAATACTATATTTGGCATAACGGTATAATATGGTAGTATATACTGAAGGATTTAATTGGTATATTGATATAGTAATAAATTGAAAATATACCAAAGAGTAGAAAATATATACTAGATTTTCACCCAAAAGAATCTTACACCCAATTAAAAGACGATATTTAGAAAAAGAAGCAATAATAATCGAATAAATTAAAATTTTAATCACTAGATTTGTTTAATGACTTTGTACGTCAAAGCTCAAATTTTATTATCAAATATGTATGTGCATTTGATATTTTAAGTAAAAGCTTAAAATAATATTGAATAAGAGTAATAATACTACTGCTCTATATACCCAAATAAATACTGCTTCCCTAATGCAATGATATTGAAATCAATTCTTGAAAATTTCCAACGAATTTACAAATTTATTAAAGAATCTAAAGCTAGTAAAAAAACAAACTGCATAGTCTAATTGAATTTCTTTGGCGCCTAAAAATATAAATATTACAGCTCTACATTTGCTATTTAGGTATGCATATATTTGCGATTATTAGAGAGAAAAGTCGGAAAGAGAAAACGAGAGAAAGAAAGAGAGAGGGTGAGGGAGAGGGAGAGAAATAGAAGCAGAGTAGATTAGAGGGATATCAAATCAAATAGCTGCAATTGGATTGCTTACACAGCGACAACAGTAGAGCGGAGAAAAGGAAGAGGAAGAGAAGAGGCATACACACAGGCTGCTAAAAGCACCTCTACAAACACACACCTGTATGTGTGTGTGTGTGTGTGTGTGTGTTTTGGTTTGTCAGCGAAGCTTCCGTTTTGGCAAATTTATGGCATTTCCTATTTTGATTTCCGCACTCAAAATGGACGCTAGCGAAGCGACAGCTCCGACAGCAGCTCGTTGCAGCTATCATAATGAGAATTGAAATTGCATTGGGCGGAGGGAGCGGAAAGAGGAGAGGAGGGGCGAAGGAGGAGGAGGAGGAGCGGCAGCAGTTGAATGCCGCACAGGCAGCGTCGCCAAATTGCAAAATGATATAATTCAATGAGAGTTGATTAAATTATCAGTGCTCGAAGTGTTGTCGGGGCAGCTGCTGCTGTTGTTGCTGTTGTTGCTGTTGCTGCTGCTGTTGCTGTTGCTGGCCGGGAAGACAGTAGAGAAGAGAGGGAGGAGAGAAAGGGCGGAAGGGAGAAGAGCAGCTAGGCAGCTTGGCGGAGACGAAGCAGCTGCTGTTGTTGCTGTTGTTGTTGCTGTTGCTGTTGCTGCTGGGCGGCCCTACAACAGTGGCAATTGGGTTGCTGTTGCTGTTGTTGCTGTTGTTGGTGTTGCTGCTTTTGCATGCTGCTTGTGTGCCTTGTTAATGAAATTTTCCGCTCCTTTGCCAGACGTTTGTTTACATGACGCTGTGTGTGTCTCTTACTCTTTCTCTCACTCGCTCTTGCTCTCTATTTATTATTGCAAATTGTTGCTGTTGCTGTTGCTGTTGCTGCTGTTGCCGGCTTTTGTCTGTTGTTGCAACTGATGATGATGACGTTGACGTTGCATGATGAAATAACAAACCGGATTAATTTGATTTCGCAGCCCCGGACTCAACTTAAGGCGGAGGCAGCGACAGGCATTGTGAGCTGTTTGCCACACAGCACACACAGCAACCTGCCACCAGCCACCTGCCACCTGCCACGCCCGACGCAAGCTCTCTCTTAAGTGCAACTCGTATTGCCCTCGGCATTGAGACACGCCATGTGTGAGTGTGTGTAAATTAATTTCAGCAGCAGTTGGCAGCTCACCTGAGCAACAGCCTCAACTCGATTCGACTCGACTCGACTCCCAATCAGAGCCATGCCACATGCCACAGTGTTGCATGCTGCAACATATTAAGCCCAAGTGGTAATCGCATCCTTCAGCATCAGCAACAACTTGAACTTCCCCAGCGATCCTCGATCATTACCAAGAAGTGGCCTTAATTCAAGCCAAACAAACGCAGCAACCAAACAATTAACTATCAACTGACAAAACTATTTGTGATACAAATTGAATTACTTTTTGTATCTGTTATTTCTTTATTAAGCGATCCCAATGAATGTACACAATACTATACGATTATTCTGAAAATAGAGTACGAAATATTGTACAATTAGAATGGTATTAAAATACTGAATGCAAAGCTAGTTAATACTTGAAATGTGTCGCATAGTTTTGATGCACATACTTAGCTTAAATTCTGTGATTTTTGAGATGTGTATTAAGAACTCAAAGCTCAAAATACTGCAATGAATACACACTGCAACAACTCAAGTAATCTTCAATAATTATGTAGCATTTGGTATATGTTAGTATTTTTGGTATATTTTGAATGTAGTACTGTATCGATATGTCAAATATAGCATTCGGCATATTTTAGTATTTTTGGTATATTTTGAATCAATATGTCAAATATAGCATTTGGTATATTTTAGTATTTTTAGTATATTTTGATTATAGTACTAAGTACTATATCGATATGTCAAATATTGCATTTGGTATATTTTAGTATTTTTGGAATATTTTGAATGTAGTACTAATCAATACGCCAAATATTACATTTGGTATATTTTAGTATTTTTGGTATATTTTGAATGTATTACTAAGCACTATATCGATATGTCAAATATTACATTTGGTATATTTTAGCGACTTGTTGTATAAGTTCGGTACATTTTTGGTATATTTTCAGTATATTTGTAGAATAAATTTTTATTGCAAATAGGCAGCAGGCATCTCAGATTGATTGAGGCAATATAATATATATAAAGGGAAAAACAAAAATAATCATTTTATGTTCCAATATTTTTTCTTCTTTTAATTTTTATATGGTTTACTTACAGTTTTTATATCTCAAATATGATAATTCGTTTGAGGATAAAATCCCTATTGAAAGCTTTATGTTGCCCACTGCCAACAGTTTTTGAGCTAGAAATTTTATTGTTTTAAGAAAGCAAGTCGAACTTGAAAATGTTAAGAACGTTTTTGGGATAACAATTAAAGTTTAAATTAAAATAGTCTTAGCGTAGCTTATAAGCTTCTTTGGTAGAGAATACCTTAATCATATTTTGCTTTTAGCTTTTTAAAGAGTAACAACAGATTGCACTCCTTTCATTCTTACACTTTCTTTATACTCTCCCCTCTCTCTATCCCTTTTCCCCTATGGCGCTCTGTCTAGGTCTTTCCCTGTGCCATAATCCCCTTGATGTGACTGTGTCGAGGCACTCAGCCAATGCTCCTTTTAGCCACTAAATTTAGTGGGCCGCACTGAGTGGCTCGCCTGACATTTTGTGGTGCTGCCAATTTCTCATATGCCACAATTTATGAGCCAAGTTGTCAGTTCCATATATCTTCTGAAAGACTGAGAGTGGAAGAGGGAAAGAAGAAGACGAGTTGCAATTGCCAAAGGCGTAGGCACCTTCCCGACCAGCAGCTGACACAATCAAAAGCCAAATCACTTTGTCTTCGTTTTGGGGCGAAAGGCTAACTCAACCACCTTCCCTCTCGCTCTCCCTCTCGCCCTCTCTCTCTCGTTTCCCGTTGCTCTGATTTTGTAGCGATTTGTTCAATCTTCGTGTGAGAGAGAGAGAGGGAAGAGAGGGAAATGCTGCGGGGCTGTCTTTGGGCCGTGCCAAAAAGAATTTCAGCAAAAATGTCGCCACATTGCTGCACTCCCCCCTCCCCCCTACCCCTCTCACTACCCATAGTATAGTGCTTCCCCTTTTGCTTTTTGCTTCTGCTGCTTCTTTTTTTTTTTGGCATGCCAACCTATTTTGCATATTTTGCTTTTTATTATAAATTTTCATTTTGCAGCGTTTTTCCAGTTGTGTCGTTCTCTCGTCGAGCCACTTCAAGCAGCGTCGCCTCGTCGATTTCAGTTTAGTGGCCACCCCTCTTAACTCCCCCCCTTCCACTCTACTCCTCGCTCCCTTTCCATCTGTCGCTCTTTGCTGCCTGTGTCCTTCGTCGTACCGTCGTCGCACATGACTAATAGCAGAACTAAACGATTTGATGGACCAGAAAAATGATGACTTCTTTTGCGACTCGACAGCGCACAAGAGAGACAGTGAATCAGCGACAGAGTGGGAGAGAGAGAGAGAGAGCGAAAGAGAGGGGAAGAGGGGAAGGGGGAAAGGCGAGTGCGTGCGAGGGTTGCAAGTCAAAGTTAAATCCTTTTCGGTCCTTGCTTCAACTTGAGCTCATCCTTTTGCGTGTGTGTGTGTGTGTGTGTGTGTGCCAAATCCTTTTATTGTGACAGTTGTTGTTGTGGCTGCTGCCGTTGTTGTTCCTCTTCTTCTTGTTGTTGCTGTTGTTGTTGTTGACTCGCTTTTGTGATCAACATTTAATGTTTTCTTATTATTGTGCATTCACATTGTTGTTGTTGTTGTTGCTGCTGCGAATCGGTTTAATGTTTTGGAAGATAATCTAATTTGGTCACTTATATGCGAATATGTATATTATTTGCTATTATGTGTGAACACACTGCCCCCTCTCTTTCTTCCCCTCTCTCCATCCTCTGCTTACCATTCTCAATGCTGTCATCGCTGCTGCTAAAAGCGTTTACGGTCCGAGCGAATATTCTTCGTATTAGCATTTCGCAAGCATTCCATTTACATTTTTTCAATTTCAACGAGTTTTTTATTTAATAATTTGCAATTTGCATGCCATTTGCCACCGCCCCCAAAGCGACAGCCACGCCCAGCCTTCAAGCTCAGTGGCCAATGACCAGTGGTCAACTTGGTCAACACAGCTCACTCAAATGGTCAAATGCTTCAGTTGTGCTCCTTTTGCTTGGCTTCTCTGCCATATGGCGCTCTCAACTGGCAGAAAAGATCATAATTTGTATATGTCTAGTTACTACTAGATAATAGCTCTTTAATCTTAACTATACGAAATTTATAAAAGTGTGTTTATATATACATATTTGGTATATTTTGTACTCTATGGTATATTTTGACTTTAGTACTATATCAATATTCCAAATATAGCTTTTGACATATTTTTATACCCGCTACCCATAGGGTAGAAGGGTATTATAACTTTGTGCCGGCAGGAAATGTATGTAAGAGGTAGAAGGAGACATCTCCGACCCTATAAAGTATATATATTCTTGATCAGCGTCAACAACCGAGACGATCTAGCCATGTCCGTCCGTCCGTCTGGCTGTCTGTCCGTCTGTCCGTATGAACACCTAGATCTCAGAGACTATAAGAGATAGAGCTATAATTTTTCGACAGCATTTGTTGTTTGTTTGCACGCAGATCAAGTTTGTTTCAAATTTTTGCCACGCCCACTTCCGCACCCGCAAATCAAAAAAATCGAATAACAAGTGTAATTTTAAAGCTAGAGCTTCGAATTTTGGTATATACAATAATTACCGTAGTAGTTATGATTCCTGAAAATTTGCGATCAGATAAAAATTGTTATTAAAGAAATACTTTTGTATGGGCAAAAACGCTTACTTACTAGGGGTCTGAGTTGCTTTGGCCGACAGTCTGGCACATTGTGCCGTTTATGGTATATTTTGAATGGGGTACTATATCGATATACCAAACATACATTTTGGTATATTTTTAGTATTTTTTAGTATTTTCGGTATATTTTGAAAATGATACCGCAATATTTTGCCTTTATTAAAAATGGGTAGCGGGTATCTCACAGTCGAGCACACTCGAATGTAACTTTCTTACTTGTAAATATTTGTTGCGGTATATTATTTTGGTGTATTTTAAAATTAATATAATAAAATAATAAAATTAATAATGAACTATTTCGCTCTTATACCAAATGGGCAGCCGGTATCTCACATTCGAGCACACTTGACTGTAGCTTTTTTACTTGTTTTATAAAGGTTTCGCTTTTTTCGTTCCAACTTTTTTTTGTTTAGACAACTGGTCTTAACTTACATTATATATACTACATTATATTTGCTTTCTTACGAATTCAAAGATAGAAAATATATTGGAATTTCGAATTCGATCTCATACATTTTTCCCGATACAATCTTTTCTTTCACAACTTTGTATAGCTTCAAACTATTCACAAAATTTATTGAAAATTATGAATTCCAATTTCTTTTAGCATATCTGACAATGAATTTGACAATAATTGCTTTGATTTCTCAAATACTTTTGCAGGTGTGGTTCCAGAATCGACGCGCGAAATGGCGCAAAACCGAAAAGGTTTGGGGCGGCAGCACCATCATGGCCGAATATGGATTGTATGGGGCGATGGTGCGACACTCGCTGCCATTGCCGGAGACCATACTGAAGTCGGCCAAGGACAACGATGCGGTGGCACCCTGGCTACTAGGTATGGAACAGAAATGTAAATGCAACAATCATATCGAACTATCAAAACTAACAAATCCTTCCAAAAACCAAAACAAAAAAGAAAAACAGAAAACACAAAAAAACCGTGAAAACCCAAAATCCCAAATCGAATAGGAAATCGCAAACGAAAACGCAAACGCAAAATCGCCATCGAAGTCGCGTTTGCATTGAGGCGAGTTTAATTGAATTTTGAGCGAGACAAAGGCCAGCAGCTCGGGGGATTATAAAATGATATCGGTTTGGTTGGCGAAAGAAAGGAGGGGGGACGGAAACTGGGAAGGGGGAGAGCTGAAAATTGTGAGCATATTTGGTTTCGTCCTTTTACCATTTTTGTCGTCATATGTTGCGCACATTTCTTTGACTTCAGTCGACTGCCTCGAAATGACTTTGCGGATTAGCGACTGGCAGTTAACAAGTGCCAAAAGGGGACGCAAGTGAATGAAGGAGGAGGAGGAGGAAGCTGAATCTGTTTCCCAGCCCAGTTCAGGGTTGCTTTCGACATTCTACTCGTGGCTTTTATTTGTTAATAATCGCTTAATAAATGCAAAATGCACACGCGATAGGGTGACGCAGGGCATTCAAGGGAATTCCGCATTAATTTGGCATTTATCGTTTATCTATTTCCATTGTCTGTGGCCTGACTGAGAGCCAGAGGAAAAAGGTTGAGGGAGGAGACGAAAGGAGAGGGAGAAACTGCTAGTTTTATTGGCACTTGTCTTTGGCAAACTTCCATCCCTCCTCGGTGATAATTCTCTGGGTGTCTCGCAAATTAATTTCCAAGTAACTCCTCCTCCTCATCCTCCTCCTCCTCTCTCGGCCACTCTTCAAGTCTTAAGTGGCTTAACGGCTTAGCATTTTTGAGGCTAGAGTTTTTAATTAAGTACGCGACTGTCAAATTAGTTGGCAATTTGATGTTGAGTAGTGACCCACCAGTTAATAGTAGTCTCATAGTTTTGACCCTCCTCCCTCTGCCTCCCTCAATTTGATTTGCAGTCCATTAGATCACTTGGGCGTGACGCTTTTCGCTTTGCGAGATTAATGTCAAACATCTGTTAGTCCTCGTTGTCCCAACTTTTTAGCTGATTCTTTAATGCAACTGCAGGTTCGAATTGTTCTTACATTAAATGTTGATAAATATATAGTTTAGAGATAATCATTTTTTATATTTTTTATTTGTTTTTTTAATTTTTTGACAATTTTCCTTTTAGTTTAATTGGCTGAGTTTTCTTAAAGCTAAAATCTGCAATATAAAAGTTTGTACTCAATAATTACATAAAAGCTGTTTTTTATTGGAAAAGTTGTTATAATAATTGAGGTAAAGTTTCATAGATAAAAGCAATTCCTTTCATTTGCAGTTTGTGCTGATTTTAAAGAAGCTTTTAGCCAGATTTTGTTTACTAATATAAAGAGCTTTGGTTTTAGATTAATGAATAACTGTGAGCTTATTAATTTTAGCGAACAGCAAGCTGATTTTAAGAGAGCTTTAAACTTTTAGGCAGTAAAGTTCATAGAGTTTCTTTGGGATTAAAGAAACACGTTTAGATTAGTATTTACCACACAATTGAATTAAACTATATATAGAGTAATCAGCTTCAAATACGTATCTTCAAAGCTTTATCAATTCCAACAACTCCCCCCAAACAAACTAACAGCAACTCACACTTGTAATAAGTAATGCTAACATTCTATTACTTCTTCTCCTTTTATTAGGCATGCATCGCAAATCGATTGAGGCACAATCCGCGCTCAAGGACGATTCCGGGGTAAGCGATCACGAGGATTCGGCTGGCTCCAAGTCAGCGCATTCGGATGAATTGCGCTCACACTCGCGAGCACTGAGCTCATCGACCGAGTCGTTGAATGTTGTGAGTCCGGCGCCAAGCAGCTGTCCAACGATTGCATCCACAGTGCCGCCAGCATCGACGACGCCGCACGGCAGCAGCGGCTATGCGGCAGCCTCATCGGCAGCCACAACGCCAACGGGGGCAACAACCAACAGCTCTGGATCGCCGCACATCGAACTCGGTTCGCCATCGCCACAGCAAACGCAACAGCAGCAGCAGCAGCAGCCGCCACAGACGACGCACTTGTTGCAGCCGCAGCAGCAACAGCAACAGACGTCGCTGACGGGACATTATGCAACTGCCACGCCCAGTTATCATCCGCTGCTGGATGCGGCAAATGCGGCGGGTGCAGGAGCCGCTGCCTCGAGCAAGGACTTTCACATGATTATGAACACTGCTGTCGCAGCTGCAGCAGCAGCAGCCGCACAACACCAACAGCAACAGCAGCAGCAGCAACATCAACAGCACCAGCAACAACAACAGCAGCAGCAGCCACATGCAGCGTTGCATGCACATCATTTGTCTGCCGCAGCAGCAGCCGCTGCGCTAATGGAGCACGATCCGGATGCTTTTAGGTAAGCGTTGATTTCTTTTTTATTTGTCTGTTTATCAAATGCTAACGGGTTTCTTTTTCTTTGCAGAAACAACTCGATTGCTTGTTTGCGCGCCAAAGCACAGGAGCATCAGGCGCGTCTCCTCAACAATGGCGGACTCTTTCTGCAGGTGCGCAGCTTTGCCCAGGCTCAAGCTCAAGCTCAGGCTCAGGCTCAAGCTCAGGCCCAGGTTCATGCTCAATGCGAGGTCTTAAAACACGAGGAGCGCAATAACAACAACAGCAGCAACACGCAACAGTTGCTGGCATCTTCGCATCCCGTCAAAATGGAGCTAACGCCTTGCGTCAACATCGAGGATGTCTGACATCCGCCAAGCAACTACAACAACAACAACAACAACAGCTTGCCACAGTGAAAAACCCAAAAAAAAAGGAAATGGGAAAATAATTCCCTGAAATGATCTCAAATCTAAGCCCAAAAAGATTGTATCCATAAGCACACCAATTTTTTTTTACTACCTTTAAGCAATTTATTGATCGATAATTAATCAAAATCAAAATCGTCTTGATCTGTAATCCAAAACACAATATGACATTTTAACAATGCTCTAGACTCGATAAGTTTCGTTTCGATTCGTTTAGCTCCTAAGAAACCAAGAATGTAATATTTTTAATAAATGCATAATCTACGCTAAAATCGATAAAACACATAAAGGACACGAAGCTTTACTATTTATTTATCCACTCTACTTTTCTTGCTTCTCTGTATGTTCAAATTTCAATTCAAATTTCAAATTTTGCGGCAATAAAAACAAGTAAGAAAGCTACAGTCGAGTGTGCTCGACTGTGAGATACCCGCTACCCATTTTAAGTAAAAGCAAAATATTGCGGTATCATTTTCAAAATATACCGAATATACTGCAAAAATACTAAAAATATACCAAATGGTATATTTGGTATATCGATATAGTTCACCATTCAAAATATACCATAGACGGCACAATGTACCAAATTGTCGGCCAAAGCAACTCAGACCCTAGTAAGTAGGCGCTTTTGTCCATACAAAAGTATTTCTTTAATAACTTCCACAATTTTTATCTGATCGTAACCAAATTTTCAGGAATCATAACTACTATAGTTATTATTGTATATACCAAAATTCGTAACTCTAGCTTTAAAATTACGCTTGTTATTCGATTTTTTTGATTCGCGGGGGCGGAAGTGGGCGTGGTAAAAATTTGAAACAAACTTGATCTGCGTGCAAACATAACAAATGCTGTCGAAAAAAAATTATAGCTCTATCTCTTATAGTCTCTGAGATCTAGGTGTTCATACAGACAGACGGACAGACAGCCAGACGGACGGACGGACATGGCTAGATCGTCTCGGCTGTTGACGCTGATCAAGAATATATATACTTTATAGGGTCGGAGATGCCTCCTTCTACCTGTTACATACATTTCCTGCCGGCACAAAGTTATAATACCCTTCTACCCTATGGGTAGCGGGTATAAAAATTTTTATAGCATACTTTGAGGATGCTGTAAAGATTGTTTTTTGAAAACAAGCTATATCTCGGCCATATCCTGACAGATTTTCAAAGGACATGCATTACTAGGATTGTAAGGACCTCCTCTATCGATCACCATCAAACAAATATGGGGTCATCTAAGAAACCAATACTTTAAATTTTTCAGTCCGAGGGCCAAGAGAAACAGGCGAAAATCAAAAATTGCAGGATATCTCAAGAACCACAAGGACGATTGGAATGTCCTTTGACACAATATTAGCTCTCCTCATAGGACTTCATTTGACACAGGACCTGCAAGGATCAGACAGGATATGGCCGAGATATACGCAATTTTCTTTTTACAAAAAGTTCATTTTATCTCGAGTCCTGTAAGGATTTTCGTCCTTTTTAAATTGCCAATCGGTTTCTATTGTTTAGATATATCCTTGTGCCAAAGGACATCACAATCGTCCTTTTAATGGCCGAGTTACGGCGGATTTTTGAAATTTTTGGCAATTTTTCGATACTTACCCTTAAACAATTTTCACAAATTTTCGGACCTATTTTGGGAAGGACAATAAAAGTCCTTGAATGCAGATCGATAGTATTTGTTATCCTGATTACAAAAAGGTAAGTCCTTCCAAGATCCTTGAGGATTTGACAAAGATATGGCAACAAATTAGTGCTAAAGAAATACATTTTTGTAGCATACTTTGAGGGTGCAATATGTGTATTTAAAAAAAAGCTATATCTCGGCTATTTCCTGCCGGATTTTCAAAGGAGTTACACTGCTAGGATCACAAGGACCAAGTCTATGGATTGGCATCAAAAAATTATGGAGTCATCTAAGAATCCAATACTTTAAATTTTTCAGTCCGAGGGCCAAGAGAAACATGCGAAAATAAAAAATTGCAGGATATCTCAAGAACCACAAGGACGATTGGAATGTCCTTTGGTACACTACTAGCTATCCTTAAAGGACTTCGTTTGACACTGAGCCCGCAAGGATCAGACAGGATATGGCCGAGATATACGCCATTTTCTATTTACAAAAAGTTCATGTTATCTCGAGTCCTGTAAGGATTTTCGTCCTTTTGAAAATGCCAATCGGGTTCTATTGTTTAGATATATCCTTGTACCAAAGGACATCACGATCGTCCTTCAAATGGCCGAGATACGGCGAATTTTTAAAATTTTTGGCAATTTTTCGATACTTACCCTTAAAAAATGTTCACAAATTTTCGAACTAATTTTGGGAAGGATAATAAAAATCCTTGAATGCAGATCGATAGTATTTGTTATCCTGATTACAAAAAGGTAAGTCCTTGCAAGATCCTTAAGGATTTGTCAAATATATGGCCAAAAATATGCGCCAAAAAAATTAATTTTTTGTAGCATACTTTGAGGGTGCGATAAAGGTCGTTTTTCGAAAACAAGCTATATCTCCTCCATATCCTGCGAGATTTTCAAAGGACTTATATTTCTACAGACTGACAAGATTCTTAAAAATTTGCCAGAGATATGTCTACAAAATTAATTTTCTCTTTGAAAATGATACCAATTCAAATTGTTTCGACAATTGAAATTATCATTACACCTAATTTTCAAAATTTGCAGCTTATTATGTCATTGTTTAAACAAATTCAGTTTTATCCTGACGTTGGTCCCTTAAAAACCGTTAAACTTATCGTTGCCAGATCGATGTGCAGCTTTAACTGTTATACATTTACAAAAAATTGACTCATAGATGGCGTTTGTATTGCCCAAGTCCGGCAACCTCGTCATGCGTCATCTGTTGGCTTTACATGCTATAGCAAAAACAGTGTGGCCAGCTATGCAATTGTATACATTTTGAACATTTCAAATAAATTAGGTTGAGGTTTTCAGAAATACTTTTTCTTCTGAAAATCATTACAATACTATTGGAATTAAGCACGTTCTTCGTCACGTTCACGTTCTCAAGAAATAGTTGCTACTGTTTGTTCGATAACACAAGTTTTGAATTGAGAATCATCCGGGAACCATATACATAACATACGCATCTTGAAGCAAGGATAACTGATGGATGGTTATGGATGGAAAGTCGAACTCAAAGCAGCTAAGCGAAGAAAGTTCTTTTCGGGATTTATCCTAAACCTTAATACTACAATGTTGATCAACTACCAAAGAGACGTGTTTCACTCATTCATAATGAGACGCAGGAAGAGACGATAGTCAACCTGCTTCTTGCAGTTGGTCATGCCTCGCGTGAGTGTGGCAAGTTCGGCGATTGTGAAACGATCTCCATTCGCATTGAGGAGCTGCAGCAAACGATCGGCGGCAATGTAACCGCTGCCACTCGCATCCAAGTTGCGAAGTGTGGCAATGAATTCGTCCCGCTTACGCATGTCCATATGACTGGCATTCTTGCCAACGGCATCCAGATATAGACGCACCTCTTGCAACTTTTTCACCGCCTGCAGGTCGACCGCAAAGATCGACTCCAACAGCCGCACATAGTTAACATTGCCCTTGTCATCCTGCAGAGCATCGAGCAGCGCACAGATCTCGGACTCAATCAATCGTCGTCCCATCGCGACGAGAAGACGTCGGAGTTTGGCCAACGGCATGACACCCGCACTCTGACCATCACACGATCGCAGTCCATTGATCAGCACCGATGACACGATGGGCAACTCCTCGGCCAGTTGGCTGTACAGCGTTAGCACCAGCTCAAAGCTGACGCGATTCGGCGGCTTGCGGTCCGGCGGAAACTGAAGCAAACGCTCGGCCAGGCAACCGTTGAGTGTGACGCCGCTGCAACGCAATCCCATCGCATGCAAACACTCGGACACCTTGAGCACATCGATGACGTTGCTTGCATCTTGAACGTACAGCTGGAAGATCTTGCGCAGCTGCAACACTTGCGGCAGGCATTGCAACAGCTCATCGCATGTCCAGAAACTGTTCACCACTTGGCTGTCGCCTTGTTGCTGTTGCTCCTTCAGCGCCTGCAACTGCTTCTCCTCCTCGTCCTTCGACTCCAGTTTCAGTTTTTGTATCGTCGCTTTCTCTGGCTGCTTTTGAATCGGTTTCTGCTGCACTTTTTGATTCGTTCTCGTCTTCAGATTCGCATTGATGGCGCTACTCATCTTCAATTGCTACTGCAAAACAAATAAAAGCAATTAACCTTAAATTTTGGAACAGATGAAAATAAAGGAAATGTACAATTATTGTATCAAGCTAACTAGATCACAAAAAAAAAGAAAATAAAACTTACTTCACAGCTGTAAACTTCGATTGACCTTAAGGAAAATAATCTTGAGCATTACAAAATCCTTTTCTTACATTTCACATAAATAGCTTAATTTAATGTAATTTCATTCCATTTTATATTCTAGTTGAAATATTTCAAAATCTTTCCAAAAAACCTTGTATGTAAATTCGTACGTTAATTCTTAAAACATTCAATGCTTAATTTACAATTTTGTTTCACAATCTACTTGTCTGTACTTTTTGTGAATGGGAAGAGTTATCGAGACATTTATAATGCAATAGCAATAGCGATTATAATTTGTTTAAGATTATGTAATAAATACAAAAATATGTGATTGCAATTTTTAAAACTTAAGATCTACATTTTTGGTGAGTGTATCGAGGATGCGGGCATAAAATGGTTTTTCATTCTTCTCACAATAAATAAATAAATGCTTGGCTAAAAATGTAAACTAATTAAGGATTGCCTTTCGAGTGCATAACGAATTAGACAGAGACATGTGTAGACAGAGAGATAGAGAGAGAGAGCGATAGATAAAAATAAAGAGAGAGCGAGATAGCTGCCATTCGTGCTTTCTCGCTCACTGGGAAATGTTTTGTTTGCTGGGTTCCTTTTTACGAAGAGGAATTCGAGTTTATGCTGCTGCTGGATGATGCAAAGATGGTTTCGCAGTGCGTGATCAGCGAGGAGAGCATAAAGATCTCCTCCGTGAGATTCGTCATGTGCTGGGGAGTGGCAATCAGTGTGGGCGCAAACACAGTTGCCAAATTGTGCTCGTTCATCTTGTTGACAGCGTAATGCGAAGCAACGCTGAAAATTAAACAAAATTCATATATTTTTTATATAACAGAGATTGTCATCAATATAAGGAATGTTTTATATAATTATATGATAGCCTGAAGGCCTTAGTCGCTCTGCCACATCGCATTGCAATAAGGAATTGTATTTGTTATTCCAATAAAATAATAATAATTATATGATTACTTCGTCTTCTAGTTTATCGAAAGTACAAAGATCTAGTGAAAACAAGAAATCTGTAATCAGCTCTTTTTTTTAAGTATTTTTAAAGCAAATTATGTGTCATCTATTCTTCTATTTATGTGTCACATAGTGTATATATGAGACTTTAACTTAGACTTCGACAGCCTTCTGTATAATCAGCTTATTTTTATTTTAAGTGTCACATAGTGAATATATTTAAGAAAATGTATTCTATAGCAATTATGTGTCATCTATTATAATGGTAATCTTTTTTTCTATTTATGTGACACACAGTGTAAATAACAAAGATATTGCGTAGACTTTATATGGAAGTTTATGAAGTGTAAAGATCTAGTGAAATGTTGACACACTCCAACAAGAAATTTGTGTCATCAGCTGTATTTTTAATTAATGTCTCACATAGTGATTATATATAAGACAAAGTACTTTATAGCATTTTGTGTGTCACACAATAAATGAAATGAAATTTAGCTTATTTGAATTATTGGCAAATCGACCCGAAATATGTGATTTCTACTTAAAAAGAGATGATTGCTTTAGGTGACTGATAACTCAGATGTGCGTGGAATGTGTGTGTGTGGATGACTCACCGCTTGAGATGCTCCAACATATACTGCAGACAACTGTAATGAGCTGGCGGCAAGCGCAGCGCTGCCTCCGCCATCAACTGCAACTGTTCCGTCTGCTTGGCATTTCCTATAGAATGCAAAAAGAACAAATTCAAATTTAAGAGTTAATTTACACTCCAAGAGAACTCACGACCTGCAGCCATAAAACTGGGATACGCCTGGAACGTGATCAGCGGCACAGGCAGCAGACGCAAGTAGAGCTTCAAAGTGCCGGCAATGACATTCACATTGCCATAGGTTGCCTCGGACATGTCCGTTTTGTCGCCATCGCGATCCAGTGCCAGCTTCAAGGCATCGATCTCATCGGCAAAGCCAGACACACGATAGATGCCCTCCTGCAGCATGCCACGTGCCTCGACCTCCTCGACGCAGCGACGCACCACGAAGGGAATGTGACACTGATGCAGTTGCACCATGGTGGCCAGATCGGTTCCAAAGACGCCGCGAATGTACTTCAAGTCCGGCACACACTTGGGCGGCACCAGCTCCGAGCACTTGTTGTGCGCCATAAAGCCGCATGCCTCACATTTGACGCCCTGCGCCGTGAATCCCCACAGGAAGTTGGCGCAAAACTCACACCAGTTGAGGCCCTTAAACGTGTGCACCTTGAAGTTGTGCGGCTTCTCGTAAACGAGTGGCATCGGATCCGTTGCCTGTGCCGGCAGCTGTTGCTGTTGCTGCTGAGGCACTTCCTTCTGCTGCGGTGGTGCCTCTTGTTGTTGGCTCACCTTGAGCGTAACGCTGCCATCACAATCGTCCCCGACTGCATTGGCCTTGCCACCCAACTCATTGGACAGCGCTCGTAGTTTGCGACGATTGAGCGTCATGTATGGACTCTGTTGGTAGCAGTTCTTCGTCTGCTGATTGATCTGCTGTATGATGGGACTGGCATGCAGCTGCATATGGAAATTGATTAGGCCATCGGCGACCATTTCGTGCACCGTCTCATAGTGCTTGTCCTGTTCCCGCAAATAGTGTCCATGGCCCGGCTTATAGAAGACCTTATAATGCTTGGTGCGCTTATTGAAGCGCACACTCAACGTATGATAACAGCCATCGGTTTTGGGGCTGCGCCGCACCAAATAGCTGCCATCGTTGGCCTGCGACAGCAGCTGTTCGGCCTCCAGGTGTCCCATGATGCCATGATATTCGCTGCCATACAAACGCATCGCCTGTTGCTGTTCCTCCAGAGTGGTGTCGAGAGTGCGTTGACAACGCACTGGATGCGGCGCTGGGGCATCCAATTGTATTTTGTACACTACACGCACACACATTAAACACACACTATTATTATTCATACAGAGTACACTCATCAATCAGAACTTACATTCGGGTTTCCACACCTTTTGAACGGGCGAACTTGGTTCGACGCCGCCACCGCCAGGCAATATGGCTACGATGCCTGCGCCCGGTTTCGACATGGCAAACACAAACAAAAGCAACAGCCAGCGATAGATGGATAGAGAGAGAGAAGCGCAACTCAATTGCAACTAATTAAGGAATGCAGTTTAGCACTGTTCGTCGAATTGCTTAAAGCTTAAATTAAACGCATTTTAGCTTTTGTTTATTTCTATGCAGTGTGACCAACATCAAGCAAAGAGCAAACACGCACAATGACCACTGCACAAGTGTTGCAAAGTTTGCAAATATTTCCATATTTATTATATATACACAATTATATATTGTATATTTACATATATGTGTATTAATTTCTTATTTATTACAAAATAATGTACACCTTTCGCTATTGCCAAGCACATTTGCACTAATCAGCTATCGATTAATGAGCATACATCCACTCGCAAGCTCATTGCTATGTCATGTTCAAGCAAATATGGCGCACAAATTAGAATATTAAACTTCACACAGCTTTACGTTTTTTCGGATATAAAAAAAGGCGTATTGTTTGGGTTTCATTTGTTTTTAATAACTTTAAGTACGTTTCTTTTGTAAAAAGATCTACTTTCATTTTGTTTTATTCATTAAATACAATTAAATTATTAAAAAAAAATAAACACTTGTAAAACACTTCAAAATGCGCATAAATATTAAAGTTCATATTATACACGCTCGATACACTCTCGCATATACAATATCAAAACATTAATTTCGAAATACTTGTTGTTAAGATGTGTGTATGGTGTATAAAAAACGTGTTCCATGTCGATACAGTTTTCGATTTAGTTTTTAGTTTGTTTTTCTTTTCTTTTTTGTTTTTTTAGAATAATACGCAAAACGCCGCGACTCAGGATTTGGAAAATACCCTGTAAAATGTTGTGTGTGTGTGTGTGTATGTATAGGGTGTGTGTTAGTCGCGCTGAAAGATGTGTAGATACTGTTTTGTTGTCTTTAGATGGAATTCAATATGCAATTTTTGCCCATACAACTTGGGGCGCGAAAAGGACAAGGTTAATAATGCTGCTGCTGTTGCTACTTAAATAAAGTGGAATCTTGGAATTGGAGTTGGCGGAATGAACGGCTAGCTAGCATGGCAGGTTGTTTCTTTTACATTTTCTTGTTGTTCTTGATGTTATTTGAAATTATTGTTGTTGCAGTTGCAGTTGCAGTAGATTGTAAAGAATCTCGTTCTTAACCGCTCATCACCATGCGCACAAACTCCTCGTAATTGATATTGCCCTGTTGATCCTCCATGTTGGCCAAGAGTTGTTCCACCTCCTCATCGGTCAGCTTCTCGCCCAGCGTGGTCAACAGATGACGCAGCTCAGCGGACGAAATATAGCCGCTGGCATCCTTATCGAAGTGACGCAATCCCTCAATGAAATCATCGGCCGTATCGCCGGAGCGTGCCTTCGATATGGCCTGATAGATGGGCAGAAATACCTCAAACGAGATGCGCTCATCGGGCTTCAGCTGATGTGTGCACTTCTTCACATCCGATTCGGTGGGATTCTGTCCCAAGGCACGCAGGCATTCGCCCACCTGGCTGAGCTGGATTTTGCCATCGCCGCGATTGTCAAAGAGATTGAAGGCCTCCTGGAATTCTATATCGGAATGAAAGAAAGCGAAATTGCAATTAGTTAATGTCTCAGAAGATAACGGATAAAACAACCTTCCAGTGTGGTAAATGTGGGCTTAACGTGGGCCGTATAATAATACATAATGATGATGGTGATGCAGGTGCTTCAACTGTTTGCCTGCTACTGAGAGACTTCAGCTTGAGACTTTCAACAACAGATTCAACAGATTTTGCACAGCATGCCACAGCAGCAACTGTTGTTATCACGCGCTTGCAACAGACCAAAAATGGCATTAAAAACCAAATACAGCCAACTGGCTACAGTCGAGTGTGACCGACTACGAGATACCCGGCAGCATTTAAGTGAAGATTTCCAAGTTCTATCTATTCTACAAATTTCTAATAACTTGAATTTTTAAGCTAATTAGTAAACTTAAATTCATCAATTTGTAAACCATAATCATATAATGCTTACATTTTCAATTTTTAAACTAGGCAATAAGCTCAAATTTCTACATTTTTAAACCTCAATCAATTAATGCTCAAGTTTTCTACTTTTAAATTAAGCATTAAATTCCTAAATTTGTAAACCATAATCATATAATGCTTATATTTTCCATTCTTAAACTTATTTTCAATTTGAATCTCACAAATTTTTGACTAAAATGAATAAAAATCTTATGTTTATAATATAATATAAACAGCAAAATATGTTTATAATATAATACAAACAGTAAATTTGGTTTGTTTTTGGTCGAAAATATATGATAAAATCTTTATATCAGGCACTACATTAATAAATTCGAATATTGAACATTATGTTTCACATCTTTTTGGGGAACTAACGTTATGACAAGCTTTTCAGAACATTTTACAGTTTTTTTTTTTTATACTTTCCATCAATTTTGATTGGCGCTAATTGACCAATTTCTATTGGGCCAATATATCAATCATAATACTGAATGGGCTATCGAAATTATCAAAATCATTGCGAACAAATCGACAATGATTCGACAATATTGGCAATCTGTCTACTTTAGCACTGCATGTAAACACCTTGCGTGTTTTCTCGACCGGGTATTCGAAAAAAAGCAAACAAACAAAAAAGGCGACTAAAGCATTTTGCCCATTTTAGGCAATCGAAGTGAAGTGAAGCCGACGACGTCGTTTTTTGTACGTGCAGCAGCTAAATCAATACGTTCAATGCGGTCAGCTGACGTCACTGCAACAACAACAACAACAACGACAAGAACAAAAACAACAACAGCAGCTGCTTATCGGCGACAAGCAATTCAATAGTTCTTGATTAAGTTATCACAGCCAAAGTTAGCAAAAAAAAAAATGAGAAAAAACACAAAACTCGGCGATTGCGTAAAGATTTGCCGGGAGGCGGCCAAGAGGCGTGGCATGTGTTGCTGCATTTGAAAGGCGGCCTTAAATGGCCAAATCGGCAAACGAGGCAACAACAACAACAACAGCAACAACAAATCGACACAATGCCAAAAAGTTAAAATGCATTTTTTTGGGCTGCTGTTGCCGCAGTTGAGTCGAGCAATCGTTGAGTGCGCATCGTGTGTCCTGGTTGCACGTTGCACGTTTAATCTCATCCAGCTGATGTTGCATCTCCTGCTCCCTTGAGTTAGTTGAGTTGAGTTCAAACAAAACAAACAAAAAAAAAAAAAACTGTAGCTTTCATTTCTCGCGGTCGTGTGGAGTGAGTCACATTTTTATACATATTCATTGTATGGCTGCTTTCGTTGTCGTTGTTGTTTTTGTTGTTGTCGCGTTTTTATTTTATCAATGATTCATGCGCCGCATATGAAGATGTGTAACACACAACACACACACACACACTCACACATGCATGCCAGCACATCACACACATTCGCACATTACTCAGAGACAAACGAACTCACGCACACACGCATGCATGCCTACACAAAGAGAACATGCAAATGGTTGACAACACGTATACACAAATAAATGCTTTGCTTGTCTTCTTGTTGTTGCTGCTGCTGCTTCTGTTGATTTGTAGGCCGCCGATTTTACAGTTTGAGTTGGCACTTTGAACTCTTTTTACTAGCAAACCAACACCCACTCACTCACACAATCACACACACACACACACACACACACAACACTCACCAGCCAACTGATCCTCGGTGTAAGCTGCCTGCAATAACAAAAACAACATGTTACTAATTAATTAACACTGCATTTTGTGCACACTCATGCATATGCTATAACAAACATTTGTGCCGACATTTGTGCAAACTTACCATATTGATTTAATTTGATGTGGGAAAAACACAACACAAAACACGGGATAAAGATTCGATTGAATTGCCAAAATGGAATGCACTTCCAAATAATATATTAGCGATACAGTGTGACCAGATATGGAATTTTGAAATAAACTATTTTAAATGACACTAGATATGCCTATACCAAAAAACGCATTTGTTAGTATATTGATATATTCATTACAATAGCCGCAAAGCGCAATCCCATATGTAATTTTTTTTGTTTGGCTGGCAAAACGTTCAACATGTTGTTGTAATAAACATGCAGTAACAAATTTATCCCATTAATGGCCATACTACTAGTGCTGCTAATAAGTTGCAGTGTGCCGGCAAATAAATTGTGCGCATATCGGTTATTTACTAACACTGGCTTATGCACACAATTCGAATTTGTTTACAATTGTGTTTCGATGTCTAATTTTCAATTGTATTCATAGGTTCACATCAATTAGCTATTACGAATATTTCTTTCATTCAATAAAAACCAAATGCAAATGTATTTTTGATTTTATTTTCAATTTACATTTTCTTGCACGCATGTTCTTGCATGTTTTTTCTTTGTTTTATTGTAGTATGCGTGTGTGTGTCTGTGTAGTGTTTGTGTAGCTTACGATTAAATTTAGTATTGAATGGTGATCATCAAAATATATATATAAAAATTGAATGATTTTTTGTGTTTTATTTTGTTGTTTAGTTGCCAATACATTTAGCTAATAAATATTTTAAATTATAATGCAGCAAAAACTCTGTTTGCAAAGTTTCTTGCCACTCGTTCTTCGAATGTTTGTTTTCTGAACACTTGTTTTTGTTGTTGTTGTTTGTGTTTTTGTTTAAAATTAGATTTGTTTAACCATTTAAAGACAAAAAAAAGTTATTTTAAAATAGTTGGTAATTTTAAAGTAAGATTATCAAAGAAATGTATGTGTTTGTGTGAGTGTAATGGAGCGGGGTGGGGAGGGGAATTGGGGATTGTTGGAGCATGGGATCTTATTGTTTTTGTTGTTGTTGATGTGTGTGTGTGTTGTTGTTGTTGTTGGTTCGTCTTCATCATTGTTACCGTTGTCAGCCAACTCGATGTCGACCAGCAGCAACTCTCTATGTATCCGATTTCCATAGCTTTATGGTCTTATCATTCTCAAGCGCAGCAGAGGCGATAATGTTTTCTGTGGGATGGCAGGCGGTGCAGAGCACTGTGTCGGTGTGTCCCTGCAGCTTTTGTACAACTTCCTTACTCTGTAGATTCCAAATGTAGACCATATTGTCCTCGCTGCCACTGACAATCCACTGTAGGAGTAAAAAGTAATCCATATTAGTATATACATAATATTAAATTTGAAAACTTAAAAAATAACTATAACAGGTTAGTATTATTGCTTAAGTTCCGATTGGTAATGTAAGAATAGTTACAGAGTTAGAAGCACTGTGACTTTTTCGTCCTTACCTTGCCGCCCGTGACCGAGAAATTGGCAAATATGCAATACTTCTCATTCTTGTGGCCCGTATAAGTCTTCAGGCACTTGCCCTTGGAGTAATCCCAGAGCTTAAGCGTATTATCGAGCGTGGCCGCCAATATATATTTGCCATTTGGGGAGAATTTCACAAAGCTAACGGGCGGATTATCATCATCGATCAGTGTCTTCAAGCACTGTCCACTGGCCGTATCCCAGATGCGGCACAAGCCATCGTAGCTGCTGCTGACAATTAGCGAACCATCGCGATTGAAGTGCACTGCCGAAACAGGATCTGAATGGGCCGGCAACGTTTTCAAACATTTGCCAGTGCGTACATCCCAAATGCGTACGCTTTCATCGAAGCTGCCCGAGACAATTAGATTCGATTGTGGATTGAAATTGCAGCAGAAGACATAGTTGCTGTGTCCCTTCAGCGTTTTCAAACTTTTGCCAGTGCTTAGCTCCCAGACTTTAAGGGTTTTGTCATCGCTGCCGCTGACCAAGAGACGTGAATCCGATGACCAAGCCACATCGCTGATGCCCAGTTTATGGCCCGAGATGGTCTTCTCAAATTTCCCATCATAGGCGCCCCAGATCTTTATGAGTTTATCAGCAGCTAAACAAGAATAACAAACAATATATGATACAACTATTTACATACATATATTGAGGGACTTTCGTTACTTACAGCTGCTGGCCAGCCATTCGCCATTGGGACTGAATTTGACCGCTGAGACGGCTTTAGTGTGACCAGCCAGGGTGAATTTCAGCGTATAATTTGGCTTGACGGACATCGAGCTTTTGTTCGACGACGGTGTGTTCGACGATGTCGACGAGGCCGAGCTGGGTGTCAAAGTATTTGGACCGCTTGGTGCTGTTGGCATCGCCTGTGGCAGTTGTTGTTGCTGCTGCTGTTGTTGTTGCTGCTGCTGCTGTTGTTGCTGCTGCTGCTGTTGTTGTTGCTGATGCACCACGCCGGGATGTCCGGTGTGCACGGCTCCAATGGGCACCATGTTGATAATGATGGCGTCTCAATTGTATTTATTTATATGTATGGAACTGCAATCGAAAGAAAATGTACTTATATCAATCTCACTTGCAAATGCAATTTTCAAGATGATGAAGAAGAAGAAGAAGCAAAACAACAAGAAAGCGCAACCACGCGGTTTTGTTGGTTAAATGGGCAAGCACTTGCGTCCGGCGGGGGTAGCGAGGGATTGTCCACTCGCGTTCAAGTTTGCGCGTGTGTTTGCCTAGATGTGTGCGTGTGAGTCTGCGCTGCAATTTCTTTTTTTCACCCTTCTCGCGTGCGCGTGTATTCGTATTTGTATGTGTGTGTGTGTGTGCGTATTTTTGTATGCGAGTGTGTTATTGTAACGCGGCGTGCTGCGGCTATAGCGTCTTCTTCTTCTTCATTTGTTATTTACTCTATTGTTGTTGTTTTTGTTCTTAGCCTTTTCGGCATTATTACCGTCTTTTTTTTTTGTTTTTTTTTCGCACACAAGCTCAACAGCGGCTTTCACGTTTTCAAACACAATTTTTGTACACAACAATTTTGTTTTGCGGTCTCGCTCGCTTGCTCAGCCAGCTGCTGCTGCTGCTGTGCGTGGTTATTTTTTTCGTAGTTGTGTTGCCGCGGCGTATTTGTGTGTACGTGTGCTCACAATTGCAAAAAAAAATATATATGTGCAATTTGTTTGCGTTCTTCTCGCGATTCTGTGATTATTTCGGTTAGCACGTGTGCTTCTTCTTTCTACTGCAATGCGTGCGTGAGCAAAAACATGGCGCGTACTTGACAGTTGGTGACAGTTAGCGGCCCGCTGTTGCCTCTTTTTTGCGCAAACAGTGTTGGGTAGCGACAGCGCCCAGATGGACAATCAGCTGTGCATGCACAATCACAAGCTACTTGCTGCGGCATTCACCAATTCAAAATTATCGTTGCGGCAAATGCATGTGGCGACAATAATACAACTTAAAAAAGCAACAAATTGAAATTAAGAAATTTGTTTGTTAGTTAGTTGATTTGTACGAATGATTTATGGGCAGTAAAAGCAAACAATATTTGTTATAAAAACATTTGTTATAAAAGTAAAAGTTTTTAGTGTAGATATATTTGATGAAACGGTTTGGTAACTGAAATTCAAATTCCAATTTAAATAAAAGGGGTTTTCATTGTAATATCAATGTTATTTGCATTTTCCTAGCTTGTGGTTCATTAGTTATTATTTCATGTTGTGGTCAGAAGTTCAATTAAGCTTGCAATTTGCTGACTGCTTCAAGCATGTTGCAGCATCCAAAATGTTGCAAAGCTTGCACAATTACAAAGCACACACACACGCACACACAGCCACAACTAATGCACAACAATGCAATCGACCAACAAAAAAATTTGCAAATTGAAAATGACGCTGGCATTTTTCTAGCTAAATTGTTGTGTAGCAACAACGAATTTTATCGCAATCTTCTCGACAAAACAAACAAAAAAAAAAACCGAAAAAAAAAATAAAATAATATTATTGTATGCTAACTCAAGGCATTAGTCACTAACTTAATGGACTACATCGTTTTTGGGCAATTGAAATATTCATTTTGGTTCTTAAATAACGAGTTTCGTATTTCTTGTTTTACTTGGCATTAAAATTGTTGGGGCCATATTTTAGGTAATTGCAAACTAGATTTTCTCAAGTTTCAAATTGTCAGACTGCATCAGTATGTGTGTGTGTGTGTGTGTAGACCAAGGCTAAACAGTTTTCAATCGAGCAACAACAACTTTACTTGGTGTCATGTGCGGGGTCTTTTGTTATTGTTGCTGTTTGCTGCGTGCTTCAATTTTTATGGCTGCATTTAATATACGAGTACGCTAAATAATATGAAAATGCCTCAACTATATCTTCTATGCCGTATAATAAAGCCAACTCATTGGCTTATTTTCTTGCTTTTGCCTTTTGCAGTCAATTCGCAACTCTCCAAGCGCAACCCTGTTTTTATTGTTTTTGTCTACATTTTTGAGTGTGTGTTTCTGTGTGTGTTGTGGCCTTTTGTTTTTATTACGCGTTCTGTTTTGCGCGCTATCGCTACCTTTCTTTCGACGCCAACGCCAACGTCGCAGTCGCCGTCGACGTATTTGACTTGGTTTCGGTTTCTGGTTGCTTACTTTGAATATGCTTCGATTTTGGTTGTCACTGCTCTTCTTCTTTTTGTTTTTTTTTTTGTTTTAATTCCAGTGGTTGTATTTTTCGCTTGCCCGTCGTCTTCTTCTTCTTCTTCTTCTGCTCTGACTAGCCGTAGTAGTAGTTGTTGTTGTTGTTTTTAGCTTAACTTGCGAAACACGTAAAACACAATCGAACGAACCAACAACGAACGCTGGACAATGGACGGAGGGGAGTGGCTGGTGTGTGTGGGAAGGTGGAGAGGAGGAGTGGGGAGGAGAAGGCGACGTCGGGCATAGCAAGTGGAGCGCGTACGAAAATTGTTTGCCAATGTCGCGATAAAAATGCCGAAAACCACAAAAACCTCAAGTACATGGAAATTAATGGACATGCGAATACCCTGTAAAATGCATTTGCATGATTTATGTGCTTCTTTTGCAGATGATACTCATCAATTTTGATTTTTTTGTATTATAAAAATGTAAAATTAAACTTATTAATTGTTATATTAAACACCTATATGCAGTTTAACATCTTGCTATCGAGTGCCTCAAATTGAGAGCCCCAGCTTATACTCCTATTTTACAGCAAACGTCTTTTACAGGGTATACGAAGCGTGCAGAGGTGAAACAATCGGCTAGAAGTCGAATTCGGCAGCCGGACACTCACACAAGCTCACACGTCACGTATACGTATACGTTTATGTCCACGTGCACGCACCGTAGAACACACACACACATGCACACGCAGCGACCTCCAGCACTGGAAACAATTGCAAATGGGTTACGTAAATAGCACACAACGTCCAAAAAAGAAACAACAAAGTGCGACAAGCGCAGCATACATACATAAGTACTTGCAAGTATAAAGCCAAGCCGTCTGCCCCAGCTCATTGAGCTCAGCGTGAGCGAGATAGCGTGTGCCGAAGAGCGCAGGAGGCGCTGGCGAAAGGAGCAGGCAAGAGGGAGACAACAAGACAGCTGGGCCTGAGCTTAAGTTCGCATAGCGAGTGCAATGCCTTAAGTCAAAAACTCTCAGCTGCAGCGCACACCGTACAAGCACGGCTTGTGTGGGGGACAGAGAAGGGGACTCAAGTTTATTTTTGCGAGCAGCAACAGCAACATCAACAACGACGACGGCAGCAGCAGCGGCTGCGTCTAAAGAAACTTCACACACACAAATCAGTTGCAGTCGCGAATTAGCGTCGTACAGACGCGCTTTTTACATTGTCTCGCTCTCTTCGCATTTATTTTCTGTGTTTGTTTTTGTTCTGTTATTGTTATATTGTTTTTGTTGTTTTGAGTTTGTGTGAAGAAAGAAAAGAAGCAGCAGCAGCATGGTGCACAGCAAAAAGGATGATGATGAACATCAGCTGCTGATGGCTCAACGCCTAATCGAGTTTGAAAAGTTGATCAAAGCGCAGCCGCAGCTGCCCCACAATATTTGTATGTACCACACAATGGCTGGGGGGGGGGGGGGGGGGGGGGGGGGGGGGGGGGGGGGGGGGAGAATGTGTGACTTGAGGCATTGGGGCACTGGGACTTCCTGAAAAGGGTCTAATTAAAAGACACGGAAAAAGAAGTATGCAAAATAAGCTGCTAACTTAATTTACATTAAGTTGAAGTTTATTTCCGAATTTTAGATTGCGATAGTCACATAATTTTTATAAATATTATATTCAGAAATTATTATATTAAGAGTTTAACTAGGAAGTTATTCGTAGAGAACTAAATCTTTATATCTCCAAAAATTCTGTAGTATCTAAAGAAATTCTTGTCTTACACAATTATAGTGAAGTATTTCTAGAATTTTGTAATAAAAGTTGAGAAAGGTTTACTACAGGGCAGACAGATAACAAGTTGGTTGCGATTCAAAATGCCAAAAATAAAACTTACATTAGTTTCTCGTTTAATTTCTTGAGTCCCAAAGGTCGTCAAATGTATAATTAACAAAAGATTAAGTAGAACTCCTATTAGCTAAACTCGTATTGTAAACAATCTTGACAACTCCGCAATTAAACATATTTCTACAAATTCAAATGAAAATCAATGTTTATTTTATCGGAACTGAAAGAAAACAAAATGTAGCTCATAAAGAAAGTGTTTAATTATGTTATATAGAGCATCCTAATTGAGATAATTAGTAGAGTCTTAACACGTTAAGTTGAAAAAACGTTACTCTATAAATAAAACAAAGAAAGGCCTGAAAGATCTGAAGCAATATTTAAATTAACACCTGATAGAGTTAAGTGAAATGAGTTTATAAAAATATGAGGAAAAAATGCATATCTATTAACATTTAGTAAGCATATCAAAAATAATTGATAGACACGCTCTAAATATATCTTTTTTGTTAAACTCCTATTTGAAATTTTAAAGTTCGCAAATTTATTTCGTTTAATGAAATGAAATGCCGAAAAGACCTTGTTGCGAATTGGACCATGATTATACATTTGTATAGACCACATTTGCATACGGCGATAAACAAAAATGTTGTACGAAATTTGCATGAACAACTCTTGCCGCAGTTTGTCTCATCTTACTTAATAGCAGTGTAATGTTTTATTTTCGAAAAGTAAACAATTATTATTTTTATTTAATTGTCGTGTCAAATTGTTGAGTTCTAAGATCAAAGCGGTGATATCAACTACGAATTGTTGTCTAACATTTTAGTAAAGTTTTGAACTCTAGACAAAAGGTTGTGTTTGGCAAATTACTAAAAACAGAATGGAACTTTGTCAGAGACACGAGCGGAGATTTTGTAATTTATTTAACTACTTGGTTTCGTGGCTTATTATCATAATAATAGAGACATAAAGGAAAATAATTTGATTAGCTGGGATTTGTTGACGCAACTGTGGTTAGAGACAAAGTACAAGTTGGCAACTGAGTTGAGTGTGAATGTGAATGTGAATGCGACTCGACAGTTGAAATATTCGCACACAGAGAGAAAAATGACTAGCAAATAAATGAAAATGTATGCAAGTGAACAATAAGGATGAAGTTCTTAAATCACGAATAAAATAATACTTAATTTTTAAAAAGATAATAGCTAAACTTATATTAATAGAAAATACAATCATGTAGCTATCTACAGATGTGAACTTTGAAATAGCAGTGTTAACGACCTAAACGTTGTTAAAATTGGAAAATACTATTAGAAACACAACTTCGAGACCAAATTTAGTTATGACAGCTTAGTTTTTAATAAAATTATAAATAAAATAAAATAAACAAAAATTAATAAATAAACAAAATAAAATTCATAGTTCGAAGTCTAAATATAAATGATAAACAACATGAAGTAAACATAAATTTAAAATGGAAAAACGCATTTCTTGAAGAAACGGGCACAAAATATTTTGCTAACAATAAGAATTGAAAATAAGTTATTTCTTAACAATTACATATAAAGAAATTCAAACTGAATCAATTACTTTTCATTATAATAGAAATTAAAAAATATATATTGAACATAAGATTTCTTTTAATAGAAATTGAAAAATTAAACTTGAAAATAACATTTATTTTTTCTTATATATATTGAAGATAAGATTTCTGTTAATAGAAATTGAAAAACTAAACTTGAAAATAAGATTTGTTTTTCTTATAAAAGAAATTAAAAAATATATATTGAAGATAAGATTTCTTTTACTAGAAATTGAAAAATTAAAGTTGAAAATAAGATTTCTTTTCTTTTATAATAGAAATTGAAAAATAAATGTTGAAAATAAGATTTTTTTAATAGAAATTGAGAAATTAAACTTGAAAATAAGATTTATTTTTTTTATAATAGAAATTAAAAAATATATATTGGAGATACGATTTCTTTTAATTGAAATTGAAAAATTAAACTTGAAAATAAAATTAGTTTTTTCTTATTAAAGAAATTAAAAAATATATATTTAAGATGCGATTGCTTTTAATAGAAATTGAAAAAATTATCTTGAATATTACATTTTTGTTTTAATATAAAATTTTAAAGAATTTAATTTAATATTCAGTCCTCAGTCCTTATTTTTTCTTCAAAATTTATCGAATTTTCCGGTTTTGCGCAAACTTCTTCATCACTTCCTTGTCTTCTTATTTGACTTTCTTCACAACTTCTCTTTGCAGTTGCATAATTTCAAATTCATATTATGTGAAATCAAGCTAAAAATCAATATTTTGAATGCTTTTTGAATTAAGAGTTGCGTTCTTGTGACTTGCATCCTTTTCTTTGACATAGATCTTTTCTCTCTGTGTATGAGTTGGATAAAAGTACTACATAGTCGTCATAATAGAGCTCTAAGCATGGTCAGGTTGTTGCACAAGTTGCACAACAACTGCAACTGCAACTGGCTTAAAGTTTTGCCCACATTAACCACAATACTAAAATTACTCCTTTCTGCTGTTTTTCCTCCTCCTCCTCCTGCTGCTGATGTTGTTGCAACAACTTCTACTGTGGCATTAGCGTCCACATTGTTGCGTCGTTTTGTGCACACGACGCGCGGCGATTTGGCTGCCGCACAGCGTCTGTTGGAGCTGAACTATGCGCAGCGCAACAAGCATGCCCACATCTTCATTGATCGCGATCCCATGGATGCCAGCTCGCAGCAGTTGTTGCAAGTCGCGTAAGTGGCATTGGGCACAGAGTTGCACGCCCATTTTACAGTTCAGTTCAGTTCGATTCGATTCGATTCGGTTTAGTTTGTCGTCTCCAACCGGTTTTCGACATAGCATATATATAATTAAATCGCTTGTCTTTGGCTTTTGCATTTGCAGTGATCTGGTGCCGCTGCCCGGCCTGACGCCGGAGAACAACAAGCTGTTATTTTATCGTCTCATCGACTACGATGCCGACAAGGTAAGACTAACAAAAAAACAAGTAAGAAAGCTACAGTCGAGTGTACTCGACTGTGAGATACCCGCTACCCATTTTGAATAAAATAAATATATTTTGCGGTATTTTTCAAAATATACTGAATATACTGCAAATATACTAAAAATATAATTGGTATATCGACATAGTACCGCATTAAAAATATACCATAGACAGCACAATATACCAGATTGTCAGCCAAAGCAACTAAGACCCCTAGTAAGTAGTAAGTAAGACCCATACAAAAGTATTTCTTTAATAACTTCGACAATTATTATCTGATCGAAACCAAAATTTCAGGAATCATAATAACTATTATAACAATTATTGTATATACCAAAAGCTAGCTTTAAAATTACGCTTGTTAATCGATTTTTTTGATTTGCGGGGGCGGAAGTGGGCGTGGCAAAAATTTGAAACAAACTTGATCTGCGTGCAAACATAACAAATGCTGTCGAAAAAAAATTATAGCTCTATCTCTTATAGTCTCTGAGATCGAGGTGTTCATACGGACAGACGGACAGACGGACATGGCTAGATCGTCTCGGCTGTTGACGATGATCAAGAATATATATACTTTATAGGGTCGGAGATGCCTCCTTCTACCTGTTACATACATTTCCTGCCGACACAAAGTTATAATACCCTTCTACCCTATGGGTAGCGGGTATAAAAACAAAGAAATAAAAACAAAGCTTCAACTCAATGTGCAGTAATTTCTCGCATTTTTGTTTTATCGTTTGCTAACGACAACAATTTGCCAAACAGACAAAAACTACAATTTAAGTGCAATTCAATTGCACAAATTGGCAGCACCGCATCAACAAATTGGCAGCACCAAAAATGTTGTACGACTTGTTAATCATATTATTATGTGATCTAAGTGTATGTTAGCTTTCAACTACAAATTATAAACAAATTTGAATGCAATTTCATTGCACAAGTTGGCAGCACCGCACTAGTTAATTGGCAGCATTAAAACGCTGCTCAATTTAGCTATTCGTTACGTTTATTACGTGTAAACTTTGAACAACAAATTAACATAAATAAAACCATCTAAATTTTAGCAGCAATTAAACTCATATTACATAAAATTCGGCTTGAAATTAAATATAATTTTTTCTAAAAGTTATAGTTAAGGAAGGAAATGCAAATGTTAACCTTAAACTCTAAAAAAAATAAAAAACAACTGAATTCTGTCAGCAATTGAATTCCCATTAAATAATACAAATTGGCAGCACCTCATTAACAAGTTAGCAGCACCAAAAATGTTGTGCGATTCTTAATCATATTATAATGTGATCTAAGTGGTATGTTACCTTTAAACTACAAATTGCAAAACAGATTTAAATTCAATTTTACTGCGCAAGTTGGCAGCACTGCATTGGCTAATTGGCAGCACTAAAATGTTGTTCGTTTAAACTATTCGTCACGTTTATTAAGTGTAAACATTAAGAAAACTAAATTCTAGCAGCAATTCAATTCGCATTACATAAAATTCGGCTACGAATGGAATATAATTTTTCTAAAAGCTAAATTTAAACTAGCAAGGAAATGCAAATGTTAACTTTAAACTGTAAATTAAAAGAAACTAACTAAAAACTAGAAAATAAATGCAAATGAATTTGTGATTTGGTATTCGTAAATTCTAATTTAAAAATAAAATGTGCTGTGTATAATCTTTAGAATAAAGTTCGCTAAGTTACCTTTAACTTAAAATAAGTAGGAAATGCAATGCTGCCCTTCAAAAATCTATCAACAAAGTATAATCATTAAATTCATATTAAAAATTGACACCTAAAAGTTAACATCAAGATGCAAATCAAATTGGTTATTTCCTATTGCCAATAAATCAATTCAATTTCCTTTGCGGAAAATCTAGCTGCACATTAAACGTGATTTCGAGGATGAGAAACAGTAACAACAAAGAAAAATTGTCGATTTATTGTTTTGCAGTTCAACTTTACGGCCAGCATTAAGGTGTTCTTCATGGTGGCCGACTGTCGCTTTGCCACAGAGACAGAGGGACGTCTGTCGGACGGTGAGATACCGATTTTCGATATGGCCGGCTACACTTTGCGGCATCTGACGAAGACGGCGTTAAGTGCGCTGCGTGTGTACATGAAATTTGTGCAGGAGGCGCATCCGGTGCGCTTGAAGGAGATTCATGTGATCAATTGTCCGTCATATCTGGACAAAGTGTTGACTGTGGTGAAGCCGTTCATCAAGAGCGAGGTCTTCAAGCTGATACACTTCCATTTGCCCAATGCGGATACGCCGTACGACCATTTTCCACGCGCCATGATGCCCGAGGAATACGGTGGCAATGCGGGTAAAATGTCGGATCTAAAGCAACACTGGATGCAGTTGCTGCAACAGCATCGGTAAGTGAATCTTGAACTTGTGGCAAGTAAAGTGACTTCACTCTCTCTCTCTCTCGCTCTCTCATTTGTACAGTGAATATCTGATGGATGCCGGCAATTGGCGACTCAACAAGTGCAATGACAAAAAGAAGCCGATGCAGAGCCTCAAGACGCTGGAGATTGATTAGTTTACACGCTTTAACTTTAGCCCCTTCCCCTTTTAGCCTTAGTTTATACTTTGTACTTATATTTTTCCTGTATATATACATTTATATATATATATCTGCCCTGCTGCTACTGCTGGGCAATTCCCGAGTCGGGCTTGGTTAATGTAAATATTGGTTTTTCATTTCGAATGCGAATGCAAATTGAATTGCAAACACGACTCGCCAACTGTAAATTGCAGTTTGCAAACTGTTGCTTTTCAGTGACGCTCAAACTGTGCCAACAATAACAATTGCTACAGCTGCATTTTATTCCTTGATACTTAGATTGGTTTGATTCAAAACTAAACACGAATATATTTCTTGAATTTAAACATGGATTTTTTGTTAAAAGCAAAAATTTTGCTTATCTAAGAGTCGTTTAGTAAATACTAAAATTTAGCAAAGTGTTTAAATGGGGTTTTTATTTTGAAATTAAAATTCAAATGCGAAACGCTGGAAATGTTCTTAAACTTCTTTTATATATCAAATATTCCAACTAAATAGGAATACAACATATGGATTTTTTGTTACAAGCGTATATAAGACTAAATACTGAAATTTAGTGAAGGGAATGTTACTTGACAATAAATAAATTTAAAACAAATAAGATTTTTATTTTTTAATCAAAATTTAAATGAGAAATGCTTGAAATGTTCTTAAACTTTTTTCATATGGATTTTTTCAAAAATATAGAAATTCATTTTGAAATGAATATATTTAAAAATTCATATTCTCTATACGCTATATATTTGTGATCCCTTGCTTCATGGTCTTCTTTGATATATATATTTCTCAATTTTCCCTAAATTGGATTGGAGTCATCTGCTAATTATACAAATGGGAATGTGTCTGCAATGAAATTGATGATTTATCGTCTGACAGCAGCAATCTTAACTCGCAGTCAACTTTTTGTGCAGTGCATCGCTGTCGCATTGCTAACTGACACACATTTAACGTTTCAGGTATATGTATTCGACTGTGTATGTGTGTGTGTGTGTGTGTGTATAAGTGGAGCAGCAGCAGAGCACTTGAAAGCATAATGCGCATATCGACATGTCGCTGCGTCCATTTGTCCGTTTCGTTCAGCACTCTTCAAAGGGCGTCAATAGTAAAGCAGAGCAAGAAAGAGAGATGGTGTGTGTGTGTGTGTGTGCGACATACATATGTATTAAAGTGCAGCTCTTTAAAGAGCAGTCGTCTCTCATATCTATCCATCAGCTCCAATAAACGATACTTTTCTGCTTGCCTATGCGTGTTATTCGTATGCATTGTATGTACTTATATACATATGTATGTATGTATATCCATCTCACTCCTTCGCTCGCCTCCCTCGCTATGTATGCAAACAAGGGACGTGCAATGTGTGTGTGTGTGTGTGCGTGTGTCGCTTAACACCGTTTAACACTGCAACCAGCCAAGCAGTTATCCATCAGTGGTGCGTGCCATTCTCAGTCAAATCCGAAACAACAATAGACAAGCCCCTCTGCCAAATATACCCCTCCCACTCCCACTCGCACGCCTTGCTTTCGCTTAATGTTGTGCTGAGGAAGAGGAAGAGAAGAAGGAGGAGGAGGCTTATTCTTTTATCCTATGCGAGACGTGCACTGCATGCAATTGCATGGTAATCGAATTATGTGGCAACTCTGCTTGGTTTTTTGGTGGCTAGCACACACACACACACACACACACACACACGCGCATACATACAATTGCATTCACTATGCACACACACACACACACACACACGTACTTAGACTCACACATGCGTCGCATTCAAAATGGGGCAGTCGAGCGTCCAGCCAAAGCATTGGACTGGACTGGATTGGATTGGAGTGGACTGTGGACTATGTGGACAGCGGGATTTGCGTGTGCTGCTGGCCCCGAAAGCTGCGCTAGATAATGCTTCATTTATACCCTGCACTGCAGTGCAGACAGCGGGCATATTGCTTCCAAGTTATGTATATAATTTATAAAATTGCAATAGGCAGTATAATTTTTACTTCTCATATGATAAACAAATAAATAAACATATAAAAAGAAATACTATAAATATCATAAAATATACTTTCAATAATAACAAAACAAAAACTTTACAGGGTATGCCAAGGGAAACAACGACTGGCAATAAGAAGAGCTTTATGATCGAAGGAGACAGTCTGACCTCTATTGTTATTGCTGCTGCTTAGACACACCTGCACACACACACACACTGACACATACATAGACACGAACACACCTGTGTGCATTGTGAGTGCAGTGCTGTGATTACAGGGCATGAACAAAGGTGTTGCCTAGGCAATGGCAATGCTGATAAGCTTATGCGTGAAACAGCAAAATATGCTGCACAGATTCAATTAGACTGCCAAACGAATTATAGCGCAAAGTTTATGAGATGAAAATACCAAAGGGATTCCAGTTAACCTCACTTTGTGGGCAAATATTTTGACAGGCGAAGTGCATAACACAATTAAGGCGTAGCAAAGGCGTGGTGTGCATGTAACATAATTTGGGCAGTGCATTAGGTCAGCACAAACACCCTGTGCACACTCACTGTACAGTGTACAGTGTACACACCCTGTGCACACCCAAATTGATCAATTTTTGCATTTACCACAAGAATTGGGATGAAGCGACGTCATTAAAAATAGTATGCAGCTGCTGACTTCGTCTTTCAGTTTTAGTTTAGAAGCCAAAAACAACAACGGCGGAAGACGAACACAATCGAGAGTCGAAAGGAAACGAGCAAAATGTGCAGTCAACAACAACAATAGCTGTTCGCCTCTTGCGTGTGTATCTGTTGTTGTGCTCACACAGACACGAAGTATACACACACACAGTGAAACACTTACACAATAGTTTTGGCGCAGCTTTGACGCCGGCAGCGCTGTTCAGACTGCTGCGCGTCGTGCGTCGCTTGAGTGATAAGTTCAGTTGGCGTTTGGCAGGCGCCGAGAACGGTTAACGGTAAATACGAATTGCGATTTCCGAAACGCAAACGCAAACCGAGACGAGTCGAGTCGAAAGCGAAACAAAACACCGAAACGAAACAAAACGAGACGAACTCACATTGCGATCTAGTTGCTGTTTTCTACTGCATCCTCATTCTACTCTTTGTTGTTGTTGTTGCTGTTGATTTTCGTTCGTTTCTGCTGCGCGCCAATTCAAACAATTTGTTTGTGTTGCTGTCATTTTATTTCGTTTCTTTTTTTTCGGGTGTTTGTTGCTGTGTTTTTTTTTGTCGACAAGTGCCATTGCCCGAAGAAGTATGCAACAACACAGTCAGCTATGCTGGTATGTATATGTGTGTGTGTGTGTGTGTGTGTGTAATAAATGGCTGCTGATTTATGATGAATATTTTGTTTGTTCGTTTGCTGTTGTTTATTGGCATAGTTTGTAGCATGTGTATGTTATTATGTAAGTAAACTAGCTGCAAGCACTGTTACTAGGCACCCTTTCTGTCCTGTGACATCAATAATGCGAGGATTTTATTTATTTTTTTTAATATGTGCTCAACTCAACTAATTGCCCTCAGCAACATTATCAAATGTGGCCCCAAAAAGTATGCTACAACTGTAGTCAGGAGCTTTTTAATGATTCAAAGTAGAAATACAACTGTTGCATTTCATTTCAATACCGAGAACTAAGCTTCAAATAATAAAGTATTCATTTCGAACTATGGAATTTCTAATATTTGTAGATTTATCTCACTTTTCACTATTCATATTTATGAACATTTCAAACAAGTTTTATTTTTGTCAAAGTTTAAGCAGTTACCAATCATTTATATGTATATCTAATTAAAAAGATTATCATAAGTTACACGTTTAAGCTTTCTATCACTTTCATTCCAAATGATGCGTGTTTATTATATTTATTGGTTATTAAATAGTCTATATCTAATCTAATAAAATACAAAATTAAAAAAATCTAAACTGAAATTTGTAATTAATTGGCTTTCCATTTAGCACACTTCCGTTGAACCTTTTAACGTAATTATACATTTGTAATTGTCTGCAATATTCATGATGAAACACTACTAAATGGATACTCGTTGACCAAGTTAGAAAACCCCAAAGTACTTGTCTAATGACTCAGTTACTTTGAGCCACACAACTGACAATTTAAGCAAAACTGTTCCATTTATATTGTTAACCGCTTTTCAATGTCTTCGCCACAGCGCAGATAAAAACTTTCTTATGCTGGGAACAATAAAAAGAAAATAGATGAAAGAAAGTTTACGGGACATGCAATGACATCAGAGCAGAGAGTTTGTCTCTTGTTTAGCTTGTGCAAATTTTAGAGCTTATTTTTGCCAAGCAGCCAATGATGTTGTCATTGTCAACAGTTTTCCTATCTATGTACATATATGTATGTATATGAGATGACTGAGGAGCTTCGCCACTTCCACCTCTTCTTTTACTACTGCTTCTACTACTATTAGCAAATGAGGCTCAAACGAGCAAATGCACTGAATAACCCTAATGTGCGACTACAAGTGTGAGTGAGTGTGACTCTCTCTCTATCTCGCTCTCTCTCTCGCTCTCACTTCTGCCATTACTTAACACCTACAAGCTGGCATTCGTCTACACGCTATTGCACTATTACAGCCATAACTGTCGGCTTCAACTACCCCCAAAAGACATGGAAGTGGTATGGGGTGGGGGAGAGAAGGGGAAGGGGAATCCGGCGGGGTCAACCTCAATGCGGTGGAGGAGAGAGTATTAGTCATGGGGCTAGCTTCGTTCGTACTGTTTGTCTTTTTTGTTATTGCATGCTAATTTCTTACTACACTCCTCGCTCGCTCTTTCCCGCTCGCTCTCTCTCACTCTTTCTCGCTCTGTCACTCTAAAATGTGACCGCCTGAAAGTATGCAGTAAAAAATGTAATCGCATTTAACGTAACTATCAGCCAAGCAAGAGAATGAATGGCAAGCCAAAGACGAAGAGAGTGCGAACGACCGAGAGAATGAGAGCGAGAGAGAGAGAGAATGAACAAAATGCCCAGTCAGTTACAGTTAGCATCATCGTTTTGTGTCTTTTACTTTTGCCTTTGCTTTTGCTTTTGCTGCTGGCAGACAAAGAGCAACAGCAACGCCTGAGCACCTGCCCGCAAGTTTGGCCTAAATTGCCAGCCAGACCCGACAACTCAACACAACAACACAGCTACAATGTACAAAACATAATGAAAAAGAGACTCCCACACACACTCACACACATACACACACAAACAGTCGCAGACTGATTTAAGGGGCTGCAACCAGTGCCGCTTATCAAAAACTGGCGATCAAAGGCAACGGGGCAAAGAAAAGCACCGACAACCATTTTAAATACCCTTTCAAAAGTTGTGTCTTCAGCGGGCATGATGAATTAATTGCCACGGTTCGTAAATATCGCTTACATTAGTTTTGTCCACATGATTTAATTGAAAAGTTCATAATCTTTAGGTGAAAAATAATTCGCAGTCTAACTAAATTGAATACTATTTAATCATTTAGTGAGCAAAAACTTAAAACATAAATTGAAGAATTGGAAATTGAGTTCGAAAAAATGTTGTAAAATTTAATGATTCGAAATTTCAATTAAAAACATCAAAGTTTATGACTTTTTATACGCGTATCTCGCAGTCGAGCACACTCACTTAAAGCTTTGCTACTTATTTTTCTTCTCCTGCTATTGCTGCTGCTTTACAGTTTCATTCTGCTTTCTGTCTGCCTTTTTGCTCCGACTCCCCTCTGCCCCACTTGGCTTCGTGTCGCTTCTCCTCGCTGACTTTTTGCATAGTGTGCCACACACAATGCCCTGAATTTGACAAGGCGAACAGAGAAAGAGAGCAAGAGAGGGAGAGAGGAGGAGAATGTTGCTCTTGATACTTATATCAATTGGAAATGAAAGGATCTGATATCGAAATGTTACCATTTAGCTTAGGTGTCACTACTCCACATACATTGTACTTTACATAAATGGCATTTATAGCGGCATTTAGCTTGTAATTGATCAATTATTGGTCTTAAATGCTAATCAAACTTGGTTAGTGGAGCAAACGAAAGTGATATCGAATCAGAAATATAAATAGATTTTATGACTTACTGGTTCAATGCAATTCTGAAAATATAAGAGAATGAACAAAGAATCAGTATTACAAATTTTCTAAATATATTTTATATTATAAACAAGTAGGAAAGAAACTGTCGAGTGTGCTCGACTGTGAGATACTCGCTACAAAATTTGAGCAAGAGCAAAACAGTGTAGTATGATTCTTAACATATGCAATATACTAAAATATACCGAATGTTATATTTGGTATATCGTTGAAGTAGAGAAATAAAATATATTATAAGTGAAGTGTGCTCGACTGTGAGATACACGCTAACCAATTTGAATAAAAAAAATATATTATATAAATAGTAAATATACCAAATAATATACCGCAAATATACTAAAATATACCGTAGCAAAGCAGTGCAGTATTATTCTTAAAATATATTTAAAAAGGTATACAGCAAATATACTAAAATATACCGAACGCTATATTTGGTATATATTATATAGCATTTTATTTTCGCTGCGAATTAAGCTTCTTCGGTTTGTTATCGATTTTGATGTCAAATGATATCGATCGACGTTCAGTCAATCAGTCAGTCAGTCGGTTCAATGCCAAACACAAGCGTGTTGCAAAAGTTAGAGCTGAAAAATTCAGAATGTACTTAGCTGAAAATTCATTAGCCAATTTAGGTAAAGTGCATTTATGCATATGAGAATGTGATGGCCGTTTCCGCTTTGGCCATTTAACTTATTCATTTGCCAGAAAGAAGAAAGAAGGTCGTCCAACAACAGACTAACTGACTGACTGACTGACTTTGCCTTCGCCTTGGACTTTCGCTGGTTCCGCCTACTGACCGTCGACCGTCGTCCGTATTTCGGTGTTTTTTGTGTTTTAAGGTTGTAGGTTGTAGGTTGTACCTTTAGGCTAAACCTTCGCCGAACCTTCGCTCCCATACTCTCCGACTCTGCCTGAAGCACCTATTAATATTCACCCATTTGTTTCTTTTCGTTTGCTGCTGTTGTTGTTTTGCTTTTAGTGGGAGGCTAACCGTTAAAAGGCCGCATGTTTTGTGGGTGCCATTTTGGCGGCGGCGGGTAGTTGCTCATGGAGCAACGTGGGGGGAGGGGAAAGTCCTGGCCCAGCGCAATTTATGAGGTCAATGAAATTGTTGCTGACTGCTGACTGCCGCCTGCTGCCACGCGACTTGCGATGAGCGAGGAGCGAGCAGCGTGCTTAGCGCGTTTACTGAGTCGCCTTTCACATTGGCCCACAAAAATAGTAGAGGGAACAAAATGAAACTCAAAGCAATTGGGCACAACGGCGACGTCGCACCATAAACCGCGCTGCGTACTGTGCCCCGTTTTCTCCTCCCCGCAATCTGTTTGCCACGCTGCGCGTTTTGCCAATGTCATTGGGGCCAATGTTGCTAAAGGTCCTTTTTTTTATTTTTGGGATAGTTTTTTGGCGCACTACAAAGTTATGTTCGTTAATGTGGGAGGCAGTCGTCAAATACAGTTGGTAGTGTAGGGAAGGTTGTTGGGGTATGCGGAGGTTGCTTGGTTGCGAAGCGTTTTTAGTTTGAACTTTGCTTCAGGCGAGCAGTGAGCAAGACAGTGAGGTATTAATTTTAAAATATACCAAATCAATATACCGCAAAAATACTAAAAATATACAAACGGATGTAGTTGGTGTATACATTTTACTATATACCAAATCGATATTCAACAAAAATACTAAAAATATACCAACGGATGTAGTTGGTGTATACATTTTAAAATATACCAAATCAATATACCGCAAAAAAACTAAAAATATACCAACAGATGTAGTTGGTGTATACATTTTACTATATACCAAATCAATATACTACAAAAATACTAAAAATATACCAACGGTATAGTTGGTGTATATATTTTAAAATATACCAAATCAATATACCGCAAAAAAACTAAAAAATATGACAAAGGATGTAGTTGGTGTATACATTTTACTATATACCAAATCAATATACCGCAAAAATACTAAAAATATACTAACGGATGTAGTTGGTATATACATTTTACTATATACCAAATCGACATTCAACAAAAATACTAAAAATATACCAACGGATGTAGTTGGTGTTTAATATAGTACTACATTCAATGTATACCATAGTATATAGTAGTGTTGGGTAATATGGTAGTGGAGTGCATGGGAGGTAAGCACGTACCTAAAAGTGTAGGGTATGAAAGTGCTGTGTTGTTGAGTAGTTTGTGGGTTAAAGTTGGCAAGCATAGTGCTGATTAGTCGAGGGTTAAGTGGGATAGTGTTGAATAGCATAGCATTAAGGGAAAGTTTTACTGTAAGGTCTGGGAGGTTGTCGGGTGTGGGGTAGGGCAGCGTGTGTATGTTGAGAGAACACATTGTGATACGTAGAGTAGCACGTTAGTTGAGTCCCCACGCAAGTGTTGAGTCCCCAATAAACTTTAGACTAACTGTATGATAGTGTAGTGCCTAGGAGGTTGGCATGTAACTAAAAGTGTAAGGTATGAACATATTGTATTATTGTGTAGAATAGTAGCATAATATAGTGTAGAATAGTTACGGTTAAAGAGTGGAGAGTAATTAATTAGAAGAGCTGAGTAGAATAGTATTGAGTAGGGTGTACTACAGCCTAATATTAGTCAACTGCAAAACTCTAAACTTTCTGCATGATAATGTAGTACCTAGGAGGTCGGCATATAAACAAAACTACAGGGTATGAAAGTGTCGTATTATTGAGTAGAAAAGTTACGTTATATAGTGTTGTACAGTTGGGGGTTAAAGAGCATAGTGTTGAGTAGCATAACATTGAGTAGGCTGTAGTGTAGGGTCTGGGAGGCTGTTGGGTTCTGTTAGGCAAGTTGCCTGTTTCTTGAACTGCCAACAGTTTTTCTTTCTTGCTGCGATGATTGAACAGCCAGCCGGCCCCTTGTCAAAACATGTTATCGATTTTCAATGCGGCAGCGAGATTGAGGCGGGGAGGCAAGAGACTGAGCGTATCCGCATTATTTAAACGCCGCTAAGAGGTTTAGAGCAAACTGTCACCGCTTAAAGAAACTTATCGTTAGTTGAGCTGGAGTCGACGATGCGGCGTTGCCGCACGCAGCATGCGGCAAGTGGCACAACGCGTTGCGGTTAAAAGTTTTTGCCTACTTACAGGGATATTCTCTGAGTATTCATCTAGATTTGTGTGGCGCATCGGGAAGGAAAGGGAAGCGGAGGAGGGGAGGAGAGAAGGAGAAAGATAGGAGGTTGGGGCTTATCTTGAAAGCTGCTTAAAAGTGCGAGGATTTGCGCATGTGAGTACACTCATGAATGTATTCACGGGCACACGCACTTAAGTGCGCGCCAAACAATTAGTCGACAAGTGTATTTGCGATGTCGGCACATTAACTCGATTATGCTAAAGGCAAGCACTTCACACTATCAATTTCGAGTGCATTCATATGTTATTCATGAGTGTATTCACATTATTCATGTGCTTTAAATCGAACAACTTGCTGTTAATGCAGTTGTTATTCGCTTATGTGCATACATATGTTATTCATGAGTGTATTCACATTATTCATGTGCTTTAAATCGAACAACTTGCTGTTAATGCTGTTGTTATTCACTCATGCATTCATCGTATGCATAGCCACAATTGCAGTTGCAGCTGGTTCATTGTTATGCGTTTTACTATTATGGCACCATTAACACAGTCTGTATTCATTAGTTTATTCATGAGTGTATTCATGAGTGTATTCATTGCCAATTTTAGTTTTCACTGCACGTTCTGTAAACTGCCTTAACTCGCTATAAATTTAGCAGCGCGCGCAAAACACAAACAAAAACACTCACTCAACCAGGTATAGACTTAATCTGTATGTGTGTGCGAGTGTCTGTGTGTCTGTGAGTGTGTGAGTGTTTGAGTTTATGAGGCAGCGAGGAGCAAGCGTAGCTGACAAGTTTATCAGTAAACTACATCAACATTGGCGTGCTAGGTGAAAGCTATGTGTATGTTGTGGCTAAGCGAGAGAGTAAGTGAGTGAGTGAATGATTGAGTGAATGAGTGAATGAATGACGGAATGACTGACTGACCGAGGGAATGAGTGTGTGTGTGTGTGTGATGGAAGTGAGCCAAACGGCAAAGGCGCTTCAACGAAATTGCCAAACCAATGCCAAACACCTCTATAAATACACTTACATACATTCACACACACACACACTCATATACACACATACTACTACACAACGAAGTTATTTGTTTGCCATTGTCATATAAGTAGCTGTATGTGTGTATGTATATAAATCAAGGTTAGAGCGCGCTCTGCGATTATTTAGTTAGCTCGTCGATTTAATATGGGAAATCAAAGCGAGCTAACCAAATGTCAATCAGCGGAGAAACACGCAGCTAAAAGGTGATGGAAGAAGAGCTCAGTCCAAAGTTTACTAAATATACATAAATCCACAAAAATAAATGGAAACAAATTTAGGTCGATTGTAAAGTTTTGTTTGCAAGTAACAATTTTAGATAAAAACTAAATTAACGAAATGCGCACTTTAAAAATCATGTCAATAACGTTGTTCTATCAAATAATAAACATGTCAATAATATTGTAATGAAATACAAACACTATAGGTAATTAAATTCAAAAAGAAACCTACAGTTGAGTGTGATCGACTATAAAATACCCGATATCCATTGTGAATAAAGGCAAAATATAAAAGCAATAATAAATATATAATATTAATATACCACAAAAATGCTTGAATATACCAAAGGCAATATGTGCGATATTGATATAATACTACATATAAAATATACCATAAAGGCAAAAATATACTATATTTTTATACATAAAAAAGTATTTCCTCAATAACTTCTGTAATTTTTATCTGATTGCAACCGAAATTTCAGCAATCTTAAATATTATAGTATATACCAAACATCGTGCAGAAAGTTACAAAGTTATAATACCCTTCAATCTTATGGATAGCAGGAGTACAAATTGTAATCAAAAATGCCCTTTTGAAAATTTAAATCAGTCAACCACAATGAAATGAAATATAATTTCTGGAGAGTTTTTTTTAAATAAAATTTTCTTTTCATATTTTTACATCTATATTTTGTATGACAAATTTCAAGCTCACTCGTATAATAAAATATTTTTTCAATTGTTAAAAAAAACAATAAAACTAATTTAATTCATTTATTTCTCTATGTAAAATTTGTGCATTGCAAAGTTATTATTATTTATTATTATTGTTTCTTTCGGTGCATATTCTCCATGCAATACTCATGAATGCACAAGTCACACACACACACACACACACACACACACTCTCTTCACCATATTCAATATGTTTCCATTCACAATTCACAATTATGCGTTGCTGCCCCAAAAAGTAGGCAATCAATTCGATACAACTCAACTACCACACACACACAGGCACAGGCCGTAAGGCAGTGTGTGTGTGTGTGTGCGTGAGAGTAAATGTAAGTACAAGTTTAAAAAAAAAATATAAATAAATCCCCTCAGGCAAAAGCTTTTACTCATATTGAAGTTCTTGCTGCAACAACAATCAAAACAAATGTGCAAAAAGCATGAAAAAAAAAAAATCGTAAAAAAATTTTATTTTCGCAGCGTTATTGCAGTCAACTGCAATAATCAGATGTGCTCAGTGCCTCACAGTATGTGTTTGTGTGTGTGTCTATGTGTATGTGTGTGTTTATTAACCGTTGCTTGCCTTGCGAAGCATACATTTCGTTTACGAATATGTCAACCGAATTCGAATCCAATTTCCAGCTGCACTTCTTAGTTCGGGCATAGTTCTAATACCCTGTAATCACACAATAACTGCAATAGGGTATGCAGGTCTTAGACAGTAACTTGCAAATTACTTTATAAATATGTTTGCTAAATATTCTCAAAGTTTCATGACAATCCATTGAAAGCCACTAAAGTAAATCGCATAATTTTCAAATTTACTAACATAGCCAACTATATTAGCTAAATATTCTCAAAATTTACAACAATCCATTGCAAGTCATAAAAGTAAGCAAAGTAAAGAGTTGTGTCAAATTCATAAAATCCTAATATAATAAAATTACGTGACATTCTATAGTCGATCTCTGGAATATAACTATATCAATATATCAGCTAAATATTCTGAAAGTTTCATCACAATTCATTAAAAGACACTTAAGATATGCCACGCTTTATCAAGTGATATCTTGCTAGTTGTGCCCGCTTTTGCTTTCTTATGTTGGTAAATGGCATTCAATTCAAGTCGATAAAGTCATTTGACTGTCACAGCATAAAGTTGAATAAGCGTTCTTTCACTAAACAGAGATGTTTACTTAGTTCATTCAACACACAGGCATTGACTGACATTTTTGTGCACAGCATTCGACTTCTCAGGGAATGCGTCATACTTAACGATAAACTAAGTTTTTGGCACTGTCATTTGCACAGCACTGCCAATCAGTCAGTCACTCAGTCGCTCATTCAGTCAGTCACTCAGTATGCTGTAAGTAGGTTGAATAACAAAAGATACTACGTTGTTATGATAGACATAAAACCCAGTTACGAGGGGCGTTATGCCGTTGCGAATGCCACAGTTGAATCAAACAAATATTCAAGGCAATCGAATTGATCGATACTTTGTTGCACTCTTTAAAGTTAAAGCTCCGACAACAAAATTGTTATTGATTGCACACGAAATTTGAACAAATCTTTATAAATTAAGGAGGTAAGCGGCCGTCAGGCCGTCTGTCCATCTCTTTTCTAGCACTTAACTCTGTCCGCATTAATGTGAAGTTAATGAAAGTTAAATGTTATTCACACGAAATTTGAACAAATTTTCATAGATTAAGGAGATATACTTAAGCGTCCGTCAGGCCGTCTGTCCATCTCTTTTCCAGCACTGAACTCTATCCGCATTAATGTGAAGTTAATGAAAGTTGAAGGTTATTCATATTTGAAGTGTCAAAACTACTTTAGTGAAGTTTTCGAAAATAATTAATTGAAAATTCCACACACTTTAGTGTCCGTTCTCTATCAAATGAAATTGCTAGCGACTTTTGTAATTACAGCTGCTGCTCGAGGTTCTTGTTACAACGCATTTTACATTTTAACAACATGGGAGAAAGTTTCAATTTAAAATGCGTGGACAATTAGTTGAGTGCAATTCGCGTTTTGCTGGCAAAAGGAAATGAGTCGGCACTTCAATTAAATTGATTTGAAAGTGTTTGCCATCAAAGCGAATGTGCAAATATTGATTGAATACCAGACAAAGCACTCGCAAGCACTTCAGAATGAGCTCTAGTTGTTGCTGTTGCTGTTGGTGTTATTATTATTACTATTATGAGTATTATATCATTTTTATAAGGCAGTTCAACGAACTGCAAGCACGAAATAAATGTCTGGCCATTCGCCTGTCTATGGTTATTACGCCAATAATTTGTTGTCATTGCAAACAGAGTAAATTATTTCGCCTTGTTTTTGTTATTATTATTATTACTATATATTTTTGGTGCGCTTTTTTAGTTTCATTTTTATTTTTATTTCAATCTTATTCCCTTGTTGATTGATGGCAGACTATATGCATGATTGTTGTACTTGTTGTTGTTGTAGTTATTGTTGCCGGCGGCAATTATGAGCAGGCAAAAAAAAGACTGCTTGCCAATAGCCATCTAATGTGTTTCACTTCCCCTTCCTTAACCCTGCACACTCTCTTCATACACACACTGAGCAAAAAGTCGAGGCTCATGACTGTTTGATACATATTGATAGACAATTAGTAGTAGTAATTTGATTGACTTTGAAGCGAATGATTTCAAAATGATTTCCATAAAAATTAAAATTATTTTTTTAATATTTTTTAATTTAATTTCATATATCATATATTTAATGAGAACTAATTTTTAATTGTATATTTCCTTTTTCAATTGTGCTGTCTAACTTTTTTCTGCATTGAAATTTGGTTATAGTAATTGTTAAATTTTCTATTAAACTTTTGAAAATTCTTCGAAAATTTGCGATTCAAATTTAAAGTTACCATATTTCTTAAAGTGAATTTGAGCTCAAATTGTAATTTGATTTTTTCATTATTTCTGTGTCTATAATTTTTTTAAAATAGATTTTATTTAGTCTTTTTCATAGAAAAAACTTAAAAGCGGCTTTACAATTTATTTTGTAACTAAAAGTTCTAAAAGTGATTTAGATTCTCAAATTTTCTCTCTGTGTATCTTTCAGCTGAAGGCCTGACGCCTGTAGGACGACGACCACAACGTGCTCATGTGTGCATGTGTGTGAGTGTGCATTTGTCTATGTGTGTGTCTGTGTGCGAGTCCTAGTTGTGCAGCCTGAAACAGGATGGATGCTAGGCGACAGAAGCGACTTGGCCCAGCGCCAATTGCATCGTTCGAAAAGTCATTTGAGGACAATACCACAGCAGCAGCCACAGCCACAGCAACAACAACAGCGACAACACAACAAGAGCAACATCAACAGAGAGGAGCAAAGGCAAGTGCGACTATCTGTCTCTCTGTGTATGCATAGTGCTTATATATTATTTACGATCTGAGCCTAAAAATTAATTAAGTCAAACATAAGCAAAACACCGGCAAAAGCTTTAAGTGTGTGGGAGTGAAAGAGAGCGCACGCGAGCGAGAGAGAGAGGGAGAGAGAGCGTGTGTTGTGGTCGATGGCGAATGCCAGCAACATGCAAATGGCCACTTAAAAGGCAGGCGAACAAAACTCTTTTGGGCTAATAAACAAAACGAAGCTTAAACGATGCCCAGCAACAACAATCGAGATAAGAAGAAGAACAGAAGGAGAATGAGAAGGAGCAAAATGAAGAAGAAGAAGCAGCAGCAACAACATCGACAGCATCAGCGATAACTGTTTACCGCTTGCTCTCTCTTTCTCTCTCTCTCTCTCTCTCTTCCGTCCCTCTCTTTACTGCAGTGGTCATTGGGTGGGGGCGTAGCGGGGGGGCGGGGTCAGCGTCGCAGTCACAGTTCGGCATTCAGGATTGTGAAAATATTTTGACACACATCAAATCAAATGTGAAGTGGATGGAAAGTATGCTCTAAATAATGTCATTTCACAATGGGAGCAGCAATTGGAAAGCGTGTATGTGTGTGTGTGTGTGTGTGTGTGTGTGTGTGTGTGTGTGTGTGTGTGTGTGTGCTTCAGTGTATGAGTGCATGTGTGTCAGACAGTGCGTTTGGGGGGTGTGTGAGGGTGTGTTTGTGCTTGCCTAAAAGATGGGAGAGGGGAACTAAATAAATACAGTAAAAAAAATAATATGAAACATGCAAAAGCATCAGCAGCTGGGGATTTGGATTGTCCAGAGGGGAGCGTGAAGAGAGAGAGAGAGCAAGCGAGAGTATGTCAAAGCGAGGGGATGACGAGCACAAGGGAGGTGGGCAAGACGAGCTTGGCACAATGCGCGACAGCAGCATAGAAACGAGGCTAGCCTATGAACATTTGTGTACAGCAAATGAAATGCTCTAAGCCAAATGAAAAATGTCAAGCTCTAGTATTTCTAAGAAACAACAGAATCAGATAAATTTCGATAATAGAATAATTTAATTATTGTTTCAAAAAATGCATAAACTTATTAAAATTACCCATAGAAAAGATTTAAATTTCTATAATTTATGTAAAGCTCTGAAATTAATATGAATTAATTCATTGTTGCATTAATAAGTGTTGTCAGCGAACAAAAAATAATAATAGAAAAAAAAAAACATAAAAAATATAAATAAAGTTACATATTAAAATAAAATTAAAATAAAAATATTCAAATAAAAATATAAAAAAAGATAATAAAGTTGATTGGAACCCAAAACTTTGTTTTAAAATATGTATTTCTTAATAAGTATGCATTAATAGTCTTTTCAAGAAAATGGACGACTTAGCAACTTCCTAAAATAACTGAAACTCGTGCAATTTGTTGACATTTCTAATACCATTTATAATTTTTAAATTCTTTAGTGCAAAATTGTTTATACAAACTGGTGCTAAACAATTTGTAAGAGACATTTCTAATACCTTTTATAATTTTTAAATTCTTTAGTGCAAAATTGTTTAGACAAACTGGCACTAAACAATTTGTAAGTGTTTAAGTGCAAGTCAAACACTTGCAGCTAATGCATTTCTTTTATTGCATAACTAATAAATAATTATTAATTCATTATGAGTAGAGTGCTTTCACCCCGTTCGGTATTAAAAGCTAACAATTATTTATGTATGAACTCGGCAACAACAACATGAAATCCCAATCTCTTCTGACTCAATGCAGTCTCTAGTTGTGTGTGCAGTGCTGTGTGTGTTGGTGTTTTTGTATTTTTGAGTAAAAAGCTCTGACAGCTGAGAGCATGCGATGTCTGCTGGTGTTTGGTGTTTTGCAGCTGAAAAGCTTTCTATAGCTTCGAAAGCTTTGGCTTCAATATATGTCTGCCCAAAGACACACGCATACACACAGACACACACACACATACTACTGCAGCAAGCCGTAATCACAATCAGCCGCAGCAGCAGCAGCACAGCAAACTTTTAGGCTGCCAGTTGAGTTCAGTCGACTCCAGTACGACGCTGGCGCTGCGTGCGTGCAGTCTAACGGTATTGAACGGCAACGAAAGCAAACGACACAAAAATACCGAAGAGCACCAAGTTTAGAGAGAGCGAGAGAGTAACTAACTGCTTGGCGTTGAGCGCGCGCGCTGCGAAACGAAACGAAGAAGTCGAAGAGAAGAAGAAGCAGCAGCAGCAAGCAGGCAGAAAGCAGAAACACAAGCAGATATTGTAGTTTGACTTTGCGCTTCCGTCGCAGCGTCGTCGTCGTCGTCGTCGCCGTTGTCGTTGTAGTTGTAATTCCTTTTTTTTCGGTTGTTGTTGTTGTTATTAATATTTTTTTTTGGAAATTGTTGGTGAAAAGTTACAAAAATAAAAACAACCCGAGAGCGAGAGAGAAGAATAAATTATTAATAAGGACAAGTGTGGGAGAATATAAAAAGATATAACAAAACCAAAAAAAAAAGAAAAGAAAGAAGCAAACACACAAACATTCAACGAGGCGAGAGCAAGCACAAAAGAGAGAGTGAGAGAGAGCAGAAAGGAAGCGAACTTTTGGCACACGGTGAGTAGAAAAATGCGTGTGTATGTGTGTGCGTGTGTGTGTGTGTGTGGGGGGAACACAACATTAACAATAAACAGAAACAGCAGCACGCTGTCAACCAGAGGCCTAAAGGCAGCTCTCAGCATGCTACGCATACACACACACACATACATAATTATAAATATATGTAAATACGTATGTACATTCTATACTATATGTGTACATACATGTATGTTCTGTGTGTGTGTGCGGTTCTTATTCAAATTATATGCATAATTATGATTAATTTCATAAGACTTCAGACTAACTACCGAGTGTCGCAAGCCAAAAGGCGCAAGCTAAACTTAAAGCGCAGCACCTAAAAGTATGCAAGACCAAACTGAATTTAGCTGCCATTTGCCTTTTCGGTTGTGTGTCCCCATTTTGCTTTCTATTTTATTTTTCGTTTTTTTTTTTCTTCTTCTTCTGCTACTGCTGCTTTGGCTTTGGCTCGTTTTCTGTACACCAACGAACCACAACAATTCGTTTTTTGGAATCTATGCCGGTTACTTGTTTATTTCAAATTAATTACATATTTGTATGTATGCGCTGTTGGATGCGGTGTATTCCTTAGCATAGCAAAGCGTGTGTGAGAGCGAGAAAGCGCGAGGAGACGTGCTAGCGCTAGCACGTGAAAAAAGCATTGCATACTTTTGAGCGGCGGATTTAAATTAATTTCATTTGCGCGTGAGTGTCATACATATGTGGGTGCTTAAGTGTGCGTGGTTGTATGGTTGTATGGTTGTGTGCGTGTGTGTGTGTGTGCGTACGTGTGTTTGTGTGTCTTGGCAATCTCAAGGACAATAAACGCATGCTTTTCGTGTTTGCAATTTTTGCATTTAGCAGCGACGCCAACAGACGAAGCGCCATGTGTCAATCAGCGTCTCTCTCTATCTATAGAAGTCTGTGTGTGTGCGTGTGTGTGCGTGTGTGTGAGTGTAAGGTCTTTTCCTTGAGCTGCATGACAGAATGTGAAATCGCAACGTGCTCGGTTGTTGCTCCGCTAAACTATGCGTCGCATAGTTTGTGGCATGCAACAGCAGCAGCAGTCTTAACTTTCAAACTGGATAATTGCATTGACATTGCATTTAACTAACACAGAGAACCAATGTTCATCATGATCATGATGATGATGATGGGGGTCAAGTCAAGTGGCAGCATTTGAGCTTTAACTGAGTGTTAGCTAAGCTTTTAAGCACACACACAAATTAAATTAAATGTTTACTTGCAACGTGCACGCGTCCTCCATGGTCACTTTAAGCGTAATTGCAAATAATATAGTACAGCTAAAGATGATGATGAAGCAACAACAGCAACAACAACAACAACTACAACAAAAGCCAACTAAACTCGAATGCAATAAAACGCACAATCAAATACAATTGCCTCTTAAAAGGCAAAACAAAAAAAGGATGTGAAGGCAACAAATGATGAAAATTTCGCGCTAAAGAAGTACGTTAACTATATAGCACACACACATACACACATACATACATTTGCACAAAGAACACAAAAGTAATTGCATTGAGAGCATTATGAAACATTTCCCCACAGAGAAATATAAAATAAATTCGAAGCAAAGTCAGCAAATGTGCTTTAATGGCAGTACACAGAACACAGAGCACAAAGCACGAAAAAAGTGTGCAATAAAATAATAAATATTTTATGACAACATGCAAAATAATCATAGTTGATGAATATGGAAAAATTGTTAATACAAAATGTATTATTTGAACAACAAAGAAACTTTCATAGATAACTAGAAATCTACTACAAAGTTTAGGCATCAACTAACAAAAATATTTAGCTTTGACTTTAATAATAAAATGAAATTGACTGCTGGCAAATCACATAAATCAATTATAAAATTTACTACAAAATTAGCTATCAACTTACAAAAATATTTACAATTCATTTGCAAGAAAGAAAATCATATTGCAAAAGCATTTACATTTTGTAATAAAAGCTAAAATTTACTGCTGGCAAAACAAATAAATAAATAAATTTGCTACAAAATTACCCTACGAAATTAAATGCAATTTCTTTGAAATTTCAATTACAAAAGCATTTTACTTTAATAATAAAATCTTTAAAATGAAATTTACTGTTGGCAAATCGAATAAATAAATAAAAGAGCTGAAATGGCATTAAGAGCTCATGAGCATTTAAATAATGAATGAAGCGCGTCTGAGTCTGAGCTCGCGATAATACAAAATGTGTAAATTATAAAGCATCAAGTTGAAACTATGTTAAATAAATGAAATCACAATGCAATATTAAATATGTATAAGCCAAAAGCGAACTCTTGACTAACAACACAATATTAGATTATTAGATAGTGCAGAAAAGAAAAGAAAGTTCAGGGTGCGTAAAGTTTTCTTTTTTACTTGCAAAAATTAATAATGTTGTCTCGATGCGAAAACTGTGTCGTTATAGAAGAAGAAGAAGTAGAAGAAAAGACAATGTGTGTGTGTGTGCGAAAAAGTTGTACAAGTTGATATCCCTGTGGTTCGTTAAAATAAAGTGGAGAGCTGTATCCTAACTTTGCTAACCTGGTCATGGTCTTGTACGATGACAATTTCGTTATCCTTGGAGCCTTGGAGCCCGGGAGCCAGGACACATGTTGTTTTACGTCAGTGTGCGTTCGTTCGTTCGTTACGAAGAATTTGTCGATTTTGGTTCAGTAAACCCTGCAGCATTAATGTAGTTTTCAATTATCCAATTGCACACATTTTGGGGAACCTCCCTTTCCCTTTCCCCTTCCTTTCCCCTCCGCGTTACCAGGCAACCAACTTGCACCAGTTGTGTGTGGGTGCGAGAGGCGGAAATCAGGTGGGAAACGATAAGAAAAAAAAAAAGAAGGCAACTGGATTTTAATTAAAATCACATGCTATGGAAAACCATAAAGGATACAAAGTTAAACGTTGTCCGCTCTCTGGGGGTAACACAAATGACGTGGGAGCTGACGTTGTAGGTTCCCCCAAGGGAGTGGGGTAATGCCACGAGGGCTGCTCCAATTTGCGAGTGGCAGCTGCTGCTGCTGTTGTGCTGTTGTCAAGCGACGCACTTTTTTGTATGAGCATGCTCGACAGCCGAGACACTTGTTAAGCGACATTCATATACATCATTGAAAAATTGCAAAATTTGCAGCGGCTAAGTATGCTTCAATTTACGTTTAAATTGCATAAAAAGTATTTTGCATTGTAGTGTTTCGAAATTCGAAATTAATACGTCAAAATTTGCATACGCTACATCGCATAGTCTTTGAGTTATAGATGCTTTTGTACGCGGACAGACGGGCAGACGGATGCTAAGCTGAGTCAGCAATTTCTGCTAATAAAATATACACACTTTTGCCTTTGCTTTATGTGTGTACTTTATGGCTTTGTGGAGCATATATGTATGTATATAAAGCACGTAGCATAATGCTAAAGCAAGCAATGGCCAGCTAAAACCTTGTCAACAAATTGTCCAGCATTAGCTCTTAAGAGTGAAAGTAATGCGGTGTATTTTAAACAAATTTGCTGCTCAATTTTGACAAAAGTCTACATATAACATCTATGTATATTTAGCAGTTTAAATTACATTTTAACGTTTAAATTGTTGCTACTAACACTTTGTTTTAATATATAATTTAGCATAGAAGTATATTCAATTATTCTCTAATATACAAATTTAGTCTTTAAAGTCAAGTGTGCTCGACTGTGAGATACACGCTACCCATTTTTAATGAAAGCAAAACAGTGTGGTATTCACTTTATAATATACCACCTTCATACACGGCAAAAATACTATAAATATACCAAAGGTTATATTTGGTAGATTGGTATAGTAAGTTAAATGCCCTTCTTCCTCTTGGATAGGGGGTTAAAATATGATAAGTGAAGAAAATAAAAATTTTAAAGGAATTATGTATATCAACACTTTTTAAATGATGTAAAAGTTATAATTTAAAACTGACGAAAATCCTAAATTCAGCAAAAAAAAATATATATATATATGAAGTATGAATAATAATGATGTACAATTAATAATTTAAAATGGTCAAAAATTAGCACTGAAATGTTTATTCAAATAAAGTATAAATAAGAATTCAAAATTTTGCATAAAAATAACAAAATTACGAATATATTTAAATGTAATTAAATAGAAGAATGGTAAAAGGAAACCTACGAAGAATTCTAAGAAAAGTTCAGCCTGAAAGCCTGAAGTGTGTAAGGTAAAATTCTTAGTTACAGCTGAATTTGAAGAAATGTTAAGGCATTTCAATTATGAAAATGTATTTTCAAGAACTTGAGAGCATAGAAATGGACGCCATTTTTTTTTTTACTGAATAATCCTCTCAACCACTTGACTTTCCATTTGTGATTGTATTACTTGTATTGATAATGATTATACATTATTTTGCATTTATGGCAGATGATGGAGCAAACGCTGCGCAAACAGACAACAACGACAAGCGGTCCGAGTTTAACGGGAACCGGAACCGGCACCGGCACCGGAAATGGCAGCGGGACAGGGAATGGGAACAGCAACAGCTCATCGTCCTCATCATCGACGGTGTCATCGGCCACCTGTTCAGCGAATGCGACAACAATCGTTGCCAAGCAACGGCCGCCGCCATTGAAAACGGCCACGACGACGGTGACAACGACGCTCGTCAGCAGCAATGAAGGCGGCCAACCGCTGCCGATGCCCCATCCAAGCGGTGCAGGCGGTGGCAGCAGCGGTGGCGGTGGCGGTGGCAATTATCGTGGCACCACAACGCTAACGACACCGTCGACGCCGCGTATCGAGTTGAGCCGGGCGTCGAGTTCATCGCATCACGAGGAGGACAGCCGGGAAAGCAGTCCGGAGAATGTCTTCGAGCAGGTAAGAAGAAGAAGAAGAAAACGAAGACGAAGAAGAAGAAGTGCAAATGGATGGGAAGGGGGAACAAATGCGTGGGAAATTGTAACTGTATAGACGGCTTCTTGTATTCCTATTTTTTTTTTGTATTCGTTAGTTGGTTGGGCGGTTGGTTGGTTTGTGGGTAGTGTTTGTTGTTTAGTTGGCTTGGCTTCTAGAGCAACAACCATGCCCGAGCAACAACAACAATAACAACAACAGCTATAAAACACAGCAAACAATTACATGAACAAACAACAAAATAACATTTTGAGAAACGAATTCCATTTTTGTGCTAATTATTTGTACTTTGTTCTTCTTCTTCCTTTACATTTTTCGTATTTTATTTTCTCTCTTTCCGTGTGTAACACACCAACTCTCTTCTTCTCCCCTCTTTCTCTCTCTCTCTTTCTGTCTCCCTCTCGCTCTTATGCTCGGCTACACTCTCGATGTGTGCACACCAATACACCTACACTACGTACACACTCACACACTAACACACACTTACTCACACACACACACACGCCCCACCGCAATGCACCACAAAATTGGCTGTTGATTTCTTGATTTGCGCTCTCTTGTTTTTTTTTCTTCATATTTTTTCGTTTTGTTTTTCGACTGCTTCTTCGACTCACTTTGTTTTTTTTTCGGCTCTCTCCCTCCGCCTTGCATGCTTCACCATCCCCCTCTCCATCACCATTTTGCCTATATCCCCGCTCTATCCAATTAACCGTTCCTCGTCTTGCCAACTTCACTTTACATTTTTTGCTCCTCCTTCTTCCCCCGCCCCGCAAATTTTTGCTATAAAATTCTCTGTATTTGTGCGTGTGTGTGTGTGTTTGTGCGTATACGTTTGTGTGTGTGTATGCATGTGTGTGTGTGTGTTGGTTTGATGGTAACCAACTCTCAAAAAAAAAAAAAAAAAAAAACTAACTAATGCTATGAAGGTCGGCACTGGCACCCTACAGGAAACCATTGGTCTCGGTTTTCGCGAAGAGGGCGCCCTCGAGCTACGCAGCTCCACCGAGGAGCTCTATTTCATGGATCCCGAGCAAAAGAAAGAGGAGCAAGAGCGCCTCCAGCAGCAGCAGCAACAACAACAGCAGCAACAACAGGTGAGTGAGGTAAGCAATACTCTAAATACCTAAATACCCACTCTTTATGCCCCTAGAGTATCTCTACCCCATGTTTATGCAGAGTGCCAATCGTTTATCGATAAACGTTTCTTTTCCGGCAATTGTAAAATTCCAATTTCCCTAATTTCACCAACCGAATGAAGAATAAACTAATTTTATAACAGAAGTTGCAGCAGTTTCTACGGCAATGTTTCTACGGCAATTGTAAAATTCCAATTTCTCTAATTTCGCCAATCGAATGAAGAATAAACTAATTTCAAAACAGAAGTTGCAGCAGTTATTTTAGATAACTACATATTTATATTTTAAATAACTAAATACATTAAAGCGATTTTGAAATTTTGTTGATGAAAGAAGAAATAATAAGGATGAAAGAAGAAGAAAGTTAAAAAAGTTGTAGTTTTGAAATTTTAACTAACTAATTATCAATTTTAAAATCGGACCAATCAGTTTTATCAATTTAACAATTTTGAGCAAGTTTCCCAAATATTATTATTGCTTTTTCACGAAGAACATGGGATGATTGCGAATTGAATCCTAAACAGTCACCGACTTGTAACACTTTCAAATTGATTTCAAAGAAAATATCTGATAGTAAGCTACCACATTGTATGACCATAGTAACTTATTTCCAAAGTTAAGCGATCCAATAAATCGAATTATTAATTACAAAGCAATAAAGTAACAAGAGAACTTTGTAACATTTCAATCTTGCTGAGATGAACAAAAACTCCCCAGAAATTTGTTATATGCTATTCACTACACAAAATGTAATTCCATTGTAAGCAAATAGTAAAGGATTTGTTGTACTCGTATTCGTTGTGGTATTTTGTGTGTGGTTTGCGGTAGAAAACAAAGTTCGACAGCTGTCGGAGATTTAACTACAAATTTGGCAACAAACTAATCACAATTTGAATTTTCATTGTATGTAACGCAAGTTAACTAACTACGTGTGTACCTCTAGTGTAATAAAATGTAAACATGCAAATAAAATCATATGTCCATTTGATTAGAAAGGAAACTCCTTCAATTATCCAAATACCTGCTCTGTCTTCTTAATCAGCTATCCAAACTAGTTGACTTAGGAAACTAAAGCGTTTGCTTAGCTCAACTTGAGAGCACAAAAGAAACGCTGTGTAAAATCAACATAGATTTCACAGCTTTGCTCTTGAAGTGTAACCGCTTACCTTAAGTGTTTGCAGTTAAGTTTGTGTTGTCGTTGTTGTTGTTTTATTTTGGTTCCTTTGGTTGGTAACCTGAGCGAGTCAACTTCAGTTTATTTGACGTATTAGCTCAGGGGTAAATACACCTCGAAGGCCTTGCTTTAAGTGCGCGTATAATCACGTTGCGAGCTAGAGACAGTTAATATTCGCAAAATCGTGAAATCGTGAAAAACCGCAACAAGCAGCGCAGCGCAGCGTCAAGAACAGCAAAGCAAAACCCCAAGTTGAAGAGCTGTCAGTCGCACTACAAAAATAATGAGAAACATTGCAGTTCGCGTTGAAGAATTGCAAATACGCTAACAAACGGGAGAAATGTTGCAAAATTTCAAGAGATTATTTTATGTTATGCTTTGGGAAACCTTAAATATCAAAGAGTAAGACTCTAATTTACTTTATTTTAGTTGGTAATTGAGTTCACTATGCATTTGGCAACCTTGGTGATGTGATGATGATACTATCGATATACTAGCGATATTTAACACTATCGAAATACTAGCTATATTTCACATTATCGATATACAATTTATATTTCCCACTATCTATATACGAGCGATATTTCACACTGCTTCAGTAACAACAATCATATCTAATGTAAAGCCCCCAAGCGTCCTCCTTCATAGACCGGATATACTATCGATATTTCATACTCAAAATATACTATCGATAGTCTTCGTGATTCTTCATAGGTGCTTATAGATATGCCATCGGAATAAATAAATTACATCAGATAAATACCTAACTCTATCACAAACTTAAACAAAATAAAATTGCTATTTCTTGGTTACAACATATTTATTCGTCACTGACTGTTTGCACATTCATAATTTCCCTATTTGTTGGGTAGTGTATTCAAAATGGCAGTGCGGAAATTGAAAGAAATTGAAATACTGTGAACTACTCAACTCTGCTGGTGCATGGCATTGAAGGCAGTCAAAGAACTAAGAACAGTGAGCATAAAGCCAAAGCGTAGCCACGGCAACAAAGTTGAATTAATAATTTAAGATTGCGCGAGCAAGGGAAGGAAATGCAACATCACAGAGAGCTGCTACTGGCACTGGCATGTGGCATGTGGCAAGCAGTAAGCAGTAAGTACGGCAAGCGGAAGTCGCGACATAAACGACGGCAAATGACAGATGGGGAATAGTGGGAATATTGTACAAGAAGATGGAAGATGAAAGCACACTGTTGACTGGCGACTGACGGCAGACTCTTGGTTGGTTTACTTGTAGTTCACCTGGCGATTGACGCGAGAGTAGCGTAAATAAAAAGCAAATAAAAGCTGAAGGACAAACTTTCAAATGTCAGCTGACAAGTGCAACGACAATAGGTGGCAGCAACAGGCAGAATACTGACTTTGCACGACTGCCAAATGCCCTGTAAACACACAGTACTAGTAAAAACATTGTCAAGATTGATTGATTGATTATAAATTAAGAGTACTAATCTACAGGCAGAGAATATTTGCATTGTTTGACGGCTGATTGATTGATGTATAATAAATTGGGAACTTTAATCTGAAAATATATATTTGCATTTGATTGATTTAATAATTGATTAATAATTACAAGCTTTTGAAATAACAAGTTGAATCCACAAGCAAAGCAATGCTCAGTTAAGAACTATATATATATATATTTGCTGACTGATTGATTGATCGATGATCAATTATAAGCTTCATTCGGAAAATACATGTTTGCTATATTGGAAAGATTGATTTAACGACTCAATTGATAATAAATTAAAAGCTTTTGTTATTTAAAAAGTACCAAAAAGTTAATTACACAAACATCCTTAAATTTTTTCAATGGCTGGTTGATTGATTAATGCCCAGTTAAGGAACTTGCTTGACTGATTGATTGAGGATCACTTACGTACTTATATTTTTATATTAAATGAGTAACAAAAATCATAATAAATACTTCAACAAATATTTTATGGATAGTAGGATTGAATCATTAATTGATTGATTGATTGAATCAAGTAAATGTACACAAGCTTTTTAACTTAAATGATTAATATTAATTGACTAATGCAAGAATACTAAATTGGCAATAAATTTTTAAAGGGTATACTGCCAATTACAAGTATTTCAGTACACCTCAAAAAAAATAATAATAAGTCCGGCAGCAAAAAAGTATGCAACATTTTTATTCCTGATGCACTTTCTTGCTGCCTTTTGGCGAGTTAAAACTTAAGTTGCGCTTCCTCGAAGTTGCGCGTAAGCAAAAAGTTTCGCGACCAATTGACAGGAGGACTTAATTAATTGAAATTGCAATAAGGTGGCAACGCCGTCGAGCAGCACAACAATTGAAAACATGTTACTGCTGGAAAGTTATTAATGAAAACGGCGCTGGCAAAAAGTCTTGACAACTTTTCAATTTGCCATTAAACAGCGACAGCGACAGCACTCGGGAGTCGGCAGTCGGCAGGCAACATGGCCAACGGTAAATGAAAAGTTTAATAAGGCAGATGGCAACAAGGTGGCAAGGGGCAAAGTAAGTGTCTGCCACATGGACGCCACACGGTCTAATCAGGAAACTTAGTTAGAGAGGAAAAACTGTATATGAGTTTTGTGATTCATAATTTCATTGACAACATGTTGGTGGCTGCACTCAAGTTGCCTTCCTGATGAACGCATATTAACTCTTCTAATTGAACAATTGAACTGATTGATTAGTTAATCAATGTGCAGGCCACATCGATATTGTCAATTTTGTCCGTCTGTCCGCACATTGAATCGTTTATTTCTCAATGATTGCGTCAGGCATACATAGTTACCAAATTTATGGGCAATATGCCGTCGATTTTAGTTTGTAATGAAACTTAAATAGCTCGTCTCTTCATTCGCACAAATTGCAAGCTCAACATTAATTCATTAATGATTTACAGGAATTTGATGCTTGCATTTGATTATGACTTTGTGTCTTGTGTATTTTAAGTCCCGAAACCTGTTTCAGATCAGTCTCATCATTCGTCTGTCTGTCTGTCCGTCCGTAAATTGAAGCGTTTAGTTCTTAATGATTGTATCAGATTGAATTACCGAATTCATGAGCAATATTCCCTATACTCAAATGTAGCTTTATTTTGTAATGAAACTTCAATAGCTGTTGCTATTCACAAGGTGAATAGTTTTTTTTATTATGGCTTTGAGTCTTGGGTATTTAAATTCCCACAAGACAAATTGAAACTATAAACACTGAAATTAATTAGACAAATTTATGCAGCTTTATTTTGAGCTAAAACTTTAGCAGCTCTAACTTCAACCTACAAACTTTATTATACTTCTTCATTTGATTATGATGTTGTACCTTATTTAGTTTCAAGTGCAAAATCCTACAACATTTTTCAGTCCAACTTCAATAGCGAATTATGCGACTCTAGTATAATTTGTCAGCTTACATGTGGCATAATGTAATCTAATTAAATGCAGCAACAGCTTGGTTAGCGCCAGCATGCTAATGACATTCTGCAGGACGCTCGGCAATTTTTTTGTGTAATTGCATTTGTCACTCAAACGAATACGAATGGAAATAATAACCACGGTTGCTAATTAATTCATTTTTTGTACTCCACCTCCACCTCTTTATCCCTCTCTCTTTTCGTTGGGTGTGACTATCTCCGTTTCTTTTTAGCACATTTCGCATGCATTGATATTTCCTGCAAAGCCCTAAAAAGCGACTCTCTTACTTCTCTGCCCCGTTTTTTGACACTTGTAGCAATACTCGTAATTTAAATTCGACTGCATGTTTTTTTCCCCCACTTCTTTTTCTATCTCTCTTTCGCTTTATCGCTCTCTTGAGCCTGTCTCGTTCTCATCCACTATGCACATAGCTCATAGACTCGGACTGACCTCATTGATTGACAGTGGCGAGGATGGGGATGCGCAAAAGGGCTCTGCAATTGACATGAGATTGAATGAAAACCCGAGATTCTCCCACTTATCTACCCCCTCCCTTTCCCTGCCTTCCGCGCTCTTCATTCATTCTCCCATGTTTTTGACAAGCGAGCGCGTCGCGCGTCGCTATCCTCTTGAACGCCTCGAGTGACAATCGACAATTGTCAATCGTCAATTTCGAGTTCACATTGCTATTCTCTCATTATACCCGGCAATTGCGGATCCAACAGAGTCCATCAAATCTATAACTGCGGATAGCTTCAGCTGCATCCATCATATTTAGTATAAAGCCCCTAAGTGTACTTCTTCATTAGCCGGATATTTCTTTTAGGATTCAGATATATTTCTCTTCTTTTAAAAGGATACAATTATTAATCGAGAGAGTTGTCATGGTTATAATTTTAGTTATCGATCACAATGTGCGCATAAACATTTGTCTGTCTGTCTGTCCGTTTGTTGGATCGACTATATTTCAGTTGCTATTATAACTAGAAATACCAAATTTAGTGACAACATGCAGTTAAAGTTTACTTTCAAATTAAAGTAACAAAATATTAAGGAATTAAATTAATGTTAGTAATGATTTAAAAGAATTAGAATTGAAGTAAATAACTTCCACCCCCAATAGGCTGAGTATAAAGCGCGTTCTGTTGTAGTTTGCAGAACTTTGTAGACTTACATATGATTTAGATGCCCACAAACTGAACGAGCACTTAGATCACAGTCGTGTATGCTTGACTCAAGCTTTTGCTCACATTAAGAATATCTACTACCATAAAGAGCAGTCTGTTGTAGTTTGCAGAGAAGACAACCCCATTTTTTATATGTGAAGAGACTTAACGATCACTTAGTTTAGCTGTTGCTTTTCTCAAATTAATAATAGCTACTACCGCCAGGAAGTCTGTTGCAATTGCAGATGAGCAGTTGAGCGGACTCCTTGCGCTTAATTAACAGTCGTCTCTGCTCGACTGTAGTTTTTTCAATAACACTTCTAACACTTGTTTCACTAACATTTGTGCTGACGTATTTTTTTCGCCCCCGACCAGACGAAACGCTCCTCGCCGCACATCTTCAAGTTTGACGATCACCAGAGCTATCTGCAACAGCACCAGCGAAAAGATTCCGCCAGCTCCGAGGTGGCCGCCCTGCTCTGCATTTCGGGACGCACCAGTCGCATCTCAAGCGTCGGCAGCCAAGGGTCCGCAGTCAGTCGCCTCTCCGCGGTGTCGTGTGTGTCACGCTCACCGTCACCGCATCGCATGTTGCTCGAAACATCGTTTTGCGGTCCCAAGCCCATGGAACCGGGCAGCGATGGTGTGCTAAGTGGTGCTGCGAGCAATGCTTCAACAGCGCCCAGCTCAGCGCAAAGCCTGGGCGAAGCAACGCTGGCGGTGGAACAATTGCTGTTGGCACGCACCAAACACGATCCCACGCAGGTGGTGTTGGCCGAGGGCATACAGATGCAAATGCAGCCAGCGACCAAGACGGGCACCACAACACGCAAAACGAAGCAGCCGCCCACGACGCTGGCCAACGGGGAACGCAACAGCAGCAGCAGCAAAGCGCCCACAAGCAGCGCAACGCAGTCCAGCAAGATGGGCGCCCAGCGACGTAGCACCAAAAGTCCCGGACAAATGGTCATAGGGAAGACGGCCAGCGGGACCGAGTACATACGGATTAATCTGCGACCCGATCACATGTACAGCGACAAGGGAATTGCGGCCAACGAGCGTGTGGTGGAGGCGCCCAATCAACTGACGCCCGTCTACTCGAAGGGCACACAACCCAAACCGCCGCCCGCATCCTTGTGCCTGCAGAGCGGCGGTCTAGATGATGATCAGCAGCATCGTCTGACGCCCACCGCAAGTCCGAAACCCGGACGTCATGCGTTGCGTCTGACAAGTCGATCGCCCTCACCCGCTGCAGCCGCCGGCGGTGGAGGTTCTGTGTCACGCAAAAGCTCATTCAGTTCGTTATTCCGACTGGGTGGCAAAGATTCACCCGACTCGCCACGGGAAACATCACGTTCGCGCAGCAAGAGCAAAGAACGTCCCTCGACCGCATTGGGACACGGTTCGAGTGGCGGCTCACAGAACGTGACGCCCAGCAAACAGAAGTCGGTGCTGGCGATCTTCAAGCCGGGCAAACGTGGCAGCAGCGCTGGCTCCAAGAGCTCATCACCGATTGAGGGTGCCACCGAGGCGCCACCGCCGCCGCCACCAGCGCCCGGAGGTGCCGGACGCAGTCGGACACCGGCGCCCGGCTCGCGACCGAATAGTCGGCTGCGCTACTACGACGAACCCGTCGAGGGTTACATCCATATACCCTTGCACACGCCACCGGAAGAACGTGAGGCACGCACCCTGCTCCAGGGCATACAACAGCTGGCGGCAGCGCCATCGCCACCACCGTTATTACCCACAGCAACACCGGCAGTCGCAAGTGCCACAGCTACGCGCATCGCAGCTGTGGCACCGAATGCGGCACCCGCGGGCGCCGGAGCTCCCATCACAGCCAGTCAGCTGGCGGCCGCTGCGGCCGCTCTGAAACCCGTGGGACAACGGAAGGCGGTGCCAGCGCCACCGCCGCGCACTCAACACGATCTGGATGCCATCGATACGCTGCCACCGCAGGAGGAGCTCGAACAACAGCAACAGCGCAACTGGAGCCTGGAGGTGCAACGGCATAGCTCGTCCCAGGAATCGCAGGACACGCTGCAATCGATTAGCTCGGTGGTTAGCGCACGTGCCGCAAATCTGGCTCAGGTGGCGGAAAATTGCAATGCGGAGCAATTGCAACGACTGCCGTCGGTGGACAGCACACAGAGCGCGTGTGAACCGCGTCTGGTGCAAACGGTGGCCACGGTGAATGCACCCATCGAGGATGCGGTGGCCAAGGAGCGACGTCGTCTGTTGTTTGCCACACGTCTGGGCTCGGGCAGCCAGGAACAATTGTTTAGCACACAGTTTAGCATCTCAAAGACGGAGAGTCAGTCCAGTCAGTTATCCGAACAGGTTCAATTGCCGGACTCCACTGGCTCTACCGGCTCCGATGTGACTAACGACGGTATCCTACAACGTCAGGGCACCGTCATTCGACGCACAGATGTCCCGACCGGCCAGGTGACTGTTGCGAGCACTGTGCGCTCCAGTTCCGAGGAGGATGCGGAAGAGCAACCGGTCATTGTGAGTGCTGCTGCTGTTGTCATGCGCAGCAAGCACAAATCGTGCTCCAATTCCGAGGAGGAATCACCGGGAGCAGCGGCAGCAACAGCTGTTCCACAACAGGCGGCCGATGTGCGACACTCGCGCTATCTAGAGAACTTTGATGTGCGCAAAAAGTATCACGAGAATGTGACGCCACGGGAGTCCAACACGCCACACGTCGCTGAAGCCCAACCTCCAACTCAGCCACAACCTCAGACACAGTCACAGTTGCCACAGGGACATGGCACCGTGCCACGCAAGCCCAAGCGACAGAGTGTGCCGGAAGTGAAACGTAAGTAACGAAACGGCAAAAGACGAAAGGGAGTGAAAATAACGAGGGGTCAATTGGCAAAAGCAGTTAAAGAATGAAGCAGTACCAATTGAAAAGCAATAAATCGATAACATTTTGTTTATATATCGATAGAAGCGAAAATAAAGCGAGTCTTACTAGGAGTTTGAGATACTCAATCGATATAAACGATAAACTCACAAATTCAAGTTTCAAAAGTAACAGTTGTAATTGCAACAGGTTTTTAACCAACTGTCAAACGAAATGGTAAATGAAGCTATCGAAACAAGAAAGCTAGCGAAAGTCACTTTAGATTGGGAGAATTAGTCATAAAATTGGTATTGCATAGATAGTCCTAATGTTTAACCCTTCAACTCCACTTCCAACTCTTCCCAAACAGCAATTGCCAGCAGTCAGACGCCCACGACGCCCATTGCGAGTGAACTGCCCGTGGAAGTACCCCCCAAGCCAACAACGCACCCATCGACTGAGGAAGCGATGGAACTGGACGAGGAGGCGACGCCACCAACGCATGTCAGCAACGAACGTGACGAACGACGCCATTCAACGGATGATCATGAGCCCATTGAGTCGTCGGAGAGTGAACGCGACTCGGACATGGCGGGCAGCTCGTCAGTGGCAACGGCAGTTCCTGTGGGCGCCGAAGCAAAACGTCATCACTTTCCGCGCAACGTTTGCCTGATTGAGGAGCACGAAAGCACCGGTCTGGTGTCACAGGAATCGTTCGACGATGAGCTACCCTATGTGCCCACTACACTGCCGGAGGAGCGAGCTCAGGGCGTGCCTCTGATACCGATGAAGGAGCGCGCCAATATGGAGCTAAAGACATGTCCCGTGGATCGGCCGCGTTCCACAACGCCGCTGAATCCCTCCCATCTAGAGGAGTATTGCACCGGCATTATGACGCCACAGGAATCGCCACACGCGGCTGCCGGTCACGAGCTGGACATTGGCGGTCCGGTGCGTGGCGAGAAGTTGCGCATCAGTTTACCACGCAAGGACTCGACGATCAAGGACAAGGGACAATGCAGCAAGTCGCCACGTCGCGTCTCCAATGCCAGCGGAAAGTCATGGTTCGAGTTTGCCGAGGAAGGACTGCGTGCCAATAATCTGGAGCGCAAGGACTCCAACAAACAACTGCTGCCAGCTGCACCAACCACGGCAGCCACATCAACGCCAACGCCAGCGGTCGCCACGCCGCAAACGCCCTCAAGTCTGGAAGAACCGAAGCCGAAAGCATCGACGCAACGCAAACTGTCCGGCCACTGGATTGACTTTGAGAACATACCGGAGAAACGTAAACCCGCCAAGCGCATTACCACGCTGCCCAAGGAGACAATAACCACAACAACCACGGCCATCACAAGCGCCTCGTCAGCCTCAGCCTCGGCGTGTGCCAGCTCCCATCGCACGCATCACAGTCACACACACAGCCACAGTCATGCTGGCCATCAGCATCATCATCATCAGTCGCAGCAGCAGCAACATCAGCAGTCGGCAGGACGTCAACAGGATGCAACTGCTGGCGGTGATAAACTGCACTACAACTACGTGAAACCCGAGGATTGTCAGTGCGAATGCCATGAGGCGGAACGAGTTGAATCGTCGGTGGGTGAACGGGATAAGGACACGAGCACAGGCACAGGAACCGGCACGGGCACAGGCAGCGATTCCCTGGCCTCGGTGGATGTGGAGCTGCTGCAGCAGGGCGAGGATATGTTGCCGCTACTCGAGCCTGAAACGCAGCCAGACACGAGGTAAGCACTCTCGTACTCTCCTCTACGCAAATCTCTTAATCAATCTTTCTCTCTGGACAGAATTTACTCGGATGAGCCGCTGCCACCGCCACGTCACAGCAACAAACCTACTGGCTCCAGGGTAAGTTTCCATCTCATTTTCGGCATTCCTTATCCTTCTACGAAAACCCTAATCATATTTATGTTATTTCCCAATTATAATCTGTCTTCTTCCTCGCTTACCATATAATAATTCCAATTACTTTTATGTTTTATATTTATATTTCCTTGTTTTTACATTTTTCATTCAGTTTTTCCTATTCTTGCAATATCTTTTATAATCTTTCTATTATGCATTTTGCCAATCCCATAAGGAATTGCAATTCCCATATATTTCATCACATTTCCCTAAGTTCTTTCATCTAAACTTTCGCTGTTTCCTTTTTTCTTATCCCACATCTCTTTTTACTTTCCTCTCCCTTATGCAATAAGGAATTTCAGTTCCCACACCATTTCACTACTTCCCTTCAATGTTCTCAGTTTCTTTTACTTTTCACAGTAGTTTCGCAATATTATCACTGTTTTGAACCAATTTCTCAAACTATTTCCCATTGCAGGTGGATGAGTTCCCTCGACGCGATGCCGCACAGAGTTCCAGAAATCGCAAATTTCCCGATAGAAAGTAAGCAAATCAAAACAAAAAAGAAAGCAAGCAAAAGCAAAATGTATGTGGGTATGCGTGATGTTTTTTTTTTTTTTCCTAACTTAAGACCTAAACTATTTGCATCTTCAGGGTAGCTAAACCAATAAATTCTCACTCTAAAAGTCGATCAGGATTGCTAAACTCCTGATCGGTATCCTTAATAAATGTACCTCAAGCAGTGCGGTTGTTATAAGCAAAGTGTTGGCAAGGAAAATAGCAATGAACGAAGTAAAGCCTATTAGCATTGGATTCTATTAGCTAATTATATACAATACGATACGATTACATAGCAATGCATCTTACATTCAGATATATAGGAAAACGGATAAATACATTAATGAATAAATAATATGTGTGTATATTATCTAGGGTAAAACTTTTTTGATAGGTGCAATTAAGAAACCCTCGTCTAGAACTTTAGACCTTAGACCTTAGACCCAAGATTAACCCAAGTGCAACTCTGCTTTTCGAGGCGAATTAAAACAGTTGAATGTGATCTCTTAAATGTTATGATCTATATAGCATGATGGATTATGTTGTCTCTAACTGTTGTCTGTCTCTGTCTCTATCTGTCTCTCTCTTTTTCTAACTATATAACTACTGATTGTTCGGATCAGTTCGTAACTGTTAAGTCGCTGTATTGTATTAACGTAGTAGTTGTTATCTCACATATATAGCTCAGTATCGTACAACATAATATATACAGATACCAACCTAAAAATGTATACCTTAATTAATTGGGAAACTTCTGTTAAGCGGTGGGTGCGGCACTATCCCAAAAAGACATCACATGAGATATAACAATAATAATAATAATAATTGTAATAATACTATTATGAATACTCGTACTTAATGACAAGTCTGAAGACTGAAAACTGGTAACCTTGCTAGCATCTTGTATCTGTACAACCCGCCCACCAAAACCAAGAAAAAAAAAAAAAAATATAATAGAAACATAAAACAGAGCTAGCCTATTGCCAACCCTAATCGGTCGAGCCTTAGTTAACACACCTACTAATAATGCTTTTCAAATTACCTTAAACAACTTATATATGTTACATACATACATATATAGCCAAAAATACTGCCAGCATTATGTTCGTCCATACTCTTGCATTTGCGTAATCTCATTTTAAGAATTGTCCGTCTAACCGAACTCAGCTCAAATTGGCACAACTTTTTCCTATTAAACTAATTCGCCATTGAAGCTAGTGAAATTAGTTGTAAAATCTTAAACAAAATAATTATTATTAAATTATAGTATTCCTTTAAAATGTCGCCTTTGCAAGCGTATCTAAGCTTCGGCTTGCCGTTGTAGGCAATTTCTTCAAATTCTTATTGTTTCTTTTGATTTTTAGTTGATGGGGTTCACATCTAGCAAAAATTGAAACGAGTTTTCCTTGAGCACAATCCACAAGCGGCAGGTAGAAAAGGTTAACCCCAAGCGTTTATGCGTAGACATATATCACGAATTCAATACCAACAAAAACAAAATATAAACAAATTTGCGCGAGATAGTAAATGTCATAGCTTAATCTATGTAGATTTAAGGGGAAAGAAAATAATTTGATAAAAATTGTCGAAGAAGAGGAGGGAATTGAAGAGGAGAACACACTTTAGCTAGTATTTAAATACCAAAATTGATTGATATTAGCGCAACGGACATTCATTTAATGGAAAGATAAAAAACCAAAACAAAAAAAATTCTATGAAAATGATAAAATAAACTTTAGGTAAATTATACAACAAAATAAGGAAAAGAAAAATTAAACGAAAATAATATTATAATATAGAAAAGAACATTTAAAATGTGCTTCAAAACGCAATAACAGGCTAAACAAAAACTTAAGAGTTTCGGCACTGAATTCATCAATAATTAAATACAATGTATTTGTATTAATCTTATGACACAAAATTGTGTATGAATGCATCGTGTGGTTGACTGTGAATGAGTGTGTTTGCAATTTTTTTTTTTAAGTAGTTCCTGACCCTGCAAAGACCTAAGCGGACAAGCACAAAATGCACTTGACCTAACACAAGAACAAGAAATTCTTGAATTAAATAATAGTATTAATAATGATAAACATCAAATGCAAAATGTTACAAACTTGTACAATAATTTAACGAATCAGGCAGCATCAAATTCGCAGCAAAATGTGCGCAATTTTGAATGGCAACTGATCGAAGCCCATTATATACATATATGGTATATCATTAAAGATTTATATATACACATGAGAATATATATGAATAGATTCCTTTCAAATTTTTGACTCTTCTTTTTTTCGGCATATACCATTATAAATGCTTCAAATATTTCTACATACTTATAGTATAAAATAAATTTAAATTTAAATTGAAAATGAAAAAAATATATATGGTATACACAATATATTATATATTATTTTTTTTTTGTGAGCTATTTATTGTAGTACCTACACAAAACTAACGAGAGAACACAGAAGCAAAGAAAAATCAAGAAACGCTGATGAACATGAAACACAATGAATGAAGAACGAAGAGCAAAGCAAAGCAAAACAAAAAAAAAACTGTTGTTGAAAATGCATTTAAAATACCAGAAAAAAAAAACAAAATGTTTAAAAATTTATTAAGCAAGAAAACAAATCCAAAAAATGACTTCAATTGTTACAAAAATTTCAACATTCATATATACAAAACAAAAAAAAAATGAAATGAAAATCGAAATCGAAACGTATATGCACTTTCATTATTTAAATCAATTTCATATAGATACTATGTATGTGAAACAAATCGAAAATCAGCTGCAAGAGAAAACTGACAAACGAAATACGAAAAATGGAAATGGCAAAGAAAACCGCAAAAGGCAAAAAAACACAGAACATTAATTGAAAATTATTCATTAAAGTGACAAAACATATTTAAACAAAACAAAAAAAATTTCCACAGTTGGTTTACTTGAACTTCTGGGTGGGCCAATAAATTGATGTAGTCGACTTGTACATACCCTGCATTTTGACTAACATTCATTCAATATTTTTGAATTCGCAAAATCTTTGCTTAATAATGTTTATGTAAGTACAAAATGCTGCCTAGCTAAGCAACCTCTTTGGGAACCAACTGAAAGTACTGGGTATTTTTCACGTCTGGTAAGTCACCCACAACATTACTGCTGATAAGCTTGCTTTTATTTTATCAGACCTGCATTTGTGGTGGACTTACAATTAAACTGTTTGCATTTGACTTTGACAAGTGTATTGCCGTCTCAATCTGGTCACAACGTTGTCAATTTGTCATGATTACAATACAATATAGTATATAGTACGTAAATCGAAACTACAATTCGTTAATTCTACTAAGTAGAACACTAAGCACTGCAGCACATCAGCTGACCTTGAATGGCAAAAACCGAACAAAAAAAACTGCATTTCGCTTGCTTATGTTTGTTGTCTTTATCGTGAAAACAATGCAGCGTGTAAACATTCGTCGCATAGCGGCGAAAAAAGTCAACGGCAACTGCTTACAACTGACCCGCTCAACAACGCGCAGGCGCGCTCTCATCTCACACATTCTTTACCCTTCACAGCCTCTCTCACACACACACACTCACACAGATGGCACAGTCTCTCTCACTCTCTTCCTTAACTCAAGCACGCTCTCTCACGCTCTTTTATTAGCTTGGCACAGTTATTTACTTAGTGTTTGCTGCTGCCGCTGCAGAGTTGAAAGCCGCTTAGCATACAAAAGTGCATTATATCCGCATGTCTTGCTTGCACTTTAAGGAATTCTTCATTTACATTCATACTTGCAAAATAGTACGAAAGTAAGTATTAATATGTTCTATTTATGATCACTTCATTGCTGATATCGCAATGCAATATCGTAAATATTAATTGAGTTTTGCTCATGTTTTTATTGCTCTTCATTTTTAAATACTTTCTTGCATAAATTTTGCATTTATTTCATCATTTACAATTTCGTTTTTAATTACAAAGTTCTTTTTATTGATTATCAATATCGTTAACTTCAGCAGCAGCAAGCACATTTATCTTCCCCCACACACACACACACAACCGCGTACAGCTGTAACGCTCTCTTGCGGCCACTCTCTGAAACACACAGTGTAATTTGGTGACGTCACGTGAGAGAGCGCGATACCCGCTAATATTTCGTCGTCTCTTTGTTTGCGTTTGTGTGCGTGCGTTCGCGCGTATGTGTTTTTTTGCGGCGGCGGGCAACCCAACGTTTCACTTCAAATCACAAATTCAAATACAATTCAGCAGTTGCAGCGAACAGACGTGCAGTGGCTCTCGTGCTTGCGAAAAAAATAAAACAAAGTAAAAAACCAAAACGAAATTCAATTTCGCTTGATTGTTGAATGCACTTTTATATTTTTTTTGCGGTGTTGCGCGCGTGTGCATGTGTGTGTGTGCGTCGAGTTTAACAAGTGCGACACGTAGCGGCTAAATACTGCAACAACGACGAAACACAGAAACATCGAGAAACTATTTAACATTGTTGATACTTTGTGCGCTTTTTGTTTGGCATTTTTATTTTGTGCGTAACGACCAAGCAAAGCAAAAACATAACAAAAACATAAAAATGGCTTTCATGATGCCGGTAATGAAAAACAATTACGATATCTATAAGGATACACGTTCACGTTCACGCAAAACATCCGAGTGCTCAAATGCAAGCAGTGGCGGCGGCATCGTCGGCGGCGCTGCCAGCGCCCCAGCGTCGCAGCAGCAGCACCAGCAGCGACGTCGCAAGGTGTCCGAATGCAAATCGGAAAGTTTTGCCACCTCGCCGTCACATGGACAATTTGGCGGTGGGCAGCGCAGTCACAGTTCGCGCGGTTTCACACGCAACGCATCGCGCTGCTCGCAAGGCGGCTCCTCGCTGCAAATGTCCCAACTGCAGCTGCAGATGATGTCGCCGACGCGTTCAAGTCCGCCAAGTCGCACGCAAACTGCATCGGCGTTGGAACGCCAAGCGGCAATGCAAGCAGCAGCGCAGTCGGCAGCGGCAGCAGCGGCGCAACAGCAGCAGCAACAACAACAGCAGCAACAGCAACAGAGCAACAATGATTATACGAAATTCCATTTGCGTTTGGTCGACAAGCTGCGTAAATCCTTTCGCAAGGATAACGGCAAGCGATCATGAGAACAGGTCACACACACAAACAGCAACAGCAACAGCAGCAACAACAACAGCAACACCAACTACAACAATAACTACAACAGCAACAACAACGTCAGCAGCAGTAGCAACAACAACAGCAACAACAACAACTACAACGATAATTGGCAGCCGCAACGTTCGCGCAGCGTCGTCAGCCGCTTAAGTCGACGCCTGCGTCGCTGCTGCCAAGCATTGGCAGGCGCACCCGCCGTCGACGTCGGCGTTGGCGTCGTTGGTGTTGAGCTGGACTTTAATGACGTTGGCGGCGGCGGTGGCGGTGGCAGCGCTGAGCAGCTAACTGCAAGCAGTCCCTATGCCATGCGTCGCTGTCGACGCCGCTGCAGCAGCGGCAGCAGTCTAAATCGTTTGAAGCTGCGTTTGCGTCGCACAACTTCATCGCCTGGCTAGGAACACAACCAAACCAATAGAGGGCGCTGCGCAGGCGTCTTTCCAATTTTGGATGGAATGACATGGGAATGGAACTCACGAGTGTCAGAATGCAGTGACTGGGCTGCTGCAACAGAACGAAAGCAGCGAAGCGCGCAGCACTTATTTCCAGTGCAAGCCGCAAAAACTGAACGGTTACAGCAAAAAAGAAAAAGAAAAAAGCGAGAGCGTCGATATCGACGACGGCGAGGGCGAACGAAGAGCGGCATCTAGCGGACATTTTCTATTGTAAGAATGTTGAATAAGTTGGCAGCTGTTTGCGAAATGTTTTTACTTTTTTGTTTTCCTTTTATTTATATTGTATGTTTATGCTTTACATAAGTTGAATTCCCTCTTTTTGCTTCTCAGTGTAATATACGTATATTTGAAAACAGATCTAATTATATATACATCTATATATATATATAAATATTGTATTAGTTAACAATATATATACAAGAATATTTATACATGTATTGTACTTTTTACATATACTAAAAGGCTTCCACACACACCCCCACACACACACACATACTCGTCATACACATCGAGAAACCATAGAAAAAGCAGAACCAACAAAAAAAAACACAAAACAAAACAATTGAGACAAATTTGCAACTGCCAATTGCATTGTACAACAAGTGAAAAACAAAAATACCTAAATAAAAGAAAACACACACAAAAATAGTAGCAAAAGACACTAAAAATAACAAAACAAAACAAAACAAAACAAAAAATGATTAAATAAAGAATTTGACGAACGTAAGTTAAGCGCAATCTAATGACAATATATACTGTATATCACATCTATATATATATATATCATATATCATATATAGTACTATATACATATATAGCGCATTGCGATCAACAACCACAAAAAGATCTGACAAACAGACTTGAACATTATTATTGAATATACAATATATATATATATTATATACATACATTTTTTATAAAATGTTCAACTAAAATTTAAAAGAAACATTTGTACCTACTTATTATTATTATGATTATCATTATTATTACAAATAATTTTAATAAAATATATATATATTTTTTTTTTTTTTGGTTTCTACTTAATTGTATGTAACTAAATTTGTTAGTGATTAGTTATTAAATTTTATAACAACACAAAGCATACACAAAACAAAACAAACAACAAAAAAAAAAAACACCGACAACAAATGAGAAAAAAAACCTATTAAAAACGAAAAAATGATATATGTGAAAACCTCTTAATCTACAATTTTCTTGCAACGTCAACACGCAAAGGGGGGAAAGGGAGGAGGGGAAAGGGAGGGGGGGAGAGAGATAGTGGGAAGAGAGAGACTCTGATGTCTAGGGTTGGGTAATCCAAATGCATTGCATGCCAAATGCGCAGAAATTGCGTTGGGCGCCTCACCAAACAAAAAAAAATACAAATAAAAAAAAAAAGGAAAGCACATTCAGCCGTCTCCCGTTTTCACCCCCCTACAAAATGGGTCGTGGCATTTTCTTGTGGCATGCGGAAAAACAAAAAGCAGCGCCGCAGCAGGAAAATCAATAGCAATGACAACAGCAAAACAAATAAGCAACAAAATACAGCGTCAAGTGTGCTTGCCTTTGACATGCACGCAATACCCTGTAAAATGCGGTCGCATCTAAGCGGGTAGGCACAACGAACTCTTTGAATCATCGTTTCGAATTCACTTTACAATTGATCTATTGAAGTAAAATACAATTAAATAAAACAAATTGCAATTTTCTTCATTTCTTTACCTACTAATTAAATAAAACAAAATTGCAATTTTCTTCATTTCTTTACCTATTTTTTTGATTTGATTTAAAAAAACAACTTTTTACTTACATAACGGTATTTAAAAGTTTTTGATCTTACTTAAAATTCTCTTTGAATTGATCAATTGAAGTAAAATATAATCAAGTAAAACAAATTTCAATCGCTAGTTTACTTTTTATTTTATTTTATAGATTGAAACAAACTAAATATCTAATACTTTATTTCAAGAAAAAATAAATGTTCCTTTTTTCCTTTTACGTTATTTAAAAGATTTCGAACTCTTGGAAACACTTAAAATTCACTTTGCATTGCTATATTAAGTAAGACAAATTACAATTTTGTTCAAACATTTCTTTATCTTTTTTTTTTAGAATGTTATAAATTGGAAAATTCAAATTTAAGACAAAAAACTAAAAGGAAATACTTTTGATAAAACAAGTAAAACAAAAGCCATTTTCTTAAAACTTTTCTTTCCCTACTTTTTTTTAATTTTTATTTCATAAATTGAAACAAATTATAAATGTTGTTTTATTTCAAGACAAATTTTAAAAAATCAACATTTTTGTATATATCAACTAAAACAAATTGCAATTTGCTTCAAATTTTTCTATCTTTACTTTTTATTTTACTTAATGGATTGAAAAAAATTAAAAATTATCGTAAAAGAACTAATAAAAGAAATATGTTATATCAACATTAAATTTATTCCCATTTTTCCTAAAAATTTTACTGAGTATTTGGTCATTTAATAATTGATTTTACTTAATAGATTGAAAAAAATTAAAAATTATCGTAAAAGAACTAATAAAAGTAATATATCAACATTAAAAATTTTCCCATTTTTCCCAAAAATTTTACTGAGTATTTGGTTATTTCATAATTTTTGGAAGTAAGTACTTTTTTCTTTATTTTTTGTTAACAAAAGTGTTCAAGGACTTTGTTGTACTATTTTTTTTGGTGTTGTTGTATTTTTTTGGTCTTTATATTTGATGAACATGCGTAGTAAGAAGCTCTCGCTTTAAGAAGAGCAATGCAAATATTCGGTTTTGTTGTCGTTGGCCTGATAACATTTGACCCCATCGAGTGTCTCTGAAAAGCTTAGACTCAAAGCAAATAAATGCAATCTTAAAGCTTCACTGGCTTGGCTCATGCTAAGCTGATAAGATCCGATTAGTTTATTTGGGATTAGTCAGAATTGAGTGGTTGAAGACGCTACAAGTGAACAACTCATCTAAAAGGTGCTTCAAATATTTATAAATGTTATTTTCGTATTCATGTCAAGGTTGCTGTGCGTCGTTTAAATGACCCAATTTTGAATTGGAAAACTATTAAGACAATTAAGGCTGACAATCAGTGAAATATTTGTGCGACAATCTAACAACAATGATTGATTTCACAGGTATTTAAGTGAACTACAAGCAAAAAATAAATATAGGTGTTATCCCCTATCTCAATTATACAGAAGAGAAGTGAATACTCCCGTTCTTCAACGATTTCCGTGTTCAATCGACAGTCGCAATTCAATTTCAATTAAAGTGTGCCAAAAACCAAAAAAAAAACCAAACAAAAAAAAAAGAAAAATAAACAATTTAAGACCCGAAAATGTAGACAGCATTAATTGTCATATAAATGAATCTCAATGTTAAAAATAGACTAAAGAGCAATGTAAAGACAAAAACTGAGCATTGGACTTTCCTCTCTGCAGTTTGTAGAGTTCTTCTTCTTCTTCTTCTTTTTGTTGCCGTCTTTTCGTTGGCTTTCAATTAGTCACAACAAGTGCAATGTGCACTATTAACAATAACAAAATAAACATAGCGATAGATAAACAAACAAGCAAACAAAACAAACTAAAAACAAGTAAGAAAGCTACAGTTGAGTGTACTCGACTGTGAGATACCCCCTACCCACTTTTAATAAAGGCAAAATATTGAGGTATCATTTTCAAAATATACCGAAAATACTAAAAAAAATACTAAAAATATACCAAATGGTATATTTGGTATATCGACATAGTACCGCATTCAAAATATACAATAGACGGCACAATATACCAGATTGTCAGTTAAAGCAACTAAGACCCCTAGTAAGTAGGCGTTTTTGCCCATACAAAAGTATTTCTTTAATAACTTCGACAATTTCAATCTGATCGCAACCAAGTTTTCAGGAATCATAACTACTAAAGTTATTATTATGTGTACCAAAATTCGCAACTATAGCTTTAAAATTACGCTTGTTATTCGATTTTTTTGATTTGCGGGGGCGGAAGTGGGCGTGGCAATTTGAATTTGAAACAAACTTGATCTGCGTGCAAACATAACAAATGCTGTCGAAAAAAAATTATAGCTCTATCTCTCGTAGTCTCTGAGATCTAGGTGTTCATACGGACAGACGGACAGACACACAAACGAACAGACGGACATGGCTAGATCGTCTCGGCTGTTGACGCTGATCAAGAATATATATACTTTATAGGGTCGGAGATGCCACCTTCTACCTGTTACATACATTTCCTGTCGGCACAAAGTTATAATACCCTTTTACCCTATGGGTAGCGGGTATAAAAAAGCGCAATAGATGGTAGATAGTTATTGGAGAATATTTTGCGAATATTATCTGTGAATGGGATTCTTATCGTTCGTCATGGACTGACTCTTCGCTGTTTTTAATGGAACCGAAAAAACCGGTTCGAAGCAGTTTCGTCAAGGCGTGCGGCACATTTCCAATTTCACATGACAATAAACTGCTGCTACGCAGTTGCTCATCGATCGAAAGATATGCCAGAGATACTAGATGCGATAGTTAGATGGATATATACGTTGAATGTCATGGCAAATAAGCAAGAAAGCTGTAGGCGAGTCGACTCGACTATTGAGATACCCGTTAGGAATTTGTGTCATTAAAGATTGATATCATAATATATATATTTATATTAATAATGTCTTCAAGCTGATTATTTCTGTATATTTTGCTCTGAAAATGTCTCGAAATTCAAAATATTATACTTTCAAATGCAAATTTTTAGAAAGATGGGTAAGTTATTTAAGTATTTTAAATTCTGGAATTCTTGTATTTCTTAGACTGAAACCATATTTTCAATAAGAGATAAATTTTTATACCCGCTACCCATATACTACTATATCGATATACCAAATATACCATTTGGTATATTTTTAGTATATTTAATATATTTTAATACCCAAAATATATTTATAGTATTTTTGTAGTATAATTGGTATGTTTTGAGAATAATACCGCAAATAATAATAATATTGCTTTAATTCAAGAGGGTAGCGGGTATCTCAAAGTCGAGCACACTCGACTGTAGCTTTCTTACTTGTTTATCTTCAATATGATTAATTTTATATACTTCGCTCTTAAAATGAAACGTAATTAAAACTATTTCACTTTCAAATACAAAGTTATGGAAAGAAAGCTTACTTAGTTATGCATTTTAAATACTGGAAGAAAAATCGTTCTTAAACAAAAGAAGTCAAGTGTGTTTGACTTTTGCTATATTATTTATAAACAAATTTTGGGCTCCCATAATCTTAAATTTTTTTTAACACCACATTACATTTTCCGATTGCCACTAAATGCATATACTCTCTTCATACATTATTACACCATATATATGCTTGCTATATAAAAACTTCTTTGATTTACAGCGGGCGTGTTCAATAAATTGAATGATTGATGGAAAGCGTTGTGCGTTTGACGCTCGCAAATCAATTGAAATTGGCATGTTGCATGCTTCACTGAAGCTTGTGACTCACGCAATTTCCTCAAATGCAAATTCAAATTTCAACAAAAGTTTAGAGTCGAAAATAGGTTCTAAAAAGCACTTGAACAATTTCATAACGATCGACGCGAGAAATGCAAAAGTTATGCAAGCACAGACAGCGAATGATTTTATATGGCTGCATCGAGTCACACTTTTCATGCTCCATCAAATCGCTGCCAAATCGAATGCGTCTAATGCAATCTGCAATCCATTCGCTACAACAACACGTTATATCATATGTGCATGTGCGCCCATGTGTGTGTGTGTGTGCAGATCTATTGCAGCTGTCGCGAGAGAACGGCAGAGAAAGAAAGAGAGCACACACACACATTAGCACAATGGCGGCCAATTGACTTAGCCTTTCACCCTCCCGCCACCCCTTTCAACAACAACCCCACCATTGACTTTTTCCATTCTTCTTTGACACTTCACTCGCATGCTCTCTCGCTCTCGCTTGCACACTAACAAATTGGGTTGGCCTTGACACGGGTTAAGAATTGTAGTTGCTGTTGTTGTCGTAGTTGTTATTGTTACATTTGAGTTGCTTCAGTTCTATTTGCTAATTTACGACCGCAGCTTTTGTTGTGTTTGATGTTTATGCGAGGCAACAACAACAACAGTAACGACAACAACGGCAACAGGTTTTCATTGGAATCACACAACAACAGTCATCGATATTTCATTCAGCTCTCTCTTTCCCCTTCTCCTTCCTATTACTCAAACACAACGCGGTGCCGTTGAAGCACATGAATGTGTTGCGCGTGCCTCGTTCAATTATGAATTGATGAACAATTTCTTGTTTTATCCCGTTTCGATAACAAAGGAAATGTCTTTGCAAGCAGAAAGAAAAGAAAACAGCAAATTGCACTTCGCACTCTCACACACACTCACACACACACGTACAGTCACGCACTCACACACGCACACCGGTCCGGCCACTGACATCTGAGACAACAGCTGACCCCTTGCCTCTCTCGCACCTTAAGCTCAGCTCCCACACTCTGCATTCTTTCGCTCTCTCTCTTGCAGTCGCCACTCTCTTAAGGTTCACATGCCTTTGTTTAATTAGTGACGACATCGTTGCATTGTTAAGAGTACAGCACAGATGTATTTGTGTTTTGCATTTGTCTATGCTGTGCGTACGAAGTTCAATTTCTGTCCATCTGGCAGCAATTACAAAAAGAAAAGGAGCTGAGAGAAATATGGACACTTGTGATCCACTTGCAATTAAAGACAAATTACTATAAAAAACGAAAATTTTAAATTGTAAAATTTCCAAAAGCAACATAAGTTTGTTTGGCATTTGCTTTTATTGTTGTTTACAGAGATCGGCTAAAGATCAAGGTGAAACGGCAGCAGCTGCCAAAAAACAACAAAATAGAAAAACATGAAAACAGAGAACAACAGTAAACAAAAAAAAAAAAACAAAAAACAAAAAATGAAATCACAGCATAGTTTGTGACTGTGGAACGTGTTCAACATTCCGACGTCCGCCAATTTGCATTGACGTCACAAAACGCAAAAAAAGAGAGGCAAACACAATTACTAAATGTAAAGGGAGGGGTCGGGGGCAGGGGCGAAGGCGGATCGAGTCGTTCAACGCTGCAAAGCGGATTAGGACGACAACAAAAACAAACTCGTACACATTACACGTGACCATTGAATGAAAAGCTTCCCTTGGGATGCTAAAGGGAACATTAGCAAATTATCGTGCAATGCCAACAGACTCGTGCTAAAGCACACTTAAGTGCAATGCAAACAATCAGGATAAAAAGGAAAGCACAAGGATATATGCAGGCGAGCACTTACTCAAAAAAACAGGGCATTAACGTAGGAGTCAGTTATCGATACAGTGGTAAACATAAACGATTTCATTTTGAGAATATTATCTATCTAAAGATAAAAATTCATTGACTGAACAATCCAGCGGTAAGAGCTGCGAGGCTGTAATTTATACTCAATGTTGAGAGATTTCGTAAAATTCCTTTGTACTTTCCGTATTTAGATAAAATTCTCTATCCTCACTCACTGAACTTTCAAGTGGTAAGAGCTGCGAGGCTGCAAATTTTACACAAAATAGTTTACGAAAACAAAATATTTCTTGAAATTTCTACTTTCTGCATTTATACAAAATTTTCTGACCTAACTAATTGGTAAGAGCTGCAAGGCTGCAATTTTTACATAAGACATAACAAAAGCAAAAGGTTTTTGATTGAATATTTAAGCGATAAGACCTGCAAGGCTGTAATTTTTACACAAGACTTTATAAAAACAAAAGATTTCTCGAAATTTCTACATTCTACATTTGTACAAAATTTTCTAACTAAACTAACTGAATTTTCAATTGGTACGAGCCACGAGGCTGCAATTCTTACGCAAGTTGTTTTGAAAATATGTATTTACAATCCAAAGTTTTTAGTTTACTTTAGATAATCATTTGAATATAAAGCTTGCAATTTAATTAAAAAGTTTTCAATAATAAGATTCATTGATTTTTCTTAAAATATATTATATCTTAAGAAATATATAAAAGATTAAATATATCGATAACTACATACCTTCTGATGGCTTAGCATGCGTGAGAAGATTGTATTCCATCTGTAAGCAAAATAAAAGTTCATTTTATTCAATAAATAACCAGTTAAAGTCATTTCGTATGATATTTTTCAAACTTAATTCCAAGCATTTAATATAGAAGATAATTGTGATATTGCAAACAAAAATACGTCGAAATCAAGACTAGAAAATATAACCTAATTACTCATAAGTTCAACGCGAGAATTGTTGACGTACTTGAACAATAACCCAGCGTTTGTACTGTTTAATAAGCTAAGATTATTACTCGCATAAATGTGTTACTAAGTTATTAATTGCATCTTATTACGATTTACTGCTATGCTAATTGCTTAATCGCTTGTTTGGTCGATAGCAAAGCACTCAACACAATTCTTAGCATTTTATAAATATGTATATATTTTTTGGGGTCAACAACTGTCAATGCTGCCCAAGGTGCAGCAACAGCAGCGCATGCTGTTGAAAGCGTCATGAAAATCAAATCATGCTATGGAAAATTCCCAAAACTCGCCTTGCGCCAGAACAAAAAAAAAAAAACAACAATGAACTTGTGCATGAGTTCTCTGAGGCGGCGAAGTGGGGAAGTGGAAAGTGGGAAGCGAGAGCGACATTTGAGCATGGGAATGTGACTGGTTACGAGTTAACTACAAATGGGGTTGCTTCATGACAGTCTCATCGATTTAACAGCAGCAACAACACGTAGAACACGAACACGCCTTAGATATCCTGACCTAGTCAAAGTTGCCATTACGCGCAACTCTCTCGTTCTCTCGTACGCGCTCTCTCTCTCCCTCTCTTTTTTGGCTTGCTCTCTTGATGCTCTCTGCACAGAAGCTGGAGACATGCCGAAACTCACGTCAGCCACATTGGCGACAGACAGCGTCGAACTTCTCGGTAAAAAAGATGATATGTCCTTTCCCCTGTCCTTGTCCCTGCAGCTGTCGCTTTCGATGTCCTGCGGTCGCCTTCGCCCGCCTGACTGCCTGCCTGTGTCAAGGACATTCAACTGTGGTCGCGCGTTTCATGGATTATGACGGCTTTATTGATTTTGTATTTTAACGGATTTCTCCGTTGTTTGCGACATCCTTTTTCATTTTAATTTCATTTTCAACAATAAGGATTCAAGGACATTGCCGCCAAAACTAGCTCCAATTGATACAAAGTATGTAAAACGTTAAAACATAGAATCTTAGCTAAACGTCAGTCGGCTTTTTTCCTCGAACCTTTCCATATAATTTGCATAAATAAGTTTACTTTGCACTCTTAAGTTGTTTATTAATTAACTTGAACCCAAATCATAATTTCGTTGGCACGCAAATGTCACAAGGACTCCCCTAATTTTCTCCCTAATCGTGAAATCCTTGACACCTGCTACAGTTTTAAACAATTTCCGTAAATAAAATCCCCAAAAGCGAGCTCATTAAAATGTTGTCTGTGAATCAGTGCAAATCAAGTGCTATAAAAGCGGGAAAAGCAAGAAAGTTCAAGTAGTCTGAGCTCAAACAGAAGTCAAAGAGACAGGAAAGTATTTCAGGTTTACTGTTGACACCGTACGTTGGGCGCCAAGTGCCTAAAACAATGATTTGACATTCGCTTAATCAGTACATCACAAATGGATTCAATCAACGATAAACCCAACCGAAATATATTCGGTCTACGAGGTATTTGGGCCACAATTGTCACGGTCTTTTTGATAACGCTACTTATTGCGTTGATTTTGTGGTTGCTACGGAAATTCATTGAAGGACCGTTCTATCACAAAAAGAATCGCATCGATGGCAAGGTGGTCATCGTCACCGGCTGCAACACGGGCATTGGCAAGGAGACGGTCCTCGAGCTAGCGCGGCGTGGTGCCAAGATCTACATGGCCTGTCGAGATCCCGCACGCTGCGAGGCAGCTCGCATTGAGATCATCGATTGCACCCAGAACCAACAGCTCTTCAATCGCAGCCTCGACTTGGGATCGTTGGAGTCGGTGCGCAACTTCGTTGCTCGATTCAAGGCGGAGGAGACCCGACTCGATCTGCTGGTGAATAATGCCGGCATTATGGCCTGTCCACGCTCCCTAACTGCCGATGGCTATGAACAGCAGTTTGGCGTCAATCATCTGGGTCACTTTCTGCTCACGAATCTCCTGCTCGATCGCCTCAAGCAAGCGTCGCCCAGTCGCATTGTGGTCGTTAGTTCGGCGGCCCATTTGTTTGGCCACATCGATCGTGAGGATCTGATGAGTGAACGCAGGTACAGCAAGTTCTTTGGCGCATACAGTCGCTCCAAGTTGGCCAACATCCTCTTCACTCGCAAATTGTCCACGATGCTTCAGGGCACCGGGGTTACCGTCAACTGTCTGCATCCGGGATTGGTGCGTTCCGACCTGAATCGTCATTTTCGTGCACCTCGCTGGTTTCTCGGTCTGCTCAGCATTGTCTCTCTGTATTTCGTGAAATCCCTGCGAGCTGGAGCTCAGACTACTTTGCGTCTCGCACTTGATCCGTCGCTGGAGGGTTGCTCGGGGGATTATTATGCGGACAGCAGGCGGTTTCCGCTGGTGCCGTGGGCACGTGACGAAAAGACGGCCAATTGGCTGTGGGGGGAGAGCGAGAGGCTGGTGGGACTGGCGCACAACGTTGAGCAGTCGACAGCACGTGATGATGATGATGATGATGATGATGATGATGATGAATCAATTAAGACGGTCGTCGTCAGTGAATAATAGTTTAGTAGAAAGGCTAATTGATGGCGAGCGACCGTTAACTGGCACTTATTAGAGGAACAAGAGACTCATCCTAGTGATTTCCTCAATGTTCAGTTCCAATTGAGGACTTTGGTCTTGATGATAAACCGACTAATGTAAAAATTGAATTGTAAGAACATTTTCTCACAACCTCGATGCCTATTGAATTCTCTAGTTATGCTTTCAATAGTTGTTTTGAATAAAAAAAAAAAAAAATGATAATAAATATGATTTTATATTAAGTTCTTGAACTTTGCTGTTTAACCCAAAGCTGGCTTATATTTTATTTGCCTCATAATGAGTGTTAAAGTCTTAAATGACTTAAAGTACAATATCACATTTAAAATGTTTTCAAATCTGTTGTCTCCAACGAAAATTCAATTTATGTTTTGTCTGCTCGTTTAACAACTTTTGATTTGCAATCCCAGTGAAATACCCTAGAGTTTTAAACATTTTGTTTATTCTTCCAAAACTGTATCTTTACTTTTTGTGCACTTTGAAGTTGTTTGAAATCCAAGTGGAATAGCCAAAAGTTCTAGACTTCTGGCAAAAATCCTTTAAACAGAAAAACTGAAATGCGAAACTCTTGAAGTTTGTTCCCATGGCTTGGGTTCAAAAACTTTTTTGTTCCAAGTCGCTTTAAGTGCGTTAAGAGCCGAAGAAGACACTGAGAGAGAGTGAGAGAGAGATGCGAAGAGAGGAGAATGGGAAATCGGCGGCAACAACAATCAAAACAAAAACAGAAGAGCAAGAAGAAGACAGAATGCAAGTTAAATTATCCAATGGCAGCGACGCCGGCAGCGAAGCGAGAAAAAAAGCACGTTAAAGTGAAAGTCGAAAACAAAATTCGAGAGAAGTAAAAAAAGAAAAAGAAATTAAAGCCAGCAGAGGCAGCGACAGCGGCGGCTTCGTAAATGGGAATGACAGGCAGGCTTGTCAATGTGTGAGAGTGTGTGTGTGTTTACGTGTGTGAACATTGTACATGTGTATGTGTGTCAAGCAAGCCCGCGCGACGCTGATGTCGAGGCCGACGTCGACGCCAACGTCAACGCATGCACATGCATAAAGTTATGTTAATAACAGACGCCAAATGGCGGCAACGCCGACGTCGCATTACAACAAAAGCAGCAGCAGCAGCAACAACAACAACAAGCGATTGGTATTCAGGTTATTTTGGACGTGTTAGCGGCGGCTCAGGTGGAGCATTCGGGAGCCACAGTTAGTTTCAGTTGGTTAAGATCGCGCAAACAGTGAACAACAATATCATCACAGCCCAGCCAGTTAACTTGGCCACAGATCAACACTAAAGATAATCGCAAACAAGAGCGAGAGCAAGTGAGAGTGTGTGAGAGAGAGAGAGAGACAGCCGGCTTAACAATTCGTCAAGTAGTTTTTGCCATCGTTTTGTCAGCGTCTAAAGTGTGAAATTAACGCGTGAGGAAGTGTAACGAAAAGCGAATGAGATTTGAGAGACAGGTGAAAAGAAAGAAGAAAACATATTGAAACGCATTTGGCAAGTAAAACACACACACGTCAAGTGTTGAAACATGGTTTTTCTGTTTTTTTTTGGGAAAGTGAACGATGAGAGTTGACAGAATACTGGAAAGTGCACGCATTCCAATGTTATCGATAAACAGCTGGAAAGTGCACGCATTCCAATGTTATCGATAAACGGCGCGGGCTCAGCTCGGTTCAGATGTTAAAAGCTATCGACAAGCTAATTGAGAACTGTGTGTGAAACTCGTAATAACTCAAAGGTTGTTAGAGCATACGAGTAGTAACAAATAATTTATGTAATTGCTCGCAAGCTGTGCTAGATTAACAAATTGTTAATACGCTTATTACCTTAATCGATTATAACAATAATGGAAATATGCATCAAAGTGTTATTGACAACTGATCAACCGATAATTTGATCCACATCCTAATGTTATCGATTATACCATTAACTAGAACGTAACAGTATCGATAAGTCCCGATAACGTAAACCAATTGTTTTTGACGAAACTATTCACTTTCCCCTACATTAACCAATGCATTTATTAATCGAAGTGTTATTGACTACCGAACAACCGATAATTTGATCAGCATCCTAATGTTATCGATTACACCATTAACTAGAACGTAACAGTATCGATAAGTCCCGATAAAGTAAACTAATTGTTTTTCACTTTCAATTGTTATTCACTTTCCCCTACATTAAATAATGAACCAATGCATTTATTAATCGAATGCATTGTTGAAGAATGTACCCAATCATTATTATCGAAATGTGTGCTATCGATAACTCTAAGTAATCGATCAACAAAACTATTCAGCTTCTCTTACTATCAATACACCTACACGACCTCTCCATATCAACCATACTCATTCATAAATCATTTCCTTTCATTCACAGGACTTTTCCCATTTCCCCTAAAACGTCGCATCAAGTAGAGTTATCGACGAGAACAACAACACACATCGTGTCACACATTCAAACCGCGTTAAGTAGCTATGTCGGAGGCTGTTACGCCCACGACGACGACGCCAACAGTTTTTGACCCAACCGCCGAGGCGGCCGAAAAGGCGCTCTGCTTCCGTGGCATTTGGGCTTGGCTGGTGTTGATCCTGCTCATTGGACTCGCCGTCTTTGCAGTGATGTGGCTGCTGCGCAAGTTCATTCAAGGTCCCGTCTATCGCAAAAAAAATCGCATCGATGGCAAGGTGGTCATCGTCACCGGCTGCAACACGGGCATTGGCAAGGAGACGGTCCTCGAGCTGGCGCGGCGTGGTGCCAAGATCTACATGGCATGTCGAGATCCCGCACGCTGCGAGGCAGCTCGCATTGAGATCATCGATCGCACCCAGAACCAACAGCTCTTCAATCGCAGCCTCGACTTGGGATCGTTGGAATCGGTGCGCAACTTCGTGGCTCGCTTCAAGGCGGAGGAGACCCGACTCGATCTGCTGGTGAATAATGCCGGCATTATGGCCTGTCCACGCTCCCTAACTGCCGATGGCTATGAACAGCAGTTTGGCGTCAATCATCTGGGTCACTTTCTGCTCACGAATCTCCTGCTCGATCGCCTCAAACAGGCGTCGCCCAGTCGCATTGTGGTCGTTAGTTCGGCGGCCCATTTGTTTGGCCGCATCAATCGTGAGGATCTGATGAGTGAACGCAATTATGGCAAATTCTTCGGCGCCTACAGTCAGTCGAAGTTGGCCAACATTCTCTTCACCCTGAAGTTGTCAAAACTGCTGCAAGGCAGCGGTGTCACCGTCAACTGTTGTCATCCGGGCGTGGTGCGCACCGAACTAAATCGGCATTTCGTTGCACCCGGCTGGGTGAAGAGCTGCATCCAGACGCTGGCACTGTACTTCATGAAGTCACCGCAGGCAGGAGCACAGACTTCGTTGCGCCTGGCTCTCGATCCCTCGCTGGAGGGTTCTTCGGGGGATTATTATTCGGATAGCATGCGATTCCCGCTGGTGCCGTGGGCACGTAACATGGAGACCGCCGACTGGTTGTGGCGGGAGAGTGAGAAACTTGTCGGTCTGCCTCCCATTGAGCCACAAAATGGCGGTGTGCAACAGAATGGGAATGGAACACGTCCTGTCGCCGGAGGAGCAGGAGGAGGAGGTGAGAGCATTGAGACCGTTGTAGTTGATCGCACAAGCAGTTAAGAAGACTGCACAGCTCGCCATCGCAGCCTTGTTATAAGGCATGGAGACGAAAGCTTTGCTTGGAACCAAACCAGTGGGAACTAGTTTTTTTTTTTTTTTGTACATCAAAGCGATCGGTTATCAAAATTGTCTTTGTTCTTTATTTTTGTTGTTGCTATTAACTTGACGGCAGCAGCAGCAAAAGCTTTATGATTATTATAGCAATTTATTTAAATGCAGCTAATTCTCTTACAAATTTTTTGTGCCTAGCTTTAAGTGGAGAACTCAATTAAAATACAAAGTGAAAAAAAAAAGATAAAAACGTTAAATTCATTGAAAGTGCCGTCATGCAGCTGTTGTTGCTGCTTCACTAAATGCGGAGAATTACAGGAGGACAAGTCAGCCAAAAAAGCACCACGTCAACGAAAAAAGGATGCGCAAACCGCAATCCGTTTACTCTGCAAAGCAACTGTGTTGTCCACAGATCAAATACAATTGGGATCTGCCCTTTCAGCTTCTTCTGTCAGACGTGCTCTCTCTTTCTCTCTCTTTCCCATTCGTTCACATGCCATTAACGCAAGCACAAAAACCAAAAGCAAAAAAAAAAAACACACACACACAACGCAAAAACAAAAGCAAAAGCATCAGCAAGAACAGCAACAACAAACTGTAACGAAAATAAAATCACAGGCAGCAGCATCGAGAGTGCAATTAAACCCATGCAAGCCCCCGGGGGTCGTTTTGGTCGGCCAATTTTGTTGTTGCTTTCATACATAGGGGGATTATCGTGAGTAGAGTGGTTTGTTGTAAGTTTTATGAGCAGCTAAAGCTCTTTGGTCAGCAATTAGCAGAGTTTTAGTTTGCAATTAATTATTAGAGCAAGACAACCAATAATGTTTATGTATATGTAACTTACATGCATACAGTGAATTTTCGCCGTCCACTGAAGGGTTAAAACAGCATACTACAACAAAAACCGTAACTGAAATTTGCTGTCAACAATTACACGAAATATTGCATGGAAAATTCCACTCGCTGTGAAGCGTCGTTTTGCACACACACACGCACACTCGCACACATAAACATAAACTCATTTTGCCGGCAAAAAACTTATTTGAATTGAATTACATAGAATTATTTCCAGAATATTGTATATTTTGATTGATAGCAATGCAATTACGTTTTGCAATTGATGACGAAATTTCTGGAAGAAGTTGATCGAAACTCAAAACTAACTGCAACACGTGTCCCAACAGCGAAAGATGGGAGGAAAGAAAGGAGAGAAAGAAACCGCAACAAGACATGCAAATGCAAATTTGAACGAAAGTCTCTTGTTGATTTTGCGTGGCGCCATCTGGCAACGCCCTGCTAATTATGCCGAGCCCAGCAAACATAACCTAAATAGCTAACAAAACACACTCACACACACACACATACACACACACATTCATACAGCTTATAAGGCATGCATTACTCAAACTAAGACAAAACAAAAAACAAATTGGCGAATTAAAAAACTTTCCACAACCCACAAGTTTGGGCTGAAAGAACCAAACATTTCTTTCCATTCAATTTGTATTTTATTTTGTGCTGTGCACTTCGATATGAATAATGACATTTTGGCACGTATTAAACGCGCAGCATAGAAAGGTGCAGGTGAGGAGGTGAGGGGGTGTTGACTAGGTAAACGAAATTAACAATGTGATGCTACTCAAAAAAAAAATGGAAGCTGAACAGACATTCTAGAATAATGCCAGTTCAAATTGCTTAATGTAGAAACATTTACATACTAACAATGCAAGTCAAGTGACACAATCTTGAAATTACTCACAATCCAAATTCAAGTGGATGATGTTTGCAAATATTGGAATGCATTCCACACAATCACACTATCCCTTTCAAACTAGCGTCAAAATGCATATGATGCAATTTTGCCTGTGACAGATAACAAACAAGTTGGCCCTACCGCAACATCACACACACACACACACACACATACACATGCATAAATATTTATACAAATAATCGGAGAGTCTGTTTAGATTAATCATTTGCATTTGTGCAAACGTGACTGCAACGTTTATGATAAAAATTTCCAAAGCATTTTCGACTTGGATACACGCTGGAAAAATTTCATCAAGCTCTAGCACTTAACGGTATTATCTAGTATCTCTTTCTCTCTATCTCACTTTCAACGAAATGCGCAATTCGTTATATCTATAGATTCTAACATATATGCAATTATTTCCTCGCGTCATCAACGCTGTCTCATCACATTTCTAATGTGAAATATACAACTTTTCGATGACGCGCGATCTTCTCAATACCAGCTGTGTGTGTGGGGGGGAAATACCCTGTAAACAGCTGAAGTTTATGCACTTAGGCAGGCGTATTGAATTTCGATAAGCCCCATGGTCTTTGCTGAAGTTTATGGCAAACGAAGCTTTAAGATAACGTGTATAATATATGTATGTATCTATGATGAAATCCTAAGAAAACTATGAATAACAGTTCTATCTATCTTTGATGAAATCCTAAGAAAACTATGAATAATAGTTCTGCAATTGATTTTGTCATTTCCTTTGATAAATCACTTTTATTTAAGTTAGACCAATTAAAACCACATGTAGTTTAATAAACTAAAACCACATTATGACATCAGTATATATTTGCTAAAAATTGAATTCAATATGTAAATTCTTTTTTTGCTAATACTTTACTTACTCTTATTGGTTTTAATATTGCTTAAACGAAATTATATCTTATAAATAAAACAAAAAATAAAGTGTTATTTAACTTTGAAAATCGAAATGTTATTGTCAACAAATTAAATAAAGTCTAAGCAATCAATCTTAATATTTACAGGGCATAAAGAACAAGTAAGAAAGCTACAGTCGAGTGTGCTCGACTGTGAGATACCCGCTACCCATTTTGAATAAAAGCAATATATTTTGCTGTAGTATTCTCAAAACATACCAATTATACTACAAAAATACTAAAAATATATTTTGCAGTATTATAAAAAATATACCAAATATACTAAAAATACTAAAAAATATACCAAATGGTATATTTGGTATATTGATATAGTACCGTATTCAAATATACCATAGACGGCACAATATACCAGATTGTCGGCTAAAGCAAATTAGACCCCTAGTAAGTAGGCGTTTTTGCCCATACAAAAGTATTTCTATAATAACTTCGACAATTTTTATCTGATCGCAACCAAATTTTCAGGAATCATAAATACTATAGTTATTATTGTATATACCAAAACTCGCAATTCTAGCTTTACAATTACGCTTGTTATTCGATTTATTTGATTTACGGGGGCGGAAGTGGGCGTGTCAAAAATTTGAAACAAACTTGATCTGCGTGCAAACATAACAAATGCTGTCGAAAAAAAATTATAGCTCTATCTCTTATAGTCTCTGAGATCTAGGTGTTCATACGGACGGACGGACAGACGGACAGACACACAGACGGACAGACGGACATGGCTAGATCGTCTCAGCTGTTGACGCTGATCAAGAATATATATACTTTATAGGGTCGGAGATGCCTCCTTCTACCTGTTACATACATTTCCTGCCGGCACAAAGTTATAATACCCTTCTACCCTATGGGTAGCGGGTATAAAAAGTGCAAAAAGTTCCTCTGGCAATAAGTTATCGCTCTCGAGTGCAACAATGTGCGAACGTTAGTGGAAATATTTGCAAGTTTTGACCGAAAGCTGAGTTATCTATGTTTTGTTTGTATGTGTTATATACTTGTATATTCACGACGATCGCCTTGTAAGTGGTTCAAGGTCGAGGAGGAGAAAAAAAACGCCGCTTGTTAATTAATGTAAAACAGACTGTGCTGTTAGGAGTGCTGTATAAACAAAACACACAAAAATGCCTATAATTGTAACCAGCAGATGTGCCATGATTTGGGCCAACGCGAAAATAAAATATAAATATGGAAAATTCAAAATGCAGTAATATGTATTATGAAAATGAGTGAGTATTGCAACACGCCACAGTTTGCTCTATATATATTTTAATTGAAATGGCATTACTTAAAATAGCTGTAAGTCATATATAATTAATGCATTTTATAAGTGCACACGAATTGGCTTAAAAGCCGATAATACATTTTCCACCCAAATTACTTGGCAACGTGACAAAAATGTGTAGCGAAACCAAAAAGCGGCTATATAACAGCAAAATCTTGTCGGCATGTGTGTCATCAAAACTATCTTCTGTGCGCCAAAACAAATATCTTAATTTGCAACTAATTAAACCAAACACCTTCAAATGATGTCTAACTTAATTTCAAACAACGCGCGCAGTATTCCAAACAGCTGCACAACTGTTGTGCTCTGCAGAACGATGGAGCTAACAATAACCTACAAATTCTGCATTAGTACTGCATTTCAAGAAACGCGCGCATCCCGCTCAACAGCTGCACAACTGTTGTGCCCGACAAAACGGCCGATAGTCGGCGGCGCTGCCACCCTGTCACCAGCCATAACCACTGCAAATAATAATCAGCTGCATATTTTCGTGGCTAAATGGCATATATAGAAAAAATGCATATCATTTGAATTGATAAAAAAAACTTTGATTCATATATTTAGTATGCCAACGCAATTGATCAGAGAGTGACGTAAGCGGCGCATATATGACGTAGGCATGGCATTTGTGTAATGCAGCCAACTTCACGTTATTTCACAAATATACCAGAAAGTCAAAAAGACTACGCAGCATTTTCTGTGTGCTGTACGGCCAGTGTGACCATTAATCGCCGATGTTGCCACAATCGACGAAAATTGTGTGATATTGTGTGAAGTGGAAAGAATAAAAAAAACTTGGTGGCAAGAAAGACGTCGGGTGCCCACAAAAAAGAGTGTTGACTATTGTAAGAAAAATTGCAACGCGCCAAATGTAAGACGACCAGCTCCCCACACAATTTGTTTTGCGGCACAACACAAAACTAAAACCAAAATAACGAAAACATTTTTTTTCATGTTTGCAGCCTGGCAAAACCGGAAGCAAAAAAAAAAGAAAAAAATCCACCAACAACAACAAGCAAATTTTTTTTTTGCTGGAATTTTTCTTTTAAGTTTTTGTGTTGTTGAGGCGCTGACAACGACGAAGCGACGCCACGCCGCTTAACAAAACACAACAACAACAAGAACAACAATATTATTAGCATATAATTTGTTTTTGCGCGCAGCCATAACAAAAACACACACACTCACACACACACAACAATCATGAACTCGAAACGCATGAAATACACAACGCCAACGAGCAAAGAGGAAATTATCATACAACAACAACAACAACAGCAGCAGCAGCAGCAGCAACACGATGTTGTGGCAGATGTGGTCGCCGATGTGGAAGACGAAACCGGCGCCACAGAACTATACACTTATGCCTATGCCACCAACGACGATGAAGTCGATGAGGGCGATGTCGATGACGAGGAGATCGATGATGTGGACGACGATGTCGATGGCGTTGTGACCAATGCCCAAGAAGTGATTATCGATGAGCATGGGCATGCGGTGACCTTGCAACAGCTGGTGGAGAACAGCACCGTCGAAGAGGTGGAGACCATTGAACAAGGTGACGGCACACACACCATTCTACACATTGTGCCCAATATGCAGCAGCAACATGTTGTCCATGATGTGGACGATGTCGAGCACGATGAACTCGATGACGATGTGGACGACGAGGATGTGGACGATGGCGGCGATAATGTCGGTGTCGAGGAGGGCGAAGTCGATGATGTGGACGATGAGGAAGCCGATGGCGATGAGGATGATGATGAATTGGGTTCGATCGTGTACGAGGGCACCATCGATCACAGTCCCGACTCCGATTCGCAATCGTCGCGCAACAAAACCTTCTATTGCCCCAATTGTGGCAATTGCTATAGCGCCGCCGGCTCATTGAAGCTCCATATGCGCGCCTGTCTGCGGCAACGCAACGAAGTCTCGGCCGAGGATCGCAAATGCAAGGTGTGCAGCAAAATCTTCAATTCGGTGGCATACCTCAAAGAGCATATGATGCGACATACGGGCGAACAGCCATTCCGTTGCACACGCTGCTATCGCAAATTCGTCGATGAATCCAAATACAATACACACATGGATTCGCACAAGCATCAGGATAAACTTGAGGCCGAGGCGGAAGCATTGGCCGCCCAGCACGGTGGCAAAAAGGTTGTCGTCAAGGAGTTTACATGCTCGTTCTGTGCGCAGAACTTTACGGTTGTCTTCGATGAGGGGCAGGTGAAGCGTCGCTATGCCTGCGATGCGTGTCGCGACAAATATTCAAATGCGGAGGCGTTGCGTCAGCACAAACAGCAGGTGGAGGAGAAGCGTGAATTTAGCTGCGAGCGTTGCGGTCGCAAGTTTGTCTTCGAGGGTTTCCTGCAACGTCATTTGCCAACCTGTGATGGCAGCATTAAGCGGCGTCGCGACATGAAGTAGAGGTGGCAGCAACGTGATGGCAGCTGGCGGCGACGTCGCAAGGAAAGAAGGAGCAAACAACACGATGACGAAGAGGAGCAGGAGGAGGAGGAGGAAGAGCAGAATGAAGAAGAGCAAGAGGAAGAGTCACCGCCAATGCGTTACGTTGTTATTAAACAGGAGGAGCTGGAGGAGAAGCTAGAAGAGCTGTAGGAGGCGCCACACTATCATCATCAGCAGCAGCAGCCCAAGAGGCTGCCACGCCCCCAATACCAACATAAACACACATGAACACACACACACGCCCTTGTTTTAGCTAAATATTATAGCTCTTAGAACTGTAAAGAAAACCACACAAAACCAAGAAAACAATTTTCATTTTATACTCACACACACACACACACACATTGAAGAACTTAACCACGGTTGCCACTTTTGGTACAAATGTACCAAAACTGGTACATTTTTTATGCGTTGGTACATTGGATCACTTTTTTTCATTTTGGTACATTTTCAATATGCCTGCCTTTTATGTTCACACATATTATTTTAACAAATGGCTCTGTTCCAAAAGACATAAATTTTGTATCAGTTAGAAATTGAACCATGACTAAAACTGGAAAATCTAAGGTCTATCACTATTATATATTGTGAATCACAATTTGTGAAATACAAAAGATCTTTCGTGAAAAAATTTGTGGTACATTTTTGCTAAAATTGGTACATTTTTTAAAAATTTTGGTACAAAAAATTTTTTTGGAATGGCAACCGTGAACTTAACACTGCGCTTGTGGAACTTAAATGCGAGCTGTCTTTAATGGTTTGGCATCCAAAGGAGAGCGAATTTTCTTTGATGTGGAACCTAAATGCCAGCTGCTGTTGTGGAATCCAAAGCGCAAGCTTGGCTGACGACAAAGCAGAAAAAACAACAACACAAAAAAGGAACGCAGCTTGCATTTGTGGAACGTAAAAGCGCGCTGCTTTTGTGGAGCTTACGACATGCGCAGCGGTAAACGAAAAACCAACAACAATATACAAAAAGGAACCCTAACACACCCACACACACACACACATGCGCAGCTGCCAGCGAAGAAGAAGATGCGGTAGCTGCAGCCGCAGCCGCAGATGAAACCAATCAATTATTTTTTTTTAAATATGTAATCATAATTATAAGAATTTGTTATCGCAATTCGATCGAGACATCAAACAAAAACAACAACAACATCAAGGCAAAAAACAAAACCCAATATAATACAAAACATCAAACGACAAAACAAAATGGCGCATAAGTCTCTCAGTCTCTAATGTATAGTTTACGTACTTTTAATTTCAATGTATGAAATGTATACTTACATTTTCCAATACAAACACCAAACTCCAACACACACAACACACACACACACACACGAAAAAAAAACACTTATTATAATAGCCGCTAATCTCTAAATACAACAATGCTAACAAATGCATTCATTGATGTTGATTGAATTCAATAAAAACGAACACTTAAAAAAAAAAGCAAAAAAAAAAAAAAAACAGCGATTATTTTGCAATTAAACAATTTTCAAACGCTGCACTTGCACCTTCACTTGCACTTGTAAAACCGCCAAAAATAACTGCGCAACTAACAGTTAGAAATGTGGTACAGTGGCAACGCCATAGGCAAAAGTGATCCTTTTTGGCTGAGCTTTGTTGCCAACCATTTTTGCGACGCTGGCGTTGCCAAGCTGAGCGAGTGAAAGAGAACGCAACACATTGCCAACCACATAATTTTGAACGTGGCGTTGCCAAGCACATGCAAATAGAATAAATATATAATGTGACCAGAAGACAATTTTCGTGTTATTGTTTTTCTTTTTCCACTCGGTATTAATCAATTTTGCTTTAATGATCAACAACAATGAGCGAGCTTAAGGCGAATTCTATATTAACAAAAAAATGTAGTTTTCTTTTTGATAGTTGGTGCATTAACTAATCCAAAGTTGTTTCGTTTACGACCAGAGCTTCAAATTGGCTCGCTTTGCTGTCGATTTCCAGTCGGCATGTGCATAGAACTCCCGGAAATGGGGCGATACCAAAGTATCTTCAGGCAGCGTCTTGTACACTGGCTCACCATACCAGGTGCCCACCTATGGAAAACATAAGCATATCATTAGTTATTTTGATGAAATTCAATAATATTGAAATGTTTTTACCTCCCAGCCGGGGACGTTCTTCATGAGGTCGGCTTCCTCGTCACGATTGCGACGCAATTGACGCAAAAACTCGCGATCACGCTCTGCAATCAGCAGCGGGAAAATCACATTTTCGGCCGAACGCATTTCAATCTCATCGCGTTTCACCTTTTTGGCTGTCAAATAATAGATGCCCAAGCCGCCGATGGTGGCCACCAGATAGGTGCCAATCATGGAAAAGCCTACAAATCATAAAAACACTTGGTTAAATAAGGATTATAGCTTGCTTCGCATCAGTTTACCAGTGAAGTAACTTTTGGGTGGCACACGAGCAAAGGGAATCTTCTTGTAGCCACCGGGTGGTGGTAAATCCTGTTTAGGGGGCACATGCGGCACGGCCGTCGCCATCTTGGCTGCTGCAATAGCATTAATAGGTAATATTTACGTTTGGAACATTTGCATTTTGATACTTACGCTTTGTTATTATCGAGAAAATTGAGGAAATTTGCCAGTCAAAAATTCACGACGACTTTTGCATAACACACAGCGCGCAGTGTGGCCAAAGTTGATAAACTAACAAAATACCAAATAGAAATGCACAATATATTAATTGTATATGTATGGATTTAACCGTAATGCAATGCCAACTATGTCCATTGCTATAATTTATTGTTAATTTCATAATTTATGTACTCAAAATAGCATTTTGCTAAGTTGTCACATACAAAATACTAAAATACTGCAAGTGCAATTGCCAAGTTATTACAAAATCTGGCAGCTTGAACAGCTGACAGTAGGCATTGTAAAGCAACCAATTTTATTTGGAAAAAAGAACATTAGCCAGCATTGAACATATTTTTTCCTTTTTATTATTACAATTCAAAGTCGATACATCATCTACTCAAAAAATGGCTTTATTAAACAAATTCCTGGCTCAATCACATGTGCGTACATTATTTACTAGTCGCTATAACAATTTTAAGGATTCAGCAGCCTGTGGTAATTTACATAAGGAAATTAAGATAAGTGCGAACGCTGCAGAGCTCGCAGTTACTATAGAGGAACAATCAAACGTTGAAGATGCAAATTTAATACAGGTGAGCTAATATTTAATATTATTTATTTAAAAATTACCGATGCGCGGCAAAAAGTGCAAAGCAGCTGGAATCAGCTGTTTTCTGCGTAGGTGGCAGTAGTTTTTAGTCGGTTTAGTACTTATAACGTTATCGATAAGCGGCATCTTATTTATTTATGAAATAAAAATTTGCATACTTATTGCGTTTAGATGCGCCAGCAGCATTAAATTGTAGTTAAACTAAGCATTGCGCTTTAGCAATTTATTCATAGTTGTTTGTCTTGAGTTGCAGTTTCTTATCGCGGTTTGTGTGGGAGAACTATCGATAAATTGGCAGCGACAACAATCGGTGGTGGGCACAAATTGAATGCCAAAACCAAACCAACCAACCCAACCATTCGAATTCGAATAATATTTTAACATTCAGTTTCAGTTGCCGCGCAGCTGCCGTAAAAGAAGGGAGAGTAGGAAACAGTTTTTCGCTCGCCAAAAACGACAGAAAAAACGCCACAAGAAAAAGAACATTTCCAACAAAAAAATCCATTGGGGAAAGCAATTTTTTTCTGTGTGTGTACGTGTGTTTAGTGTGTTTCCAAACTCAGTTTTGTGTTGATCTCGAGCGCAAAATCATTTAGCCGAAATTAACATAAATCATGTCGTTCTATCGCATTTCTGCACGTAAAATTGCCGAAGCACAGGTGAGTTAACTTATTTACGCTTTCCTTTTCCTTACTTATTTTTTTTGTTGGTGCCACTATTGAATAAAATGCGAGCCTTTTTGTTAATAGTGAGAGAGTGGGACAGTCCGAAAATTGCGCCCAAAAGTGTAGTTGTTGTTATTGCAAAAGGATCCTCAAGGCAAAACCAAGCGTGGCTTGCCAACACACACACACACATACAGTTCTCTCTCTCTCTTTGCTAAGTACGTGTTTAATGTGTGTGTATTAGTGTTAGCAAGGGCAACGTCACGCCAAAAAAAAAAAACAGCCATGTGCTTGCGATTAAAAAAAAAACAGCGCAAATGATGAATTAATTTTTGTTTCTTTTTTTTTTTTTGAATTATGTGTTGTGATAAGTGTAAAGTAAAATCCTGTTGAGAACAAATACATACACAAAGCATTACACACACACAAAATACATACACAAATACATATATGTGTGTTTGTATCTTTTTTTGGTAACATTTGCGCTATGTGCTAATTTTCTCGTGATTACATAATCGGGGCGCAACATTTTTCACTTTGCCTCAAAATAGCGAATCTTTATAAAAATAAAAATCTCATATAGAAGACGCAGACGCAGAAAAGCAACATCAACGTTTTAGTTTTTTCTTCTTTTTCCATTTTTTCTTTTTTTGGCTTTGCGACAAGAAGAGTTTAATGAACTTCCCACTTTTGTGCTGTGCATCTGCTTCAAAATGTCATTTGCATAACTTCCATTCGACAGTTGTTGTCTTTGTTGTCCATTTCGCTTACAACAAAATACCACGCGGCCTTTTTAATTCTTGTAATCTTACAACAACAAAACTACTACGAGTCTACTACGATGCTCTCACGGAGAGCAAGAGAGAGAGCACGCTTAAGAGAGCGCAATTGTTTGAGCGCGAGAGAGAACGCACAGGTAAAATATACACAGCAAGCCGTTTATTGTGCTCTCTCTATCGCGCGCATTTTGTTTCACTTACAAAAAAAAAAGAAGCGCGTCACGTGTTGTTGTTGCTGCTGATGCTGCTGGCCAAAAGTGTTGTTGCATCTTTTGTTGTTGTGCTGTTGCAAAGATTGTCCGTCGAATGACCTTAAAGCAAGCAAAGCAAATAGCCCGCTGCCGCCCACCCGGCAATGCTAAGAAAATGCCACGTATACACACACATGCATACCAAGTATATGCTTAGTGTATGTGTCTGTGTTATGTAACTTGGCAAAAATACAAACAATCGGTGCAAAGGCACTTGGCAAAATGTTAATCGATAAATCAATAGACATACACACACACACACACACGCCCACATGTATGGCGGCTTACAGGACGAGCCTCCTTTTGAAGCGGCATTTTCGTCGTCATATGACGCGAGAGCGACTGCGTGCAGAGAGCCCAAAGAGACGGAGACAGAGAGAGAGAGAGAGAGAGCGTGAATGTGACGCAAACAGATTTTCGATGCGTAATACTATAAAGTTAAATAATCTATTTGAAAATGTTATGCATACGCTTATGTTGTTCTTGTTGTTATTATTATTATTGTGGTACATTTGGCATGGCGCCAAAACGCGCAGCCACCACAGACGGCGACGAACGTCCTTCACTGATTTGTTACGATACACTCTCGCTCTCTCTCTCACTCTCTCTTTGCTAAAAATATCGTAAGAGGGCAAATTTTGATAAAAGGGCTTGTTCGATATTTTATGCATTCTCTTCCGGTCTCGAGTGCAATATGTGTATGTGTGTGTGTGTATGTGAAATGCCAACTAAATATACCGAACAACAAAACAGTAGCGCACGCAAAGCCTTTTGACGTTCAACCAAACTTAATAACACACACGCGAAATTTTTTATCGCCCCGCCGCTAATACGTCACGATACGTGACCAATGCTTACGTAAAAGTTTCGCTCGCCCATTAAAACGGGACGCACATCAGTGTATTGTCTGTCTGCCCTTTTGGCAACAACAACGCTGGCATGCATGTGTGTGTGTGTTTGTGTGTGTGTGTTTGTGTGTGTGTGTGGGGGTGGGTGAATGAGAGCGAATGTGCAAAACAGCTGATCAAACGAAAACGATTGCATAACAACGACGAGAAGAGCTCATCTCTTTTTGCTTTAAGACGATTGCGATTAATTTTTGTTGTTATCGAATCTTAAATTTGACCATTATCGATTGTGCCGTATAAGCATTATATGCCTCTTAACTCTATGGGGCCACGTATTATTGCAATGGCATTTAATTTATGGGTTCGCCTTTCTAATCATTAGATTAGTGGAGTGGTGTGAAGCTCGTGCCAATCTCTCAAGTAGCAGCAACAATTTATATATGCATCATATTTTTTGTCGTTTTGAATAATATCTCGTTCTCGTTGCCTCGCCCCCACTTATGCGATTATTATTATGAGGGGTTCGTTCAAAATTCCGCACGTTTATGTGGCTGGGCAATGGTAGTTGATAATGATAACAACGCAACCTGGTGAAATAATGCCGTCATGGAAACTTTAAAAGTGTCAAGATAAAGCCTGTGATAAGGCGCCAGCACACATAAATTGTTGCAAGATTTTAATGATCATGTGATGCAACACATTTTTTGAGAAATTCTCACTCATTTCAACTACAATCTCTTTCTCTCACTCTCTCTGTCTTTCTCTGTGTGTCAATTGAAAAGTATAGAGACATTTACATTTTTGTCGCAAGTGCCGATTCGCTACTATATAGTATGAGGGCTTAACTGATAAGCATGACAAATTTGTTGTACGGGGCACATGATCGAGAGATCGAAATCGAACAAAAAAAAGCAAACGAACGAACTGAGAGAGCTGCTGATAGCAAAAGGAAATAGAAAAATTAAATAATGCGAAAATAGAACCTTCCCCTCTGCGGTACCTCCCCCCCACCCAAAAAACAAAAAACTTCATCGCTCGAGCGTAAAGTGCTAATTTAATTAGGGAGGTGGGGGCTCTCGATAAACCCCTTTCAATATAAGTCGCACAATATTTATGATCCCTCAACACACAACACACGCAGTTCAAATATTTACATAGCTTGCCTTGCTAATGAACACGACGACGACATCGACGACAACAAACAACAGCCTAGAAATGCATAACACAAAAAAAAGTTGCAAAACAAAAAAAATATATATATATATATATATATATATATATGTGGCTAATTAGCTTAGATATGTGAGAGCGAAAAGCTCGCATGATTGATGCGTATACAATTGACCGATTGATCATGATTGACAACGTAATAAATTCTAAGATTAATGATAATGATTTCTGTTTGTGTTTTGTTATGAATTGTTTTGGAGAGTTGGAAAAAAATACAAATAATACATACATATTTACAAACAATATTTGCAATATTTACGAACAATAAATTTTTATTTGCTGTAATTTATTTAAATAACTCAACTTGAAAATATTTACTTGGTTTTCATTTTTTTATTTACTTTGATTTATTATTTAAACTGTTATTTAGATTTTTCAATTTTGTAAAGCAATAACTTTTATTTGTTTTTAAATCGCTAATGCTGCGATTGACTGATTGATGATTGAGAGATTGCAAAGTGATGATTGAGAGTTTAAAAATGTGATTGGCAACTGTTTTTCCGGTTGACTATGATTGAGATCAGCAGTATTAAGCTTAATAAAAATGTGAAGCAACAACTTTTATTTGTTCTTAAATCGCTAATGCTGCGATAGAGTGATTGATGATTGAGAGATTGCAAAGTTATATTTATTAGCAACTGTTTTTGCGCTTGGTTGTGATTGAGATCAGCAGTATTAAGCTTAATATGAATGTGAAGCAACAACTTTTATTTGTTTTTAAATCGCTAATGCTACGATTGACTGATTGATGATTGAGAGATTGCAAAGTTATAGTTGTTAGCAACTGTTTTAGACTGATTGATGATTGAGAGTTTAAAAATGTGATTGGCAACTGTTTTTCCGCTTAATATAAATGTGAATCAACAACTTTTATTTGTTTTTTAATCGCTAATGCTACGATTGACTGATTGAGAAATTGCAGAGTGATTAGCAACTGTTTTAGAAGACTGATTGATGATTGAGTGTTTAAAAATGTGATTGGCAACTGTTTTATGATTGAGATCAGCAGTATTAAGCTTAATGTAAATGTGAAGCAACAACTTTTATTTGTTTTTAAATCGCTAATGCTACGATTGACTGATTGATGATTGAGAGATTGCAAAGTGATTAGCAACTGTTTTAGATTGAGAGTTTAAAAATGTGATTGGCAACTGTTTTTCCGCTTGACTATGATTGAGATCAGCAGTGAATTTGTTTTTAATGCTGCGATTGACTGATTGATGATTGAGAGATTGCAAAGTTATAGTTATTAGCAACTGTTTTAGACTGATTCATGATTGAGAGTTTAAAAATGTGTTTGGCAACTGTTTTTCCGCTTAATATAAATGTGAAGCAACAACTTTTATTTGTTTTTAAATCGCTAATGCTGCGATTGACTGATTGATGATTGAGAGATTGCAAAGCTATAGTTATTAGCAACTGTTTTTGCGCTTGATTGTGATTGAGATCAGCCGCATCAAACACAATAACGACAACGACAACGAAAACCAGTTGTCGGAAACACTTGACACTGTTTCATTGAACCGTTTGTCTTCGTCCCGTCGTGTGATTTCCCCCGCCTTGCCTTCAGCTGATGTTGATGATGATGATGATGATGATGGGATTCTGAGTCAGAATACTGAGAATTCTAAAACGAGAGAGCGAGTCTTGCTCGCTATTCGAAAGAGACTTCGACTCGAAAGTATTTTTTTGTTCTCTTCAATTTTTTTTTTTTTTTTACTGATTAGCGCGCATTTGTAATTAACGATCTGAACACTAACCGGGGAAGGGGTTACGTCATTTTACGTATTTACTTTTAGACGGCGTCTAATTTTTTAAGTTATTTTTTTTATTAGTATTTTACGCGCAACGATAAAGAAAGGGGGAAGGACAAATAGCAACGACGACGATTGCGCATAAAAATTTAATTAAATCGTTTTTATCTGACGCTTTGGGGTAATTCCCTCCGGGCGGCGGCCATATTTGATAAAAATTAAAATATGAATGAGTTTAGAGAATTAATATTGCAATTATATCCGTTAAACGTCGTATTAAACAATTACAACCAATAATAATAATAATAATAATTACAGATGGAGACGGAACAATTGAAAAAGTCACGCAAACGATGAGCGTTGAATTGTGTGAACCTTGATTCGATAATTATTAAGAGCGTCGTTACTACGGATCAAGTGTGCTATAGTCCACTCCTCTCCTTCCTTCTCCGCCCCTCCCCTCTAGCTGTCTCGCTCTCTCGCGTGTTCTATTGACCGATAAGTGGCAATACTTGAGACTTGAGCAATATAATATGCAACTTTGCTGTTTTGTCGTGTTCACCTTGATGCCAAAACTCACGGAGATTATTTCGAGGTTGCAAAGCGTTTTTTTATATTTAGAGATTGTAATAAAACAAAAAAATACGTGTAATTTATGGAATTGTGTGTTTTACACTAGATAGAAAACGATAGAGAGAGAGAAGAGAGAAGAAATAAAGAGATTGTCTGATGATTCTTATTATGTAAGGCAAAAGATCGAATGCGATGCGCTATCTCTCAATATTATGCTGGAAACACGCGACTGCGATTTCCTCAATCATAAATTATATGTTTCTATACTATATATGTAGTATTATATATATATAGAATATGTATATATATATATATGTAGTATATGGTTATGCGATAATTGGCGATAAGTTGGTCGCGCGTGAGACCATTGTGGGGACCTTCAAATTTCAATGGCGTTATCAGCTGTTCCGTTCCCTCGCCCCGCCTTCCCCCCTCTTTCTACACTATGTCTGTCGCCCGTGAAACTAATCAGATTATGTTCATGACTTTTTCTTTTTTGAAAATTGCGAACAGCAACAACAACAACGACAACAACAACATGCATACGCAAATATTAAGTGTATTTTATTTATAAGAATGTGCGATAAGATAATGAGACAAAGCAACAGTTCCTCAACCGTTGGGGCTATTGTTATGCAATGCAAGCATTGTCCCACACATAAGCTCTCTCTCTCTCTCTCTCGCATCATTAATCGCAACGTGTGTCTCTGACAAACGACAGCTCAATTAGCAGAAGCAGCAGAAGAAGAAGAAGAGAACCGCGAAACCGCTTAAGGGGCATCATCGTCGCCTGTAGACGTCAATATCGTTCTGTCTCTGTTGCACTGCCTGCTGTTGTGGTTTAATAGCCACCTGACAAAATGCCGTTTGATGATACATTTGTCAGCCGCAGCCGCAAACACTCACACACATGCACACACACATTTGCATGCATGCATGCATGTGGAGAGAAAATGTCTCCGATTGCAATGGTCATGTCATTAAGCTTTTGTCATAACAAACAAAATGAATCGATATCTAGTTACACACAGTCTGGCGGCCTAGCGGCTGTTGATGACGATTTCTCTCTCTCCCTCTCTCTCGCTGTCTCTTGCTTGATTGTCTAGTGCAGCATTTTTTATGATTGCATGCTGACGTGTTTAATAAAACCGCGCCAAGATTTATGCTATTTGCAATTAATTTGCATACCATCAATTAGTGTATGTGTGTGTGGGTGTTAGTGACGTAGCAATCAGCTGTCAAACGTCAGCGACCAACTCTTCACATCACAATCGATAAACGATGCGTAAAATGTTTGTTTTTTTTTTTCGTTTTATCAATGAAACGGCATTCCTTTTTTTTTGGGGCCGGTTGAGTAAACCGGTTTGCTTAGTGTGCGTGTAAACTTTGTGTGTGTGTGTGAGTTTGTGTGTGGAAAAGGAGCAACAATATAAGCTGACAACAAAACTGGCATGCAATTCTATTTGCTTGTCGCTTGGCGGCGCCGCGCCACAAGTTCACATGGTTAATTGAATTTGCCTGACCCACTAGCCGAGCACAAAAAAAAAACCAACAAGTAAAACTGATAGCAAACAAGTTGATTGACTTGCATATACCCTGCACGCTGCATGCATTCCAAAGCTGACAACTATGCGAGTTAAGCGTGCCTAAACTCATAGATGCCAGCTTTCTAATGCATGCACACAGGGTATGAACAAGTTGCAACGAGAAACAAACAAGAAAAATACTACATACAACGAACGATGTCTTGTCTGTGTCTGTCTTGTCAATCAAATGGCAAAAATTGTACTTTAAGCTTGAGCTTGGATTCCGTTTTCATTTCCATTTCGTTCAGTAGCGTCTAGCGCGCGCAAAAAAAATAATAAAAAAAACGCCACGCGTAGCAACAGCAACAATACAAATTTTCCCTACGACGTCGATTTAAGCGTGTCTCATTATGGGGACACAACGACGATTGTTCCGATCTGATCATAAAAAAGAAAAAAAAAAAAACTAGTCTTAACCGGTTTGCTGACGAAGCTGCTGCTGCTTCTTGCTAGCAACGGTCAAATTTTGCGTTGAACTTTTGCGTATGGCGCGTTGTTTTTGTTTCGCTTAACTTGTGTGTTTTTTTTTGTTTTGCGCGTGGAATAAAATGATGCAACAACAAGAACAACAACTACAATAACAAATGCAGTGTGTACACACTTGCTGCTTGCCTGCCTGGGTTAATGTCTGCTCAAAGCTCTGACTCACGGCGAGTGCGCTGAATGTTTTTGTTGGTGTAGAACACGAGGCCGAGGTGGAGGCTGCAAATGCAAAAAAAAAAAACAAAAAAAAAAAACAAAAAAAAAGAAAACAAGAAAAAACGGGCGGCTTTGCTTCTTATCAGCAAATGTGTGGTGTGTGTCTGGCGCTGCTTATCAACAGCTTGTGTGAATTGAGCGTAATTTTACGCTTTGATTGCGATTTGAAGTGCAGCTCAATGACAGTCGATTTTCGTCGTCCTCAGCTCTCTCAGCTGTTTCTCTTTCTCGACAATCGATAATCATATCCTGAGCAGCACAGCTGTTTATCAATCAGTGTGACAGCTACAACGGGTTCGTGTCTTTGCTAAGCGATGGTTTAATTCGATGTGACAGCTACTACCGGTTCGAGTCTTTGTTAAGAAATGGGTTATTTTTAACTGAATGAATCTAAATATTTGAAAATTTGATTAAAATGAAAAATTCGCTTTTTCTCTTTGCTTTTGCAGAAGGTGCCACTCGTGAACTATGTGCGCCAATTGTCTTCGGATGGCGCCAGTCTGCGCGATGTGCTCTCCGCCAAGATTCCCCAGGAGCAGGAGCGCGTGAAGGCCTTCCGCAAGGAGTTCGGTGCCACAAAGATGGGCGAAACCACCATCGACATGATGTACGGTGGCATGCGCGGCATCAGGGCCCTGGTGACCGAGACCTCTGTGCTGGACGCTGACGAGGGTATTCGCTTCCGTGGCCTCTCCATTCCCGAGTGCCAGAAGGTGTTGCCCGCCGCCAACGGTGGCAACGAACCACTGCCCGAGGGTCTTTTCTGGCTGCTGCTCACCGGCGAGGTGCCCACCAAGGCCCAGGTGCAACAGCTGTCCCAGGAGTGGGCCGATCGTGCTGCCCTGCCCCAGCATGTGGTCACCATGCTGAACAACATGCCAACCACATTGCATCCAATGTCGCAGTTCGCTGCCGCCGTCACCGCTCTCAATCATGACAGCAAATTCGCCAAAGCCTACTCAGAGGGTGTGCACAAGTCCAAGTACTGGGAATACGTGTACGAGGACAGCATGGATTTGATTGCCAAACTGCCAGTGGTTGCGGCCACCATCTATTGCAACACCTATCGCGGCGGCAAGGGCTCCCGTTCGATTGACTCGAACCTGGATTGGTCCGCCAATTTCGTGAAGATGCTGGGCTACGACAGTCCCGAATTCACCGAACTGATGCGTCTCTATCTGACCATTCACAGTGATCACGAGGGTGGCAATGTCTCCGCTCACACCGTGCACTTGGTTGGTTCGGCTCTCAGTGATCCTTACCTTTCGTTTGCCGCCGGCATGAACGGTTTGGCTGGTCCATTGCACGGTCTGGCCAACCAGGAGGTGCTCGTCTGGTTGCGCAAATTGCAGCGCGAGGCTGGCAACAATCCATCGGAGGAGCAGCTGAAGGAATACATCTGGAAGACACTCAAGTCCGGACAGGTGCGTTATAAGTAGAATAATTATCTTATCTGGTTCGAATCTACGATAAGCACCGGTTGAAACACATGCTATGGTTTGGGTCTTGACTAAACTTATCGATGAGTGCTCTAAATTCATGAAAGTTCTCTCTTACGTAACTCTCACTAATGTCACACCTATTCCTCTGCTTTACAGGTTGTGCCCGGTTATGGACACGCTGTGCTGCGCAAGACCGATCCTCGTTATACCTGCCAACGTGAGTTTGCCCTCAAGCATCTGCCCGACGATGAGCTCTTCCAGTTGGTCTCGAAGATCTACAAGGTGGTGCCCCCAATCCTAACTGAAACCGGCAAGGTGAAGAACCCCTGGCCCAATGTAGATGCCCACTCCGGTGTCCTGCTGCAATACTACGGCATGAAGGAGATGAACTACTACACTGTCCTGTTCGGTGTGTCCCGTGCTCTTGGTGTTCTTGCCTCCCTCGTGTGGGATCGTGCTTTGGGCCTGCCCATCGAGCGTCCCAAGTCCTTCTCCACCGACATGCTCGTCAACATGACGAAGAAGAAGTAAGCTTAAGATGATCGCATTGTGTGGATGGGGGTTGGGACGTTGGACAATTGGATGGTTGGATTGGAATTATTGGTGTCGTCTGCATTTCTGCATCAGGTGCAGGCGATCGAACAAGTTCAGCAAATGTAGCAAAAGCAAAAGAAACAACAACATCAACAATAAGAACAACAAATTATTATATGAGAAAAACAACAATAACAACACGAGCATAGAGAAGCAGCGAAAACAAATTTTGTAGCGAAAGTAGCATCTAATACACTCTCACACACACAAACACACACACACACAGAACACACGAGAATGCAATGAGTCATTATCAAATTGTGATGGACGAATGGATGGATGGATTCACGACGAATGGAGTGGATGGAGAGCGCGAGGGAGGAGATGAAGACGCATCGTTTCGAATCGAACGACAGAGAGAGAGAAAGAGAGAGAACTAGTGAGAGAGCAAGAGAGAGTGAGCAGAGAACAACCAAATACGAAATCACAAGCAAAAAAATACAAGAAAAACAAAACTGCAACAGCAAAACAATAAGTTGGAAATAAGACAACAAATTTATATTTAGTAGTATAGCTAAATTATGAATGATAACGAAAGAAAAAAGGAACAGCAATAGCAAACAAAACAAAAAAAAAAGGAAAAACAAAAAATCACTTAATTATTTGTATAAGCGCTATTTATACCAGATTAAGTTATATATGGCTGGACGATGACACAACACACACACACACACATACACAAAGTGTTAGGTGTCGTCTGTCCACCTTCCTCTCCTCTTGACACTACTGTTATGTTCAGCATTTTTCCAACGATTTGAACATTTGTTTTTTTTTTTTGTTTTTTGTTCACTATTATTATTTTTCTGTTTCACTTTTGGTGTTTCCTTCCTGAACGATTTTCTGGATTTCATTTGTTACTTAACTACACTTTAAGCCAATTATTATGTTTGGAGGCGTTTCTTTTCTTTTCTTTATATTTTTTTGTTTTACTTTTTGATACATTGACTCGACTTACCAAATTACCCGAACCACTACTCAAGGACCCCGCCTAATATCTTAAAAACACATCTAACTTGATAACATTTTACTTTTAATTTACCCCTAACTATATAGTTTTTTCTTTTATTTTTACTTTAAACAATGGAAACATATTGTTATCTTATGTAATTTATTGCAAACCAGTAAATATAATAACGAAAAATACCAATACCAATACAAACAAACAAGTGGAATGAAAAACCTCTAAAAAAAACGTAATAAAAAAACAGAACAATAATATACAAAAACACAAACGAAAATGCTTTTCTTTATTTTATAATGGTTCCGTTGGATGCAATTTGAATTGTGGCGCCATGAGCGAAAGTTATGCAATGCTTTTTTTTCGATGGCCGAATTATCGGCCTGCCACCACGAATAATAACAATTCGATATGGCTATAGTGTGACCATGTGTGAGCATTACGGTGGCAAAATACCGCAAAAGCTAGCAGCAGGAAAGTATATTTTTGTTAAATACGTCTTGCGGTCACGCTGATTGTTGGCGGATTTGTGCACCGCGTTACATCATTTATAGATTAATTATAGGCAAAATAAACGGTATTTGTGCAGCGCCAAGCGAGAAAACAAATCACCAGGTGTAGTGCATGGTAGTGGACAATTGGAAGGCAACTTAACCAACAGCAAACCACAAGGACAGCAGACAGGCAACAAAAACAACGGGGCTGCGTGTTTTGGGAATCGCGTTCGCCGGAAACAACATAAACATACGATGAGCGAAAGCACAAATCAGGTTAGTTGGTGGCCAGGTTCAATTCACAGTAATTTGCGGGTCGCAATCAAAACAACGGGACCTGCTTAAAACTTATCAGCATATAATATACATCTGTATATAATTTTCGTTGATTACGATTGCAAACAGACACAAACGCACACACATACACACACTTAGAAAAGCACACACGCAGTTAGACGGATACACAAACATAAATAAACTGCGCCGTTGCAGCAGCATCTTTAGTGTGTGTGTGTGTGGTGTGTGTATGCGTGTGAGTGTGGAATTTTTGCTATTTTGGCTGTCTGTATATTTGTAGTATTTTTATTATTATTTAGTTCTGTGCCTTTGATGTCATATTTCGTTACGTTTATTTTTTCTTTTACCTTTTCTTTTCAGTTTTGTGCCATAGCTTTTTGAGTACTTTAACCCCCCTCAAAAGAAAAAAAAAACAAAAAAAAAATCAAAACAAACAAAATAATTAAGACAAATTTAGTGCAAATTTGACGGCGACAACAACAAGTTCAGTAAGCAGAGCGATCGATAACGATAACACACGTGCATTACTCTCCTTTCCTTTTATCGTTACCAATCTGTGAAGCTTTTACTTTAATTTTTTATGTTTATTTCATCATAGTTTTTGTTGTTGTTGTTGCACGCGTGGCCAGCCTAAAAGGGGGGGAAGCGTCGACGGCGGTGGCATCAAAAGAGAGGGGATTCCTTCATCTAGGCTACATACCTTTTGTTTTGTATCAAAATTCTCTCTCTCCTCTCTCTGTGACGTTTTTGGCGAAAAACAATAAAAACAAAAAAAAATAAACATAAATAATGGCGGCCTATCTGAATCGCACCATTTCACTGGTGACCGGCCAAACGGGCCCCAACAATAACGACGATAAAAACTCAACGGCCACCGATACCGTGGACGATTCACGTCACAATCTATCGCTGCAAACATCGGCGTCATCGACATCGGCCAATTTCAATCCAATGATGTCCGATAATCGCATGTACCAAACAAACGATAAATCACCGCTGCAGATATTTGTGCGCGCCAAGAAGAAGATTAACGACATCTATGGAGAAATCGAGGAATACGTGCTCGAGACCACAACCTTCATTAATGGTGAGTTTACAAACTGTTTTTATGCTTTATCGAACCGATCACATTTTAAATAGAGGTTAAACGTAAAGGATCACTTTTTAACTTAAGAGTTAACTTAGAGATAAAACCCTTTACAATATCAATGTCTTATTTCACGCATTATTTTGAGGTCGATGTACTGAAAAGTGTTCTATAAAAAGAAATTACAATGTTTGCACTTATTTTTAGCACTGCACGCGGATGCCGAAATTGTGGACAAAGCGGAGCGGGAACTGTTCGAGAGCTATGTGTTTAAGGTGGCCGCCATACGTGAAGTACTGCAGCGGGATCACATGAAAGTCGCGTTCTTTGGCCGCACCTCCAATGGCAAGAGCTCTGTGATCAATGCGATGTTGCGCGAAAAGATTTTGCCCAGCGGCATTGGGCACACAACAAATTGCTTCTGTCAGGTGGAGGGCAGCGATGGCGGCGAAGCGTATCTCATGAAAGAGGGCTCCGATGAGAAGCTCAACGTGGTGGTAAGTATGCTAAAATTGCTGTATTTTCAACTCCTTTCTAATACAGTCTTCAATTTCACTTGCAGAACATTAAACAGCTGGCGAATGCTTTGTGCCAGGAGAAACTCTGCGAGAGCAGCTTGGTGCGCATCTTTTGGCCACGAGAACGTTGCAGTTTGTTGCGCGATGATGTTGTGTTTGTCGACTCGCCGGGCGTTGATGTCTCGGCCAATTTGGATGATTGGATTGACAATCATTGTCTCAATGCCGATGTCTTTGTGCTCGTTTTGAATGCCGAATCCACAATGACGCGCGCCGAGAAGCAATTCTTTCACACCGTCTCTCAGAAGCTATCGAAACCGAATATCTTTATATTGAACAATCGCTGGGATGCTTCGGCCAATGAGCCAGAGTTCCAGGAATCGGTAAGACCTTTCAAACGTCCAATTATTCTATTTATCTTTTTGTATCTCTCTCTCTCTCGATTTTTGTTGTAAGCCTATTTGTAAATGTTGTTGTTTTTGTATATTTCCATTAATTTCGTTTAAATTCCTTTACCTAAAAAAAACCAAAAACAACAACGCCAGGAGCTGGCTAAGGTAATGTCATCCAAACCCAGATCCCGACAAGCTCACAATACACTTAAATGCGCTTTGTTGCCTGTGTTTTGTTATGATTTGCCTCTGACCCCCTTCCAAAAAGAAAAGAAAATAATTTTCCAAGCTTCAAAGCTTCTCGCACATTGCGCATGCAAATGTCTGGTTGAGATCTCGAGCTAAGCGTAGTTTAGAAACTATCAATATACTATCGATTATGGTATCGATAGTTAGTTTAGTAATTCAATAAGTTGCAGCTTAAAATTACAAAAATTCAATTTCTAAAAATATATAAACTAAATTGTACAATATATTTATTTATTCAATATTTAAAATTTCCAAAAAAATCAAATATTTCAAAATTCCAAATTAAAACCTAAAAGAAGTACGACATTTGTATGCCAATGAAAAACACAAACCAAAAAATGCTGTTTCTCAAACAATATTTATAACTCTCGCAATCTTTTTGGCCCGCCCCCCTCAACCGAACTTTAAAACAGGTGAAATCACAGCACACGGAGCGCTGCATCGATTTCCTCACCAAGGAGCTGAAGGTGAGCAACGAAAAGGAGGCAGCCGAACGTGTGTTCTTCGTGTCCGCCCGTGAAACGCTGCAGGCGCGCATCGAGGAATCGAAGGGCAATCCACCGCATTTGGGCGCCATTGCGGAAGGCTTTCAGATACGCTACTTTGAGTTCCAGGACTTTGAGCGCAAATTCGAGGAATGCATCTCGCAGAGTGCCGTCAAAACCAAATTCCAACAGCACAGTTCGCGCGGTAAAAGCGTGTCGGGCGATATGCGATCGATGCTCGACAATATCTACGAACGCATCACGATCTTTCGCAATCTGAAACAGGATCAAAAGAATTTGCTAACCGAACGCATTCAAGGCACCGAGACACAAATGATGCAAGTCACACGTGAGATGAAAATGAAGATACACAATATGGTCGAAGAGGTCGAGGAGAAGGTCTCAAAGGCCCTCAACGAAGAGATTTGGCGTCTCGGCGTACTCATCGATGAGTTCAATATGCCGTTCCATCCCGAACGTCTGGTGCTCAACATCTACAAGAAGGAATTGAATGCCCACGTTGAGAGCGGTTTGGGCAGCAATTTGCGTGCTCGTCTCTCGATGGCGCTGGCCATGAATGTGGAGTCCGCACAGAACGAGATGACGGATCGAATGCATGCTCTGGTCCCGAATGAACAACTCGTCACGAATAGCAGCAAAATGGTTGTGCGAACGCAACCATTCGAGATGCTCTATTCGCTGAATTGTCAGAATTTGTGCGCCGATTTTCAGGAGGATCTCGAGTTTAAGTTCAGCTGGGGCATTGCGGCGATGATTCAACGTTTCACCGGCAAGGTGCGAGAGCGCAGCAAAAAGCAAACGCCGGCACTGATCAATCGCCAGAGCAGTATTGGGGTGAGTTTACATTTTGGGAATACGAGTTTGGAAAACCTTTATCCTGAAATCCCATCAACTTCTTGCAGCACACTGTGGTCACGCCTGTCAGCACGCCGGTGGAAACAACGCCCGTCTGTTTGCTGCCCACGCCGGGCGTTGTGGGCGGAATTACGCCGGAACAGCTGTCGATTATATCACGCTTTGCCATGTCCTCGATTGGTTCGCAGGGCACCGTTGGCGGTTTGGTTGTCGCTGGCGTTGTAAGTAGCGTTCTCATTCTCTTTGTTTGTTGTTGATCATTTTGAAACTGCTGCTGGCCCAAGCAGGTTTTATTATATCGCTATCAACTGAATACCGAACACTTGCAGATGCTGAAAACGATCGGATGGCGCGTCCTTGTCGGCATCGGAGCACTCTATGGCTGCATCTATCTGTATGAGCGTCTGTCGTGGACCAATTCAGCCAAGGAGCGCACCTTCAAGGGGCAGTATGTGCGACATGCCACCAAGAAGCTTAAAATGATCGTCGATCTGACCTCGGCCAATTGCAGTCATCAGGTGCAGCAGTAAGTGACAGCTACAAATTTACATATAAAGCAAATCTGTATTCGATTTCTCAACGGTTTCTTAAGTTCAAGTTGAGCAGTGATCCTCAAGTTAGGCAGTTAACCGCAAGAAGTTAATCTCAAGTTAACTAGCTATCTACAAGTAACAACTTAATCTCAAGCTAACAAATTAATCTTAAGTTATCCACAAGTTAGCCTCAAGTTAATAAGTTAATCTCAAGTTAACTTTGGTTAACAAGGTAACTTAAGTTATCCCCAAGTTAACAAGTTAACGTCTAGTTAAATATTAAATGACGGAATAAATAAGATAAAGATCTTATGTTATCCTCAAGTTAATCTCAAGTTAACAAGATAATCTGAAGTTAGCTTCAAGCCTTCAGTTAAATAGTAAATGACAGGATAAAATGTTCAAGATTCAGTATCAACCGAAATTTAAAAGTAATATATATAATATACTCGTATAATATAATATAATATAATATATATATAATAATATTTATAGAGCATTTCCTAATTGTAAACAGCCTATTAGTTTAGGGATCGTATTTTGTTTTTAGCTATGTTATGAGCTATTAATATTTATAGCTCCTTATTAAACTGATAGTTTAGAGTTTGTTCTTTTTATACCCGCTACCCATAGGGTAGAAGGGTATTATAACTTTGTGCCGGCAGGAAATGTATGTAACAGGTAGAAGAAGGCATCTCCGACCCTATAAAGTATATATATTCTTGATCAGCGTCAACAGCCGAGACGATATAGCCATGTCCGTCTGTCCGTCTGTCCGTCCGTCCGTCTGTCCGTATGAACACCTAGATCTCAGAGACTATAAGAGATAGAGTTATAATTTTCGACAGCATTTGTTATGTTTGCACGCAGATCAAGTTTGTTTCAAATTTTTGCCACGCCCACTTCCGCCCCTGCAAATCAAAAAAATCGAATAACAAGCGTAATTTTAAAGCTAGAGTTACGAATTTTGGTATATACAGCAATAACTATAGTAGTTATGATCCCTGAAAATTTGGTTGCGATCAGAAGGAAATTGTGGAAGTAATTAAAGAAATACTTTTGTATGGGCAAAAACGCCTACTTACTAGGGTCTGAGTTGCTTTGGCTGACAATCTGGTATATTGTGCCGTCTATGGTATATTTTGAATACGGTACTATATCGATATACCACATATACCATTTGGTATATTTTTTAGTATTTTTGAAGTATATTTGGTATATTTTGAGAATAATACCGCAAAATATATTGTTTTTATTCAAAATGGGTAGCGGGTATCTCACAGTCGAGTACACTCGACTGTAGCTTTCTTACTTGTTTTAACTATGTATACTGTAACTTATTAATAGTTTTAGATGTATTTTCCATTTGAAAAACAAACGCAATTTATTTGCTTTTTATGCTAACTATAATTTATCATTCTGTAAGTTGAAGGATTGCTTTATAATTGCATTAACTTTATGCGAGGAAAGTCTTGAAATTGAGAAATTCAGCTTTCAGAGAGCTTTTCAGACTTGTAACACGTGGGCTGAAAAGTCCCGGGCCTTACACATAGATTGTGCTAGTTTTATTGCAGTCACATTTTTTTCAGTAAATACAATCCTTCAGAAGACAGCTGCTAAAATTTCATGGTATTCTATTCATTAGTTTGGAAGTTATTGAGCTAAGAGTGACACTACTTTTGCTATTTTCAAAACAATGGATCCAAAGCAATTTCGTGTTCTAATCTTACACTGTTTCTTGATGAGAAAAAATACCGTTCAAGCACAGCTTTGGTTTGAAAAGTGTTATGGGGACTCCTCTCCATCAGAAACAACAATTAAACGTTGGTTTGCTGACTTCAAACATGGTCGTAGAGACACCGATGATGCAGACCCCTGTGGACGTCCAAATGGGGAGGTCACACCAGAAAACATCAAAAAAATCCACAAAATCATTTTGAATGATCGAAAATTAAATTTGCGTCAGTTAGCTAACATCGTAAAGATATCAAAAGAACATGTTGGCTTAATATTGCATGAGCATTTGACTATGAAAAAATCTCTTCAAAATGGCTGCCGCGTTTGCTCACTTTTGACCAACAACAAGAATGTGTTCACGATTCAATGACAGTGACAAAACTACATGAATTTAACTTCGAATTGCTCCCACATCCACTAATTCGCCAGATTAGGCTCCCAGCGACTTCTGGAGGTTAGCAGTCCTGGAAAAATGCTCGCCGATAAAAAATTTCGCACGATTGAAGAGGTTATCACTGAAATTGAAGCCTATTTTGAGGCAAAAAATAAATCGAGCTAAAAAATTTATATTGAAATGTTACAGCCGCTCTGGAATGATTTCGATGCTCTTGATAAAGATTAAAATTATGTGTAACGCCAATTTTGATCCAAAAAAAGCAAGTTTTCTTTGTCAGGCCCGGGACTTTTCAGCCCATGTGTTATTTTGTCTTTAACACAACTTTATGTGAGGAATATCTTGAACATGAGAAATCTAGATATCAATTTATGGAATTCATTTTCTAATTGCGCTCTCTCTCTCTCTTATTTCGCTTTTCTAGGGAATTGTCGAGCACCTTTGCTCGGTTGTGTCGCACTGTGGACACGGCCACCACCGATATGAATGAGGAGCTCAAGACGTTGGAGTCGCAGTTGAATGTGCTCGAGGCGAATCAGAAGCAACTGAAGTTGCTGCGCAACAAGGCCAATTATATACAGAACGAGCTGGATATATTTGAGCACAATTATATAGCGCCGCAATAGGAAGATAAAGATAACGATAAAGATGATGGAATGAAAGTCGATTGTGCAGTGCAGTTCACTCCCCGAAGTTCCAAGCTTTAAACAACACGACAACTCAACAACAACAACAACTAGAACAACAACAGACGACAACAACGACAACAACAACAACAAACACCTAAACAACAACAACTCGCCTCTCGTTCGTTGCAAAACAAACTAAAAATCAATTGAAATTACAATTATTGTGATTATTATCCATTTTTTTTGTTGTTTAGTTCGTTTTGCCAAATTTTTTTTATTCAAGCATGTTTCAATTTTTTTGTGTGTTGTATTTAAAAATTTTTGCAGCTAGAAAACAAACTCTGGTAAAAAAAAAACAAAGCAGGCCTTTTGTTGTTGTTGCTTTTACAGCATTCTTAACTATTATTATTATTACTATACTGATTATTATACATATTTTGTTTTTCTCTATTTTTTGTCATTCGCGTTGTTGCAACTGATCAAGAAAATTGTAATAATTATACATTTGCTAGAGAATATATGAAATTTAGTCGATTGTTTATTTCGCTCACTATTTTTTTTTGATTGTTGAACAACTGAACAACTCAAAAAGAAAACAAAGAATAGAAAACAAAATCAACAAACTACGAGAACTTGTTAAATAAATTAATGTAAAACAATGAATGCGTATTTTTATTTTTTTTATTCTTGTCTACGTATGTGAAAGAGACAGCCCTATGCGGTGCGAGCGAGACGGCAAGCATTTGGATTTTATAAGCATTTTGCAATTTTTCGTTTATAATTGAAATAGTTGCTTTGAAGGTAAAACAAATGAAATTGAAAATCGAGAATTAATTGATTTATGCTTTAAAGACTTTATTTTGGATTTTAAGTAAAAAAAAAATGTTCCAGATATGTATTTGGACCAACAAATTGTTGGAAGAAGCTTTTAATGGAATTACTTTTTAGAATGCTTCCAAATTTCGAAATTTTTAATAAAAAATATATTTTTTGACAGGCGTGAAAGGTAAGTTTATTTTATTTAAACATTTTCTTTGAATATAATTTTTGTTGTTCACTCATTTGAAAGTACAAAAGCGTATTCTAGTCATTTAAATACAACTGGTTTAAAACGAGCTGCTTTGATATAAATTATATGTACATATAATGACTGTTGTTTTTCGTTTTTTTTTTTATAACATAATATCAGCAATTTTATCAAATGCAGTTTAATAGTAGTTTTTATTTTAAGGCAGGTAAGTTATTTATTTATTTTGTTTTTTTTTGTTTTATTATTTTGAAACGTCGAAAAGAAAACACGGCATGTTTTATAATGTCTTTCGGTTTTAATCAGTTTTTTGTTTGTTTAGCTTAAGTGCCACACATTAAATTTGAATAACTTTTGTAGAAAATTAAACAATTATGAATTTAAATAATAATACAAAAAAAAATAAGATAGAAGGAAAGAAATGCTGAAGAGAAAAAGAGCCAGCGACCTTTTGTTTAAAAAAAAGTCGTAAACTAAATACAAGGATTGGTTGCTATTTTGTTGTTGAGCATAATTGAGAATACGTGAGTGTGTGTGTGTATCTGTCTCTGTGTGTGTGCTGCTCTGCGATTTGCAGCTGGAACGGCAATAGGATTTGGTTGATTGACTGTTGAAGTGCTTTGTCCATTTGTATGCTTTTCGTTTGTTTTGTTTTTTTTTACAAGAAATAAGGCGTCGTATTCTGTTTGGGGATGACACGCTCCGAATCGGGCACAGCCAGGAATATCTGTGTCTGACGCTCCTGCGCCGTATCAAAGCTCAGGATGGCAGCGACATTGCCGCAGCGATAGCAATAGTTGGGCGCAGACCAAACTGTTACCAGTTTGCCTTCGAACATGTATTTGATGCCCTCGTTGACCAGCTGATGTGCTCGACATATCAGATCCAAGTTGTTGATGCTCATGAAATCCTTGGTCACATTGTGGCCAAATAACCAGCCGGCGCCACGCGGACTTTGGCCCCTAAAAAAGCAAAAAAAAAACATATTAGAATTTGTATTTATACGATATATCGAACACTATTTGCCAAATGATAAATTTCATAGTTTTCAGCATATAGAGTTCAAATTTATATTGAATAAAATAGCGTACCAGTATTCCATGTCCTCGGGATCGGACCACACAAGATCACAGAAAGCACCCTTATAGGGTATTTCGCCGTTGCGTTCGATTGTCCGAATTTGATCGAGCGTTATAATCTCCGGACTTAGGCCGCCGTGTACGCAGAGCACTTCCTCATCGATGATCTGCAAATGTTATCGATAATTATCAAGCATGTGTTTAGGGGGAGTGTGTTCAATGTCGTTGCGTGTGTGTGTGTGTGTGTGTTGTGTTTATTACTGTATGCGGGTGTGATATGTTTATTGTTGACTTACCGCCGCTATTGTGAGCAAGTCAAAGACTTTGCAACAATATTTCCAGCCATTCGCATTGCCATACTTGCTAAAGCACTCATCGAAGAAACCATAAACCTTGGTGATCTGACGTGTTTCATGATTGCCGCGCAGCAATGTGATCCGACTGGGATAGCGGGCCTTTAGCGTGAGCAGGCGTGTGAATGTCTCTAAGCTGTAATAGCCGCGATCCACAAAATCGCCCATGAATATGTAATTCGTGTCGGGCACTTGGCCACCCGTGCGAAACAATTGCTCCAGATCATAGAACTGTCATAGAAAACGCAAAACAAAAACAAAATCAGGAATTGTAAAGGAGCACACTGACAAGTGTGACCAGCGTTGGCATGTTGCTTACCTGGCCGTGAATGTCGCCGCAGACGGTGACGGGCGTGCTCACGGGCTGTATGTTTGTCTCCTCCAACAGTATGTCACAGACCATATCACAGAGTTTCTTCAATTCATTTTCCGGCAGATATTTGCACTCCTTCACTATCTCAATCCATTTGTCAACATCACCCATTGTATATATTTACTTTCTCTGTGCAACCGACAGAAACTGATGTTGTTAAATTCGGCAAAGGTGGGAACAACAAATATAAAAAGAAATTTTTTTATTCTACTTGTTGCCAGAAATTGAAAATGCGCTAATAAATGCGCACTAGGCAGCTATAAAAATATACTGACAAAAACTAATTTACGGCAACAGCAACTGGCAAATATACTATCGATAAGTTCGATATGTTAACAGCATGTTAACATGTGACAGACTTTTAACAGCGTTAGCGTTTGAAATGAAAAGCGATCCTTTATTTTGATTTATTTTTGTTGTTGTTCTTGTTGTAAGATAAACAAGCAAGCTAAAAGGAAAATGAAATAAAAAACCGCCGCATTTTTCTTAATCAGGCATTTTTTTGTTGCCTTTGGCTTTTAGCGCGAAATTAGTTGTAATTAGCTTTTGTTTAAAGCAAATCATAATTAGCTGCGCTAGCTGCCGTCCCTTTCCTTCACTCCTGGTATTGTTTTTTTTTTTGTTTTTTTTTTTTTTTTGCATAGCATAGAAATAATCACGCTTTTAAATTTTATTGCTAGCTGCTGGCTGCTTGTTGAATTTTTCGCTGTGTGCTTTGCTTTGGGTGTCAGCGGCGCAGAAAGAAACATGCTGGCATGCTGTTGTTGTCTAGGGACTAAGAAGTAGGAGGTTGAATGAGGAAGGTGGGGGAAAGGATGCTTGGAGTATGCTCGGGTGTTGTTTGGAGAGTCTCATTAGTGACGCGAGCGCGGTTTTTCGGGTTGAAAAGTGTGAGATGGAGTGAGAGAGGGGGGAAGAGGTACTACGCAAGTTATTTGTTTTGTTTTATTTTTATTTATTTGTATATGTTTTGTTTTTTGGCGGGCCCTATGTATGCGCTCTGGGCTCTATGTGTGCGTGTGTGTGTGTGCCATGAAATTGGATTTAACTGGCACAAAAGGGTTAAGCTGTACCTCCACTTTCTTCTACTTCTTTGTCTTCTTCTTTACCTTTGTGTGAGCGCACGCATTAAAGTTGTCAAGCTGCTCTAGTTACCATCTCCCGGCCATTTTGTTTTTGCATTTGAACTGAGTTTAGCGTAATCTTTAACTATTTATGGTGTGTGGAGAGGGGGGAGATCAAAGGGGGTCAAAGTGTTGTTGTACATGCCACTCGCATTGCGTGCTGCATCATTAGTAACGTTATTTTTATGCTCTCTTTCGCTGGCAAGCAACTTCTTTTTTTACTGCTGTCTGTTTCACTTCCGCATAGTTGTTGTTGTTGTCAGTTGCTTCTTTTGCCTGCTGTTATTCTTGGTCTTGTTGTTTTTGTTGTTGTTGCCTCTCACAATGTTGACAATTAAGTTAAACTTGTTTTCCTACTTCGTTTCGTTTCGTTTCGACAATTTTGCTTTCCCACTCACCCACTCCATGTACGTACGCCCTTCCTTCCTCTCGCTCTGTCACACGCACGCTGCACCTCTCCTCCATTCGCACTGTTCTAACGTGCGCCAATGTCCTGGCAATTTTCAGCTGCCCTCTGTCGCTGTCTCTGTCGCGCCCCTTTGACGCGCTTTGCTGATTATCAATGCTCTCGTCGTCTTCGTCTGCGGCTGCCGTTGACGCTGATGTGCTTGATAATTATGTGTCCATGTCCACCTTCTCCCCGCCTACCCCCTTTCGCAATTTGTCCACGCTTCACCATCGGACATTTCTTTCTTATGCTTTTTGTGCCTGCAAGCCATACAAAGAGCCAAAGGGTATTTTCAGTTTCTGACCATTGAAAGCTGCCTAGTATATTTTTATTTTTAATATGTATATATGTATACACACATAATTAATAACTACCAGCGATTAACTGAAAATAATATTAAATGGTAACCACAAATTTTTTTACGTTCTTCAGCCTATAAAAGTAGATGACGGGTATCGTGCAGTCGTGCCTTGAACTTTAACTATTTTTTGCTTTAATTTTTTTTGCATTGTCTTCGCCGTCACCGTTGGCCGCTTCTGCCATTTGGCCGGCTTTCTTTTTATTGTTGACGTTTTGTTAACTTGTTTTTTCCTGAGCGACTTCTTCTTGCTTCCCATTCCCATTGCCAATTCTCCACCCCCATCTTCATGTTTATTGCTCCTTCTCACACCCAACATTCGCCATAGTTCTTAATGTCAGTTTCTGCTGCTGCTGCCTGCTCCTTGACTTTTGTTGTTGTCGCTTTTATTGTCGTCGAAAATTAAATAAAATTAATTACCGCGTGTGTTTATACACACACACACCCACACACACACACACAGAGGAAGCATACAAGAGGCAGGCAAGACACGCAGCATTGACATTAACACAGCGATAGCGCTTTAGTTGTTGTTTCTCTTTTGTCCTGACTTTGCCAGAGTCAAAGACACTGACAGAGACGGAGATGGAGATGGAGACAGCTGCAGAGTCAGAGTTCTATGCCTTGATTCACGCGCGGTGCGTGAGCGACAAACAGAGCAGCATCCATAAGTTGACACAGCTTTCGCTCTTCAATGTGACACTCTTCTTATGCGACATTAACGAAGAGAGTAATAGAACAGCAGTGTGCCAAATAAAATAGATCATGTAACTTAAGCACACAGACTGAATGTGCATGCAATGCATAAGAGCGTGTGTAAAGTGTGAGTGCAGGGATCTTCAAATGTTGTACAATACACCTTTAATTATAAAATTTATTTAATTAATACAAAGGATGGCTAGTAATTTTTATTATTGTCATTATATAATAACTGTTCTTAATAACTTACTAATTGATAAGAATGTGATTACTGCCAGCAATAAATACTTAATAAATACACTTGATATTTCTGTTGACGTTGATTCTAACGTGAACCAATTTCTTTTCACCTACCAAGATCTGTTGCACTTGTACTCTCTTGCTTAAGTTGCGCTCTAATTCGCTCTCTTGATCTGTTTTACCGCAATACGTTGAACTTTTTGCTCACTGTTCGCATGCGAGCAAGGCGAGAGCGTGTCAACGGCATCTTCATCAGCGTCATTATCAACAGTTGCCAGGCGCCGCTGAAAGCGAAACAACCTGTGGGCGAATTCGAAAAAAGGCGCCGTCGTAAAGTGAGTGTAGAGTGTGTGAGAGTGTAACCGCCTAAAGGCATAATGTCGCTCAGTTGTCGAGTCGTGTCGCGTCGAATGTTGCTTCAAATTACAGTATGTGTGAGCAGAGCAGTGCCCATGCTCTTTTCTAACTCGTTCTAACTAACGCGCTTCCTACATTATTTGTTACCGCATTCGCCATCATCATCTTCGTTTGCTGTCACATTTACTCAGGCGAAGTGCGCGCCTGTACCAGTGTGTGTGTGTGTGTCGGTTTGTGTGTGGCCATTCGTTGTATTACGAGCGAGCGAGAGCAAGCGAGGCAAAACACATTAGGAAGAGTAAACACGCTGCCTCCTGCGCTCAGTGTATCATTTCATGCGTTTGCTTTGTTTTATTTATTTATTGTGCGCTTTTAACTTTGCACCCATTGCCTTCCCACCAAAAACTCAGTTGCGTTGTTGTTCTTTTGTTGTCATTACAACTACTAGTACAACAACTAATACATGTTGTTGTAGCTGCTGTTCTTGTGGCCTTTTGACTTTTTAGTGCCTTGGCATTTGACTTTTTTTTCTCTTTTTTTTTGTGTTTTCATTGCTTTGTGTTGTTGTAAGCGAACAAGTCGCAAAGGCAAAAGCAAAAAGAAACTCAACGGGACATGAAGCTGTTGGGCAAGAGTGTCGGAAGGGGGGAGAGGGGCTGGTCAAATTGTTGTGCATAGTTTGTTACTGCGATAAAAACGAAAATAAAAGCAAAGCAGATAAAATTAAATAGTGGCCAAAACAGACAACTGAAATGGGCAGCAACGAAGGATATACATAGAGAGAGGAGGTGGGGAGGGGGGGCTGTTTGGTAAAAACCTAAACTGAATCAGGTGCCCCTGGGCTATGGGCGGTGGGCGCTGTGGGCGTGGCAACACGTACAAAAACTAATCGTTCAATTAAGTTGCTGAATGTTCGGCGAAAACGGTGACGTAGTGCGGTAAAAAGGGGCGGGGCGTGGCAGCGTGGTAGCGGGGCGGGAGGCGTGGCTGGCGGTGACTAACACTGGAAACTCCTCAGTTTCCTCAACATGTCCAGAACAAGAGCAGCGAGCACAAAAAGTTAATGAAAAAGCAAAAACACACAATACACACACGCGCACACACACACACACACACACACATATGTGTTTGATAAAGTAAACTAAACGCACAACAAGACAAATACCCTGTAATTGTGTAAATAAGTCGCGAGTTGTTTTGTGCGCTGAGTAAACAAGTAAATTTCAAAGTGAATAAGTGGTAAGTACACTTTGCATATTATTTGTTCACTATAATTCTTAATTTGAAATGCATATTTTTTTATTCTTGAAATAAAATTATAAGATATGTTTTTTGAAGAAGAAAACGATGCAGTCCAAGCTTTTTATTGGGTAACAAAAAATACTTTGCAAAGTAAGAAAAATAGTTTTGAAGCAGGGTCGCATACGCTTTCTTTGACTTTACAGCTAGGGTATTTAAGCGTGGTATTAACTAAGGAGCGTGCTTGTAGAGCTAAATGACAGACAAACCTATAGCATCACACACACACACACACATGTATAGCGAACACAATACAAACGCAATGAACGTAATGGAGCGTGGAGAGAGGGAGAGCGAAAAATGTGCGGAGTTGGGATAGCAGCATTAGAAATTGGAGAGTGGGAGAGTGTGAGAGTGATATGGAGACAGAGACGTGGAGAGGAGGGTAAAACGAATGTCGCTGTCGCTGTTGCTGCTTCTGCTGCTGCTGTTGCTGCTGTTGTTTAATTTCTTTTGAGCACAAAACAATTATCAATTAATGTAGCGTTATGTGTGTGGGTGTGTGTATGTGTGTGTGTTGCCAAATGAAATTGTTGAAGCTTACGTTGTCCTACGAAAGAAGGGAGGGAATAGGGAAGAGGGGGCGCTAAGTTTAGCGGGTTATTTGGCAGCATTGTCGTATTTTTAGCATACAATGTAAATATTTATGAGTGCGAGGGAGAACGCAAAAGAAGCCAGGAGCTGGAGTGTGTGCAAATTGTGTGGAGTGTGTAAATGTAAATGATTCACATTCTTATTCACATTCGTATTCGCATTCACATTCAGAGTCGCTGGATCGCTTTATCAATGTCATAAACTATAAGCAAGTCGAATGTCGAAAATCAAGAGATTGAGAGTAGGACAGATAGAGAGAGAGAGTAAGAGAGTAAGAGAGAGGCACTTTGCCCTAAGTTGTTGACTGTACTTTGGGCCAAGGCACTTGGCAAACTTGTTGACTGTTGCAACTGCTGCAGCAACTGTTGCAAGTTCCGCTGTTGACCGAACATCCGCTTTGAGTGCAACTACATACATACACACATACATACGCACATATATAGAATATTGACGCTCTGAACCGCCGCTCTCTAAAGTGGGTGTGGCATTTGTGTGTTTAACTAGTCGATGGCTGAACTTTGATTGACCCTCGACTGTCTTCTCTTGACTTGAACCTTCGATATGGATCCTCCTCTCTCCCCCCCTCACACACATTTCCTTTCTTTTTTATTTCTTGCGAGGAAATATTGAAAGTAAATGTGGCAAGAATTTTAGATATTCGCAAGTTATTAAAAGTTATTGCATGCACACAGGAATCCATCAAAACGGAACTAAACAGTTTCGAAAAAAGGACATCCGCCTTCATGATTGATTGCATCATCATCATCATCATGATGAAGTTACATACATACATACATACATATAATGAGCAAGCATACTATTCGTCGTTCGTTCTACGAAATTGTTAAGCAAAGTTATTGACACAGCTCTTTGGGTTTGACTTTTTCCCCCAATTTCACTGATTTGTCGTCGCAATGAAAACGAAACGAAAACGAAATTTTTCGTTGCATATTTGAATGTGTCACGCTGGAAAATTTCAATTGAATTTTTAACCAAAATTTCTTAGTTCTTGGAAATATAATTTTTTTTATAGCTGGTTTTATAAGCATTATCGAATGGGTTTCCTTTTACATATGCCATAAATGGAATTTGAATTTTTATTAGTTATTGTATTATTTAACAATTTTAATATATATTCTTAGAGCAAAAAATTCTTATTTCTTTGAATATTATATATATTTTTATATTTGAACATTTCTAGTTTGTTTTATAGGCACTACTGAATGAATTTGAATTGAATATCGAATTTGAATTCTCATTTCTTATAATTTTTTTTTAAATTTGTAGTCAAATAAAATTTTCAAATTGTATATTTTATTTGTTTATTGATTTCGTTTATTACCCACATTAAGAAACCAACATTTGTCAAAAAAATATTATAATAGTCTTCTTATATTTTTTTATTTATTTCTTTGTGCAACATTTTGTCAATGTGTTGCATTTGTATTTGTCTTTTTTTTTTGTTTTTTTTTTCTTTGTATATATTGTGAAATGCAATTCAATGTTCTGGGTATTAGTTAGATTTAAGCAATATTATCTGAATTTTGCCAGCATAAATATTTAATCTGATATGCAATTTAATTTATATCATGCACTACCAACATATTGTGTATTTATCAAGCTCAATTTCATTTTACAGTGCTGTCAGTTGCAGTTCCATTTGCATATATATATATATATATATATATATATATATAACATATATACATGTATACATGTCAAATCCTGCCTTCTTTCAGCCTCCTCTTCCTCCTCTTCGATCTCTCGTTTTGGTTTCTTTTTGCAAGACTTTAATATTTATTTTGACATTAAGCTATTAGTTTCGCAATTATTGTGAAGGTTGCTCGCGTTCTCTATGATTGCTGTTGGATTACATTTTTTCTGTTTCTGTTTCTCTTTTTTTTTTTTGTTGTTTCTGGCCTTTTCTTTTAAATTCAATTTGCAATTTTGATTTCATTTCGTTTTATTGGCATTAAATTCGGTTCATTTGTATGCATGATTTCTGGCCAGCGGTCAAAGTTCAATGCTGCAACTGAAGCAGCACATTTTAAGTATTACTTTTTTCTTTTGTATATTTATAAAATGCAAAAGAAATATGAAACTGGAATTTACTCTCTATATGCTGTAGAAAAGTATGTTCAAGTTAAAGTATATATATATATCTATTTTTAATTAAATTTAATATCAAATAATTTAAATTTTCCAACTTCAATTACATTTTAAGACTTTTTTATTTTCTTGAAATTTTAATAAATTTAAATAATTTATATTTGTTTAGCAACTTTATTTGCATTTTTGCACTTTAAAGAATCTTTTTTTCTCTTGGAATTATAATAGCAAGATTAAATCATCATTTATCTTAGATAAAAATCATTAAAGTAAATTCCCTTTGATCTTTATAGATGAAAAAGATTACTTAAGCTTTACTTGGAAAACTAATCTTAACTTTCTTAAAGGATATTAAAAAGTATAGCATACTTATGTGGGTCGCACTTTGTTTCAAGTGCAAATTTTGTAGTTTGTCGAGTTGAGTTTATAAATTATTTTTCTTTTGGTATTTTAACGTTGTCAAGCACATTCAACATTTGGTTTTTGCTTTTTTTTTTTTTGTTTTGAGTACATTGTGCAGTTTATTGATGTTGATTTTATTTTGTGAACGTTTGGTATGATTATTTATGTAAATGATTATTTTTTGCTGTTGTCTACGAGTTGCCCCAGCTGGGGGCATGTGGCAACATTGTGTATGAGTGTGTGTGTATTGTGTAATAGATGAATAACAAGTGAGCTCATGTAATTGTAAACCAAAAACCAGACGACTGTAAGGCAAATTTGTAGTTCATCTATAGAATAAGCAACAATTCACATTTATCTGTTTTCCATGTTTGTCTAACACAAAGCAACAAACACACACACACACACACACACACACTTTGGGTGTAGATTAGTAAAATTGAGTTAAATTGAACTGGTTACTAAATCTACAAGTTGGCTATTTGGGTCGGAATGTGGAGAATACTTTCAGATAATCGTATATTTTAACGTATTTAAGTTTTATTTCTCTTGGTTTTGTTTGTGGCACACCAGACTTTGCCTGCAAGTGTATAAGTGTATTTGCTTGTTTGTATCTGTCGGTGTGCGAGTGTGTGTGTGCGTGTGTTAGCCTGCCACTTGCAATTAGGGATGAGCACAAGTCGTGACACGAACGTGCCTATCGCTTATTTCCTAAGTGTAAAAATATGTCTGTGAAAATATGTTTTCCTATCAAAATTTGTATTGTGAAATTTTATAAATTTAAATTAAAATTCATTTAATTTATTTAATTACTTTTTGCTCATCTTTTTGGGCAAAACAATCTGCTGAATTTGAAATATATACCGACTTTTATATGTATGTCATTTAACATTTCTTTTTGATTGTGTAATTCTTTTTTTATTTAATTAATTAGTGCATTTACGATTATATTCATAAAATAATTATTATAATAATTCTTTAAATACATATTGTTTTATTTATAATAAATTGCAAAATTGTTTAATTTACCAATAATAAATTATGAAAATTCATAAAATAGTTAATTTGTTGGATATACAAATATAATAAATTGCTAAATAGTTTTATTTATTTATAATGATTTAATTTGTATGTACAAAAAATAATTATATTATGAATTTCGATAAAGTTTAGTGAAGTTTTCTTCGTCGAATAATCGTAAATGCATTAATCGTGTTAAGCACGGTGCCATCACTATTGTTGAAGCAGAGTTGCTCCGCATGGGAACCACATAAATAGTCGAAAAAACATTTTGTCTACACGCGCAATTATCTGCACTTTAAAATGCACATTGCTCAATGGATCGTTCTGTATTTTATATGCCTTTGTTCTATCTCTTTTGCACTTACGCGTCGTATGCGTGTGTGTGTGTGTGTTTATCAACACATGCAAAATGGAGCGTGTAAACATAACCTCACTAAGCCTGGGCCAATGTTGCCCGCATTATAAGCAGAGAGCAAAGAGCAGAAAGCAAAAAGAAAGAGAGAGAGAGAGAGAGAGATTGGTTATGAGTGTGAGACAGAGATACGCATTTCAAATAGATAAGGAACGAGCGAGATAGCAGCACTCGAGACAGACATCTTGCACACACAAACACACACGCAAACACACACAAACACACACACACACACTTGGCCATAAAGAGCCACTAAAAGTCTAAAGTAAAACTTAGCAAAATGTTAATTAAATTCCAACAACGAATCAAGTAATTTACAACGACTAAGTCGAAAACCCCAAAGCACCGGCCCTCAGCCCAGTTCGTGCCCTCCCCCCCCTTAACCCACACAGTGGCCGCACTACCCTCTCTCTCCGTCTCGCTCTCACCTACACACACATACATACATATAAACACTCTTGCGCCATGACAGTAAAATACGGGAAATGCTTAAAGCTAACTGTATTTTCGTGTACGGCGGATGCCTCTAATTCAGCCCTGGCTGCCCGTCCACCTCCCTGTCCCCCTTCCTCCCTCTTGCTCGCTCTTTTAGTCGCAGTCGCAGTCGCAGTCTCTGCTGCTCTGTCCCTGTGTTGCAATGTGCGTCCCTTTTGTCTGCCTCGCACTGATTGTCGTCGCGTCCTGGCCTGTCCCCTAAAGCCAGCCGACAAAGCAAACGTTAAAGAATATGCCGCACACTCACAAGGGAGAAGCGAGGGGAGGAGTGGGAGAGACAGGAAGTGGATAGGAGAAACAGACAACTGTGGCGTAGAACAAACATTTTCAGGGAGTTAGCTAGGATCAGCGAGATAAATGGCGATAATGAAAAGCAAAAGAGAGCGATGGCAGTTTAGATAGCTAGAAAGAGAGCCAAAGAGAGCAAGCGAGATTAGCTAAAAATTTGTACAAAATTAAAAAATGCATTAGAAATTGCAAAACAGAAAATTGCAATTTACTACGAAGCTTAAATGAATACTTTTGTTTGTGTTAAGAAATTTAAGAAATACAATATTTAATCTTGAAAATGAAAGCTCTCTAGATATTTGATGGATGTTTATACTGAAGCGAAACAAATTTAAGGCAAAGCAACTCGAAGTAGCTGAGAACAAATTAAAAGTGAGTGAAAGAAGTCTCGAAAAAAAAGTATAAACTAAAGCAAACAAAATGCTAATGATATACATAGATAAGCAAACAAAAACAGTCCGAGCTAAATAAAAAAAAATGAAGAAATATACGAAAGAAATACTAAACTTGGCCAAGATAAAAAACCAACCTATGATGAGGAAGCAGACCGAGTAATGAAAACAATTTATAAAAGAAAATAATGGAAATACAAAAAAAAAATATATATATATTTCGAAGAAAGAACACAATACTGAAAAGAGAAACACGAAAAAAATGGAGGTAAGCAAACAGATATTATATATAAAAAACTACAGATGCAAAAATGGAGACAGAGATAGAGAGAGAGAGAGAGATATCCACAAAAGAAAATGCTAAAGTGGAAAATGAGTGACAAAAGCTGTCAACTGGAAAACTGAAAAAAAAGTGAAATAGTCTAAAAATGTGCGAAAATAAGAATTGTGTAACTATTAAGGATAACAAGAGACAATGTGAAAAAGACGACGAAGAAGAAGTAGAAAAGGAAGTTGAAAGTAAATTATACATAAAGCGAGGTTTCATTCTTTTTTATTTTATTTTCGTTTTTTTGTTATTTACTTGAGTTAGTTCACATGACAGCAAAGCTTTGAGCAATGTTGCTGGGCCAACTAAATGAGGAAGAGAGAGAGGGAGAGAGGTAGAATCTGTGTGTGTGTGCGTCGCATTATTCTGTGAAACGTGCGAAATGAGTGCAGAAAGTCGCCTCAAGTGATGTGCGCTTCGTTTTGGCGGTAAGACACGGCCAATGCCTCATTGCTATGAGCTGAAGTTGCACGCTCACCCACCCCCCAACACCCCAACCCTCTTTCTCCTCTTCTTTTTTACTCTACTCGCTGCTAGAGTTGAGCTTTTGAGAGCAAAACTTGCAAAACAAAAACGATTTTCAGCCGCCGGCGTCAGCTGTCGCAACGTCGCCTTGTCCAAGTGCCTGCTCCCTTCCTCAACCAAGTATTTTTTTTTTTTGCTTTTTAGCATTTTTTTTGCGCTGCTTTTTTCTTCACTTTTTTCATATATACATTTTTTTATTTTTTTATTTTGTCGCTAATGACGCAACAGCGGCGGCAAGGGATTTGATGGGGGCACGCCACGAGAGAGGGGAGTTGAGGGGGACTGAGGGGGCGGGCCAACAAATGTTGACTAGCCCTAAAGGGAAAATTGAAAAAAATTGCGCTGTCCGCGCGCGCTGCGTTGACTGTCGAGTATGCAAGAGAGAGAGAGGGAGAAAGAGAGTCGCGAAGTGTTCTGTCTGAATGCCTCGAGGGCTTTCTTTTTGGCCCCAGCAAGAAACTGGGGGATAACGTAATTGCTGTGCCACTGCGTCTCTGTGTGCGTGTGGCCAAGTTAACAACACAATTTGGCCGCAAATAAAATACAAGTTAGTTAATCCCACAACGTGTTGAATTTAATCAGTGGCCAATTTTTCACTAGCCACCCGCGTGCTCCCAACTCACTGTGCGCCAGCCCTCGCTCTCCCACAACACACACACACACATACGTACACAGCAGGCTGGCGATCTCTCACACTCTCACACTCACACTCTCTGGCATTCGTTCGCTCTCTCAGCAGTTGCCTTGCCTTGTTGTTGTCTGACCGCCCGTTGATTTTGTTGTTGTTCAGTTCAGTTCTGTTTTTTTTTGTGCTCTTCCTTTTCGTGCATGCTGCTGCTGTCATTACTGTTATTGTTGTTGTTGTTATTGCTGCTACTCTCGTTGTTGTTGCTTATGCTGTTCTCGCTGCTGTTATTTTTGTTGTTGTTGCTGCTTGTTTTGGCTTGCTGCTGTTTTTATTGTTGCTGCTGCTCCTGCTGCTGATGATGTTTGCTGCTCTCCCTCGTTGTGATTGTTGTTGCTGCTATTCCTGCTCTCACTGCGGTTGTTGTTTTTGCCTTTTTTTTGCAGCTCTCTCTCTGCTGCTGTTGCTGTCGGATTTGGCGCTGCGTCCAGATTTGTAGTCAATAATTGCATTGATGATGATGAGCTTGATGCCTGGCCGCTGGGTGGTTCTTAATTGTGCTTTAAACAGAGCTTAATTGGTGATTCTCAAAGGGGGATTGAATGCTGACAGCGATGGAGTGAGAGACAGAGAGAGAGAGAGAGAGAGTAAAAGAGGATGGAGTGTAGGCGAAGCACGTTGGGGATTTGGTTTTAGATGACGACAAGCCGCAGCATTGGCAGGCGATGGCCTCGAAATGGGGTCACTACTTCTGTGTGTTTAAGGAGTGGGAGCAATGTGAAGGTATTTAAAAGCAACAAAAGACAAGTGGAAGCAGAGACAGCCGACGAAAGTGAAAGACAGAGAGAGAGAGAGAGAGAGAGAGAGAGAAATAGAGGAAGGAAGAGAAGGAGCGCGCGTAAAGCCATAGTTGAAAGGTTAAATTAGTGTAAGAAGGCAAAAGCGATAAGATAAAGTTAATGAAATGAGACTTAAGTGTGCGAGCGAGCAAGGAAGCGAGCAAAGGAATTGCCAGAAAAAAGCATGCCATTCATATTAGTGCAATAAAGCCTATAGAGCACAAGTAGAAAGGAGGAAGGAAGACTAATTGAGGATGGATGCCAGATTAATTTTGTTTACTAGATTTTTTTCCTAAAGCGAAAATTTGTATATTATTTCATATTAAACATATTAAAATCTGCATAGTGCAGCGATTGAAATATAAAAAGATTTAAATAACACTGTGATGAATTTTACAATTATAAAATAAACAAAGCTACAGAGGATAAAAAAGAGCAAAATGAAGATCAAGTTCGATTCAGAATAGATTAAGAAAGGTTAAATTTGGAAAGGGCGATAAGAGAATTATGAAAATAATACAGTTAAAAATAGTCAACATTTATAAATAAATAAGAACTTAATTAAAAACATAAAGCATAAAATGCTTTACGTATACGTAACAAATAGAAAACAATTATATATATTACGTATACGCAACGTATACATAGTACATGATGTTAATTCACAATCGAAGACTAGGAAAATTTACTAAAGTTACAACTAAACAAACAATGCGAATGAAAAGATGATCAAGCTTAAAACAAAAACAAAAAATTAAAAGAAATGCGAAAAATTACGTATACGTAGCGAATTCGAATTGAGCAGCTTATTACGTTATTACATGAAAAAAATTAGTAAACCGATGAATAACAAGCATTACAAATAATGAATGAAAATATAATTTTAAGTACAAAATGAAATACAGATAGGAATGAGAAATATTACGCATACGCAGGGTATTACTATGTATACATTACTTTCCACCCGAAGAGTGGGAAAAATGATTGAAGTCACAAATAACAAACATTACGAATGCAAAGATGCTAAGCTTAAAACAAAATCGACAAAAATTAGGATAGAAATGCGAAACATTACGTATACGTAATATATAATATACCGGATTATAATGATACTTAACATACTAAAATTCAGCCAATGGATTGAAGCAAAAAAAAAAAAATCACACTTAAAGCAAAAAAAAAACAAAAGATAAAGCTAGAAATGAAATTAAGTATACGTAACGAATTCGAATTAAGCAACTTATTACTGTATTTAAAATAATAAAAAGTCAGCAAAATGATCGAAGCGATAAACAGTATTACTAATAAAAAATGAAAATAAGACTTTAAGCACAAAATGGACTAAAGATAGAAATGAGAAAGATCACGTATACGTAACGTAAACGTATAATAATGCAAAAGATTATTACTTCACACCCGAAAAGTGTGGCAAAATGCCAAAAAGCACATGGCAAGCAAGAAGAGAATAGAGCGAGAACAAGTAAAGTAATTAAATAAATTATGAAACTAAAAACCGAGAAAAGGATTAAGCAAAGCCAAAGGCGAAGACAAGAAGCGTGACAAAATGCTTTTGGGATAGCAAAGAGAGAGGAAAAGGCCAAGTAAGTGTTGCACATGCTCGATAAGGTGCTGCTGAAGGCTGTTCTATCAGCTAAATCAAACACTTTGCTAACTCACTCACACACACACACACACACACACACACACACACACACACACACACACATAGATAGAGGAAGATGGACTCACACACAGGGGCAAACAATAGCAAGAGACAGACAAATATTTTGTCGAACGTCCGCTGGCGTTGGTGATTTGCTATGACCACAGATCCAACAGCGTTACATACTATTCCCAGTTTCCCAATTTCCACATCATTTTCATACCACACACACATACACATACACACACACATACGCATACATACACTGCAAACATTTGCGATTTCGTTTGTGGCGACAGCGGCTTCGATTGCTCCTCTGGCTGCCTGCCCAAATCGCCTGTCCTGCCGTCCATCTGTCTGTCTGTCCGTCTGTCCGTCCGTCTGTGCTTTTGTCCCTTAGTCTTCCGTTTATCCATTTTGTATGTCGCTTGCTCGCTCACTCGTTCGTCCTGCTGTCTGTCTGTCCATATATTTTGTATGTCTCGCTCGTCTGTCTGTTCGCTTCGTCCTGGTCATGTTGTTTACGGTTTTACAATTCCGCTGATTGCCAATGGTTGAAGCGGCGGCTTAGTCTGTTTGCCAGCTAAGCACACACACACACACACACCCATACACACGAATCAACTCAATGTGGCACGCACGTATTGCGCTGTGGCGAAACGGCGCCCACAGTGGGGCTGTGGGGCAATGTCTCCTGGCTACGGACGCAGGTTATGCGAGAGAAATTAGTACAGTAATCATCTGTTAAGACTGACAATTAGATAATGCGGCCCTGGATTAGGCAGCTTGTCTTGTTGCTTCGCTCATTTACGTCGCCGAGCACCACCGCGGGGAGCAGGCAAGCCAACACACAGCAGCAGCTGGAGCAGGAACAGCGCAGTAACTAAGGCAGTGCGTCTTTCGAAGTCTTGCTTCTTCTTAGCTCCTTTCCCTCCTCCCCACTCTGTTGTTATTCAACGGCCCTCTTCTTGGTGGTTGGCTGGTGTTTTGACAGCGTTTATTGTCAGCGCCTAATGAGCCATGGAACTTAATAAGCAAGCACTTGTAATGACTTCTTCTCTCGCTCTACGTATCAGCGTGTGGTGTGCGGTGCTGTGCTTATTATACCCGGCGTATGTAGATTAGCGGGGTATGATGGAAATGCGATAACTGAAATACTGTATAAGGCAAATGTAGCATATTTTAAACAGATAGTTATTGAGGACATATCCAAAAAAGGTTTACATTTAAGTTGAGTCACGCCCCTTTTCATAGCTGTAATCAACCATCCAAAAAATTTCGATTAGCACCTACATAAATACACACCTAATATTTCAATATTTTATCATTTATTTCAAACTTCTGCCTTTTAAAATACTTTATCCGTAATATATCTAGTTTGCTTTTAATAATTGTCATATTGTCTGTCAATATTTTAAAAAACTATTAAAAAAGGCTATTAATTTATACATTGTTCATTCATTCATATGCATTTTTCTATCTAATGAAAGATTCTTTCTAAAATATATTTAATTTCATTTTTAACATTTTAACCTCAGTTCCAGCAATTTTGTTTTCTTGTTTTAAATCAACTTAAGCAACTCTTTTTTATTATTGATTATTATATTTTTGATATTATAATATGTATTAATATTATTTTGTTTATGTTATTTATTTTCTGAAATATATTTCATTTGTTTTTAATTAAATTCATTTTTTTTTACTTGTTAAATTAAGCTGTTTTTCATATTATTTTTTAATTGTTAAACTTATTTATACTTCTAATATTAATGTTATTATCTTTTTTTGATTTCTAAAATATATTTGATTTTTTTAATTATATTTTTAATATATCAATATTAATACAAGCAACTTTATTTATTTTTGCTAGCCTGCCAAACCAACCCTTTCATATTATTTCTTATTTGTTATACGTCTTAATTTTGTTTATGTTAATTTTTTGTATTACTTTTCTTGTTTATTTCTGTAGTACAGAATATTTTAACATTAATTCAAGGAACTTTATTTCATTTTGTTAAACCAACTCAAATCTTTTATATTATTGTTTATTTGTTATACTAATTTATATTTTTTATATTAATGTTACTTTTTCTTAATATCTTTATCTTTAATTTTTTAATTAGGGAACTGTTTTAATGTTTTTATTCAGTATTTCTTTGGTTAATTTAGTCTTTTAATATTTCGGAGTAATAAAATTGTCTAATGCGAGAAAAGTTTTCTCTTATAAGTTTTTTCTTAGAATTATTTATGTCAGAGTTTTTCCTTTCAATAGTTTAATTTTTTTTTGGTAGCAGGTATCACGAAGCCAAGTTGAGTAGTTTACATACTTGCTGTGTGTGTGTGTGTGTGTGTGAAAGTGCGAGGTGTGTGTTTGTGTGTGTGCCATGCATGGAAATCAGCAGGCAAAATGGGCAGACGATGGCTCACAGCCATAAAGTCTGATTCGTTGCGCCTGACTGGGATTGGTGGAGAGGAGTAGAAGGAGTCAGTGGGAGAGGGAGGAAAAGGTTGCCGAGGGGAAGGGGGAGGGGAAGGGCAGCAGTCGGTCATAAAGCGCGCATAGTAAATTGAATTTTGTAGCCTTTTGCGGCAACAGCGGCGGCTGCTTCGCATTTTGATGTACGAGTAAGCGTAATGTAGGTGTGTGTGTGTGTGTGTGTGTGTGTGCGAGCAATCTAAACACACTCCTTCCCTACACTACTCCTCTCTCTCTCCCTCACTCAGCTGTTACTCTCTCTTCTCTTCTCTTCGCTTCAGTTCAAGTGACGCACTAGAGAGCAACAGCTGCGAGCAACGCACATTTTGTTTTTAGGTTAGAATAGAACATCTTTTACGCTCTTTGGGCATATTCTGAAGTTGAAGAAGAAGCAGCAGCACCGGCAGCTGGGAGTGCCAAATGTCTAGAGATGCATATGTGTGTGTGTGTGTGTGTGTGTGTGTGTGTGAACTCGCTTCTTAGACGATTTGCTCATAAAGATATTCAGCTTAAATTGCATTTGCTCGCCTTATTTTCCCCGCCTTTCTTTTCCGCTTTTCCTTATTTTTTTATTTTGGTTTTTGAGGTTAGGTTAGGTTAAGTTATTGTGAGGTTAGTTTATGTTGCGTGTGTGCATAAAACTCAAATCAGTTGGGCAAGAGAGCTATGCGTATGTGTGTGTGTCTGTGTCTTAGTATTGGTGTAAAAGCAGTCGCATTAGCAGATAGTTTAGCCATTGAGGTTATGTATAGCACTTGTGAGGTTAGCTCGAATTATAGCCAAGCAAATGGAGTGCGAAATAAGTGCAAATTACGGACTTAAGCACACCAAATACAGAAGCCTGACGAATAAAGTTAACTATTTATTCAAACGTATTTAATTAAATTTACAAAACTTCAACTCAGTTGCGGTTATTTACGAATGCTATTAAAATTTGATAGTGTAACTTTTTGAGGTTATGCATATTGAGAGTGAGGTTATGTCATGACAAAGACATCAAGTGATATGACTGAAAGTCATCTTGACAGCGAAATGTGACACGCTTTATGGGAATGCTATTTCGCTGCAACTGAGGGGAATCTTGCTGGCTGCTGGTTATTACATTCCAGCATGAAGTATTCGCTGTTATCATTTGTTCGCTGCGTGCAATTTGAGATCGAGAACTGCCAACTGAACGGAGAACGGAGAATGGAGAACTGTGTGAGCAGCTTTGATTGCAAGTGGGCGGGAAATTGTCGTATGAGTTCTGAGCCACGCAGCACAACGATTGGTAATAAAGCAGCAGCAAGAGCAAGAGCAACAGCAACAGAAGCAGCAGCTTGCAACTCATTGTCCACTGAGTGTTGTGTGCACCAATTTGTTGCATACTTAATGTCGCCCGCTGCTGAGGCTGTTCATGTTGTTGTTGTTGTTGTTGTTGTTGTAGTCACTTGTTTGTACCCGACAATCAGCATGCATTGAAAGGATGTGATGGATTGAAAAGATATTGCATACAATTATTAATTGGAATATTTTAAGAAAAGTGGCTTTATTGAAACATCCGTCGTTCCGTCTGTCCGTGAGTATATTCAAGATATATCAGAGTTAAAGTCAGCAAAAATGGCGACACAAAATATGTAGAATATAGTTTACAAAAAGTACAAGAATAGTAGCACAAACTTATTAATTTCATAATTAAAAATATTATATTATTGAAATGTTTCAATAATTTAACTTAACTTGCTAGCCTAAGAAAACGAAAATAACATTTAAAATGCACTTATGATTATTTAATAAACAGAAGCTGCCAACTTGTCTAAAAAAAGAGAATAATAAACTAAAGTTGAGATACATAAAATATAATTTTATTGTATTTTGATTTTAATATGCAATATATTTTAAGTTTTCTTGAAAAGTTTACATCATTTTATTATATGAGACTAAGAAAAATAACTCACTTGTCAACTTAAACAATAAATTATCATATAAAACCATGATCTGAAAAAAGAGAGATAGGTAATAATTTTAATATAATTATATTCTTCAAAGAATGACATACTTTTAAACTTAACCGATCAATTATCATACAATAACATAATCTGAAAATAATAGATAATGAATTTAATATATATTCATATATATTTCATTTAATATATATTCGATAGGAAAATCTACCTATTATAAATTTATTGGCAACTGACAAAATATTTGAACTTTAGCTTGTTACTCTAGGAATTGAATTAAATTCACAGCACATTTTGTCATTCTATAATTTCACTTTCCGTATGTTAAGGTATCTGGCAGTCGAGCATACTCAATGGCAGCTCGCTTTAGTTGCTGTTTGCTGTTGTCTGACACCCAATCGACAGCATACGCTCGACAAATTTCAATAACAAGCCCAAACGACAACGGTCACTGGCAGCTGGCAGCGAAAGTCACAACGACGTGGTAGCCACATGCTGCATGCGGCATGTGGCATGCAGCACTCCCCTACCGATGCCCCCATACCCATTCCCACCCACCGCCAATGCAACCAACGGCAATTTGTGTGGCTTGCGATGATAGTTGAAGTTGCTGCTGCTTTTGATGTTGTTGTTGCTGTTGCTGTTGCTGCTGCTCCTGTTGTTTGCCTTATATTTTTTTGTTGTCTGTTTGGCGAGACGACTGCATTCGATGGTAGTCAAGGGGAGTGAGGAAAGGGAGGGAAGGGAGGTGTGTTGCCACCTGTTTGACAGGTGCAAATCAGCTACGAGCGTAAAATGCCGTGTGTGCTGTTTACTTGCATATGATAGCTATCATTGTTACTTGCATTTTGCAATTACAAATTGTAATTGAGTAATGGGGAGGGGGAGAGATGGAGAGAGAGAGAGAGAGACTGAGAAAGAAAGAAGGAGGTAGCATTTAAGGGAAGAAAAGGGATTGAATGTGGGGAATACAATAGTAAACGGAGAAAGACAGAGATTGAGCATGAAAGATTGAAATCTGTGTAGCAAACTGAGGGAGCAAATAAATAAATAAGAAGAAGAAGCAATATAAGAAGAAAAAGAATGTGAGTGGATTGGCAGAGGGAGAAAATAGAAATGCACAAATGTAGTTAAGAATAAGGAATAAAAAAGCGAGAAAGAAACTTAGACTAATTAGGTAGAGGAAGCATACAAAGAAAGTAGAATGATGAGCAAGTAAGAAAACTAAAAACCAAAGTTAAGGAAAAAGAATAAGAAAATGTGGGAAAAGAAAAGAAGAGATAATACACGGCAGAAGAAAAAGTAGAATGAAAAACAGGCAAGAAAAACAGGAAACAAAGAAAAGACGATCAAAGAAAAATTAAGAAGTTTTTAGAAAGGCATTAGACAACAGAGCTAAATAAAAGAGCAAAAGTATAAGGTAAAAAGGAGAGAAACATAAGATCGAAGTAAAAATAGAGAGAGAGAGAGAGAGAGAGAAAAAAGAAAGAGAAAGAGACGGAGAGAGAAAAAGCGTAACGGTAAAAGAGAAACTTTGTAGTAAGTAGCGGAATGAAAAAGAAGAAAAGTGAAAAAATAGATTATAAAAAAAAGTGAGAAGGGGTATAAGTGAGGTAGTGAGAGAACGAGAGGGAGATATATATACATAGAGAAAGAAGAAGAGACAACATATACAGCAGTTAACGGCGCCAGGCTTTTAGACCAAATGGCGTCTTTCTGTTGCGGCACTCAAATCTCTTCACCGCTTGCCACTCTTGCTACCCTCCCCACTCAGCCTCCCTCTCCCTCGTTCTTCAGCACCTACCCCGTCTGTCGGCTTGTTATTGTTTTGCGTCCATATGTCGCCAGCCATTTGGATGGCTGGGCCATAAAAGTGCATTGGCGTCGTCAACGGTTTGCAGTGTCTTTCGGTCAAGTGCAATGGCAATGGCAATGCCAATCGAAAGAGAATGGCAATGGGATTGCGAATTGCTCTGCTCATGGAAGATATGTGCAACAAATGGTGAGAAAGACAGAGGGAGACGGGAGACGGGAAGACGGGGAGATTTGGGTATCTGGTTGACTGTCGCCACTTTGGACATTAACCAGGCTAACGAATATTTGCCCAGAGTTGACAACGCAAACCAAATCGAAACGAAACGAAACGAATCGAATCGAATTGCAGCGATTGTGGCATGCGGCATGTTGCATGTTGCACGCCCCCTCCCCTTCCCCATACTCGCTCCACTTGTCGTAATAAAATCAGTTTTGACTTTATGAATGCATTTCACTCGCTTGCCGCAGAACGGCAATTGTTTGCCCCGCAAAGACGTGCCACCGTGCAACCGATACTCGATTGTATCACCATTTAAATTTCGTCGATTGAATGAACGATTGAATTGCAAATTGCAAACTTGAGCAAAACTTTCGTTATTGTTAACACAAATAAATATGTACATCTATAATCAAAAAAGTCTGCTTTGCACTACAGCAAACAAAACAAGTTTCATTGCAGTTGAGCTGCCCCAAAATAACTTTAATTCCCATGCAACAAAATTGATTAAATTCGAGTAAGGAAAAGTATTGCACTTGTGCAACAGCTTAAACAATTTTAATGAGAAACAACTTATGGCAACAGATTCTTTTTAAAGTCGATGCATGCTGTAGAAAGTTGAATGTGAAATTCAATGTGGAAAAAACAAGCTTATAAACAACGCATAATATTTGAAAGATTGTTGATTAAAGTAAAGAAGAAATCAAAAAGGGGAGTATGTATGGGAAATTAAAACTTAATTTTTATTATAGCTTTGTGCTTTCAGGAAATAAATGCAAAAGGTAAAATGAGTCATCTCCGACCCTATAATCTATACATATTCTTGATCAGCGTCAACAGCCGAGAGGATATTGTCATGTCCGTCTGTCCATCTGTGTGTCTGTCATTCTGTCCGTATGAACACCTATATCACAGAGACTATAAGAGATAGAGCTATAATTATTTTGGACAGCATTTGTTATGTTTGCACGCAGAACAAGTTTGTATCAAATTTTTGCCACGGCCCTGGCAATCGATAAAGGATCGAATAACAAGCGTAATTTTGAAGCTAGAGTCGCGATTTTTGGCAAATACAATAATTACTGTAATATTTATGACTTCGGAGAATTTTGTTGCGATCCGAAAACTTTTGCATAGTCAAAAACGTCTACTTATTCATTGTGTAACAATCTGGTATATTTTAAATGTAATACTATATCAATATACCAAATACAACATGTGGTATATTAATATGATATATTCGAAAATTAATTCCAAACTGTTTTGTTTTTATTTAAAATGGACTGTGGCTTTCTTACTTGTTTTAACAAAAAAAATGTAGTTAATGAACTGAAATAAAATGTTTAATGCAGAATAATTGAATATTTTCCAAACAAAATAAGCTTTGAATAATAATAGACAAATTATTTGATGACCTTCGTAACCTGAAACATTTATGCAAAGTATTCTACATCTTATGCACAGCAATAAATATATGGAGACAGAAACAGATAGAATGGGAGAGAGAGAGAGAAAGATAGAAAAAGAAGGAGATAAAAGTACTGCTCATATTGTATTTAATGATACGCAAACAAATCGATTGTAATCATCTTAAACTTTTGCATAATGCGTTGAGCTGATGTTAATAAATGAAATTGATTTATGCTGTCATTTATTTTATTTATTGCATTACAGTTACACAATTTGCACGGAAGCAACATGGCGTATACGCGATGTAACGAATGATTGTGTATACGCTGCGTATACACAATGCGAATGCTGCTTAGACCAACGTCAATCGGTGAGTAGTATTCACAACAATCAGAGAGTGTGTGAATTGTGAGTGAGTGTGAGTATCTGAGTGTTTGTGTGTGTGAGTGAGTGAGTAGTTGTTCAATGGTGTGAGTTTCATTAAACTCATAAAGCGAAGAAGGCGGCAACAACAAAACGTAAACAATGTGCGCGCGATGAAGATTGGCCTCTAAAATCACGCTCAAAAAATGCGCGAACCAAGAGGGGAAACGGAAAGGGGGACGGGGGAAGGGGAGGGGGAGGTGTGTGTTGTGATATGCGGCAATAATCAGAGGCAGTTTTCTTTTGAGCCAAGAGCCAGTAGCTTCTTTGCTTCATCCAACGTCTGTAATCGTTGTCTGACTGAGCAGCAGACGTAGATGGAGGAAGAAGAAATCGGAGATGGAGATGGAGAAGGAGCATGGGGAGAAGGGACGGAAGCGGAGGCTGACGCTGACGCTGAGTCTCGTCTGCCATTTGCCATTGCCATTCTGCATTGCCATCTTCATTTCCATCATCATCTGCGCCTCGCATCATAATCAACATGAAAATCAAATTTGAATTTATGAAGCAGCAGCCGGCAAAACTGAAATGACTGCGAAGCCAAAGAGCGAGAGAGAGAGAGTGAGCAATAGAGTGAGAGAGAAACAGAGAAAAACAAAAATGGGAGCGAGAGTTTTTGGGGTCGCAGCTCAGTTGTTGGCCTGGCTGGCTGGCAACAGTGAGCCAACAGTGAGCCATCATCAACTTACACTTGCTCATTTTCATTGCACAACTGTGCGTGTGTGTGTGTGTGTGTAGCTATACCCTGTAGTTATAGAGCAAAAAAGGTACTATAGCGTAATGAAAATTTACGTTTATTAAAGGATAAATATATTACAAAATTATCAGATATCTAATAGAAAATAAAAGCAAAAAATCTTTACAATTTCACAGCGATTGCATTAACAAATAATTAAATTTTGTGGTAAAAATAACTTGTTGAAATATATGTTACAAATGTTATTAGTAATCTGATCAAAAAATTAATAAAAACAATAACATATCTTTGTAAAATTTAAGTTTTGCAAAAAGTAAAATAAAGTGTCTCTTAGCTTCATCTATTATTTATATACCCTGTAGTGAGTAACAAGAGCTGGAACTGTCCACTGTGTGAACATACTTTTCAATCCGTCTGTCTGTCTGTCCACGTTTTTAAACACTCAAAACTCAAAAACTTGTATAGCTTCAAAACCAAAATCCCTTAAAAATGTTTCATCAGTTGCAACGCAAATTAAACAAACATATAAATTTTATAAAAGTTTTTAATTTTGTGTAATTATGGAAAATAATAATTATATATCCTCAAAGTAAACTTATCTTATTCTTATAAATAATTTATAAATTACAAAAAAATAGAGAAATAAAATGAATCAATGAAAGAGGTCAAAAATAGCAAAACTTTTTGCAAAACATATTCTACACATTTCTTTTAAATTTGTGTGCCGGGTATTTCACAGTCGGTTACATTATACATTCTCTTGCTTACAAGTTGTTTGTTGCTTTGTGCGTCGCTTGGTTTATCAACATTTTCTTTTGCTTTTTTCTTTGTGTTTTATTTGAATTTTTGTTTTTTTTGTTGTTGTTGTTGTGTGTTGGACTGTTGCTTGCTTTGTGCATTGCATTTCTGAGTCGAACAGACGTTGCCACGCCCACTGTACGCCCCATATGGACTGCGCAAGAAACATTACACAGATATCTCATATATTCATTTGTTGCAATTACATTCCATCTTTTCTTGCGTTGTTGCTTTCTTCGCATTTTATCATTTTTTCATGTGCATTTTTATTTGTGGAAATCATTTAACATAGTTTTTGGGCGCGTCTGTTGATTGCCCCCCACTTTGAATGTTTGTGTGTAGTAAAAGATAAGACTGTATTTGATAAACGAATTTGATTAGGAAGTCTTGTGGATAAGGAGAATATTTAAAAGCCGAGAAGAGAAGCAAAGTTACAAAAACACATAACACATACATATTTAGTGCTATATTCGTTTATTTTAAAGCAAACACATTTGCAAATTAGTCGCACATCAATATTTAATGTGCAAAAAATTTGTAAATTATTTGGCGATATTTATTCAATTTTATATCAGCTTTCAATTAAGCAACAATTTTGATTACATTGTTGCCTGGCACGCTCGCCGTTGGGATACATTGAAAACTTTTAATTAGTCTGCAATTTTTATAACTTTCATTTTCATTTTTGTTTTTATTCTTTTTTTTTTGCGTGCAATTAATTGAATTGATAAAATCGATTGTATAGTGAAAAGCATAGATTGTATAGGAATAGAGGGATAAACAAAGATAAAGTTGCTCCAATGAAAATTTATGGAAAATGTTGTGACATAAAAACGAGCTTAGCTTGGTTGGTAAAAGTTTTTAAAGTCAAGCTAAAAATTCAATGATAGATATATAGAAACGGAAAAGAAGTTAATAATTATTATCTATGAACTCTAAACTAATGGCAAAACAATAAAAAACCAGCTACTTTTAATAGAAAATTGAAATCAAATAAAATTGATTATTTCAAGGGTACTGTAAAGTGAATTATTCTTGGCAGCTCTTCTGTTTTGTTGTTGTTGTTGCTGTTGTTGGTAAATAAAAGTCAATAGAAATTTAGTAAGGAGCAGTTGCTGGCCATAAAATTGTTGTTGTCGGCAGCTTTGCAGTCATAGATTTAGCATACAAGTGTAGTGAGCACAATGCTCGATGGCAGTCGGTAATCCCTTTAACTTTGTTATTGCGGGCACGTTAAACAAATAATACGTATACGTTTACTTAATGCGTATACGTAATATCAGACTCTGCACAGTCATGCAGAGCAAATGGGTGAGGCGCACAGGGAAGAGGGGAAGATTGTAGGAAGTGGGTAAGGAAGAGGTGAAGGAAGCGGGGAACGCAAAGAGGAAGCGCAGCCAGATAAGTATCAACTAAGCAGTTGGAATCTGCTGTTATGGCCAAAGCAGTTGGCCCACACACACACACACACACGAGGTCCTTCTGCAGCTCCTGTGCTGTGCTTTCATTGTCTCCTTGATGCGTATGTGACTCTATGTGTGTGTGTGTGTGAGTTGAAGTATTTTTTTGTTGTGTTGTGCTGTGCTGTGACCTTGTCGCTGTCGCTTCGTTTGTTGTGTTCTGTTTATCTCGCAATGCACTTGCTATTGCCTTCTCATTCTCCTTCTCATCCTCATCCCCATCTCCCTCGCCTCGTCTTGTCACGGGGACATTTTGCCGGCTTTGTCTGTCAGTGGAACTTGTTCGAGTCGCAAGTCTCCATCGCTTTGGCTGCTCCTTTTTGCTGCTGCTTATTTACAGCAACCACAGCGAGTTGCCTCGTATTGTTTGTTTCTTGTGCGCTCCTTTTGTTATTATTTATTTGCAAGGGTTTTCTTGTTTTGTTGTTGCTTTCCCCGATCTATGCTTCTTCAGCTTTTTTTTTTTCCCCCAATGGCCACATTTATTGGCTCGTAAATTTTTTTATTATCAGTTTAAATTTAATTTATCTCAAAGATCCTTCGGTCGTGGATGACAGAAGTCGGAAGTAGTGCGGAGTGACGAAGCGCAAATAAATACATCAAAATCAAAGTGTGTGCAAAAAAAAAAGGGAAACGAAGTCAAAGCGAAGACAAAGCAAAGCAAGGGAAGGGTGCAAAAAGGGATTGATGTGTGTAGTTGTCAAAGGCGTCGTAGTAGAGTTTGGGAGACATGTCTGTTAATATACCCGGTAAACGTAGTAAGAGAGGGCATAATAAGCGAGGGCTAAGCGAAAATTTCAAAGTTAGAAAATGAAAGCATTTTAAGTGTCTACAACTTGTGATGTAGATAAAGTTTGTTCAAGTTAAATTAAACTAAGAAAAATGCTATTTAAATATTTACATTGCAAAATACAACACAAATGTCAATAAAATAAAAACTGGAAATGTTTGGATGAATTTATAATTTGATTTTAATGAAACTAGAAATGTTAAGGTGAAATTTCTTCTTTGATATTAATAATTTTTAGTCAAGAAAATATTCTTCAAACCGAAAACAAATTATCGAAATTTAAGTTCTATATGAATAATATGGAATGCAAATTATTTTGCTAAAATTGTTTATAAATTTGAAATATAAAATATAGTTTTAAAAAACTTGTAAAAGTAAATATACATATTCTATACAAGAAGTCAGAAATTTTTAAGGTGAATTGTAGAGAATTCTTTAGCGACGAATTGGCAGATTCTATTGAAGATAATATTATGCGAAACATACAAAATATTATTAAATATTTCTTATAAATATACTCCTTCTTATACTTATACTCCTGATCAAGAAGGAAATACTTTGTTAACGTGAAATTTCGAATATTATTTAAGACCTACGGATCATTTTTATTCAGGGGAAAATAATAATACGCTTGAACACATATCGAAAAAGTTAAATTATTACGCTTGAAAATGGTGATCACTTAATAGCCAGTACTCCCTTTTCTCTAGAATTAAGTAGAGTATTAAATACTAGATTTAACATAGTAAATAAATGCATAATAAATATGATTTCTTTTGTTTAAATAATTACAACTAAATATAATATGTTAAATAACTGATTATATAGCTAGAAAACGGTCATACCTTAATTTGTTCGTATTATCTTATGTGAAAGAGTGCCGGGTATGCCAAAGTCGGGCACACTTCATTGTTACTTCCATACGTGTTAGTTTCAACTTGCAGTTGTTGTTGCTGCTTTTGGTATGCGTAACTTTTGAACTGGTTTTATTGTTATTAAGATTCGGTTTTTGGCCTTCAATTTGAATTCGTGCTGTGCTCTTTTTATGGCCTCAGCGGCACCTGAATGTGCGTGTGTGTGCGTATCACTTGCCATCTCTCTTTCTCACCATCTATCTCTCTCTCCCTCTTTTTTTTTTGTGTGTGTGTGGCTCTTTGGAGACCCATTAACAAAGGACCTTCGGTCACGCCCCACGCATACTTATTAGACTCTAATCAGTTGTGACCATCGATGGCAACTGGTGGCCCTTCTCTTTCCACATAAAAAAACAACTGTGTCTGAACAATATTTGGCGTGTTCTAGATATCGATTTCGCCTGCCAAATAATAAAAACTTATTGGTTTTTGAACCCTTTTGCTTTAAAAATTGATTTGAAGTACAATTAGACAATTTTGTGATGAAAATTTTAATAATCCATTATTTGTCTTTTATTTAATATTACATTCTACATTATATTGTGTTAAGCGGAAGTTTAAGGAATTTAACATATGAAATTATAGAGCAATGTTTTTGTAATTAAATTTCTTTAGTTGTTTGTTCTGCTTTATACCAAATACCAAATAAGGAAGGTTTCTGAAATTTCAGAAATTTAATTTTTTCTAACAACATTTCAGGTAATTTAAATATTTCTTATTTATTAAACGAAGATTTTATTTCTGATTTCAACTATTTAACTTTTTGGCTTAACACAATTCGTCTACTTTTTGAAATTAAATTTTTTAAGAGTTTCTGTTTAGTAATTTTAATTTCATACTTTATATATTTGTTTTGTTATATTTGTTATATCTAACTGTCTTAAAGTTGATGCAGTTTTTTACTTTTATTTATTTAAAAAGTTTAGATATACTTAAAATGAACTCTAACACTATTACTAAAGCACTGGCTGTAAAGGTCTTCGGTTCTTTTATTTTTAATATTATTATTTACTGTATTAGAAATTTTATTGAAATAGTTTTGTAATATAGTATAATAATTTTAATTTTTTTTTTTAATTTAGCATTATGCAACTTTTTCGTATGCGGTCAAAACTTGTCGAATTTGCAATGATTTGATTTTGCTGAACAACGCAACAGAGTTCAATATGTTAGAGCCTATTAACTTGACCACACAATCACATCCTGCACACACACACGCAAACACACACACACACACACACACAGACTCTTTAGTGGGTCATGCTGATTAGAAACGTGCTCACTTTTCTCGCTGCTTCTCACACCGTTCGCTTTTGCTTGCTGTCTACGGATTTTGTATTGAAATGGCAGTCGAATTAAAGAAAAAAAAAGGAACACAAGAAAAAAAATGTGTGGAGAAATAGACAGGACAGAGAGAGAGAGAGAAAAAGCGCGAGAGAGGGAGAGCAAAAGAAATTCCTTTTGCGGTGCGGTGTTGAACGCTTATCGCTCCTTGCTGTGGCTGTGGCTCTGACTGTGGTCTTATCAAAAGGTTCATCTAATGGGGCATCAAGCCGAGCAACAACAACAATGGGAACGAACAACAATAATGTAGAAGAACAAGAAGTAGGGACAACAACAACAACAACAACACGAACGACATGCAAGCAGCAACAACAACAATTACAAAGGCAGTGAAGAGAATGGCGAGTGTGTGGAGAGAGAGAGAGAGAGAGAGAGAGAGAGGGGGTTATTTCTGGTTCTTTCTGGTTGGCCGTTCAACTGTACAACTGCAGCAGTTTCCGCACTTGAATTGATTTCGATGTGCCATTCAATGGCGTGTAAGGCTAAGGCCAAAAGGGGGAAGGGAGAAAGGACGGGGCGAAAGGAAGAGGAGGAGAGAGGGAGAGTTTACAGTCATTCGCTTTTTGAATGCTAGCAAACCGTCGTCGGTGGCTTTTATTGTTTGTTGTTCGTTTGTTGCCTTCTTGTTCTAGTTCGCTTCCCTGCACCGTTTCTTTCCTTGCTGTTGTTGTTGTTGAGCAATTGAAAATCAAGGCATTATATTTGTAGTCGTTGTTGTTGTTGAGTATTTTGGTGCTGTTTTGCACTCATCGGCAGTCAAAGCTCTTGCCGCCAACAACTGCTTAACAAGCAAAATAATGCAGGCGACACAACAACAACAACAACAACAACAACAACAGCTGCAGCTGTGTGTGTGTGTCTCTGTGAGCGAGACAGACAGAGGAAGCTGTAGTAGCTTAACTTCATGGGTTTGGCTCAACAACAACAACAATAAAAAGAACAAGAACAACAGCTAGCTAATAGAGTCTCCTCTTGGCTGAGGGTGCTCGTCGAGAGAAGCCTGTGGCCAGGCTCTCAAGTATCCCCTCGCATCCCTAGCATCCTTGACAATCTCGCATAACTCTAAATACCAATTTGCTCATTGGGTCAAGCTTCACTTGCCTCACGCAAGCCATTTAACGGCACATCATAATTTATGCATTATGGTACATTTTTCAAATTTATTTTATTAACCCTACTCGACTCTGATTTTAATTAGTTGTTTTCATTCGCAAAATATTTATGTGAATTCTTAGCTTTCTCACATTCACAGGCTTGCTGAATCTTTTTGAGTTGATCTAAAAAATAAAAAGTCTTTAAAAATAAAAGAGTTCTTAGCAGAATAGGAGAAATATAGTATATGGGTAATTCTCTGAGGGATGTCGCGTGCGACCAGCTTTTCAGTTACAAAAAAAAAAACATATTCTGAAACAATTTTAAAAATAAGTAAAGGTTATTTTTATAGCTCTAAATTAGTACTTTAATTAGAGCTAAGAATATACATGACGTGTATGACATACATGAGGTGTATGACATAAATGGAGTGTATGACATACATGTGGTGTGTGACATACATGACGTGTATGACATACATGAGGTGTATGACATACATGACGTGTATGACATACATGAGGTGTATGACATACATGAGGTGTATGACATACATGAGGTGTATGACATACATGAGGTGTATGACATACATGAGGTGTATGACATACATGAGGTGTATGACATACATGGAGTGTACGACATACATGAGGTGTATGACATACATATGGTGTATGATATACATATGGTGTATGACATTCATGAGGTGTATGACATACATGTGGTGTGTGACATACATGACGTGTATGACATACATGGAGTGTATGACATACATGAGGTGTATGACATACATGAGGTGTATGACATACATGTGGTGTATGACATACATGGAGTGTATGACATACATGAGGTGTATGACATACATGACGTGTATTACATACATGAGGTGTATGACATACATGACGTGTATGACATACATGAGGTGTATGACATACATGAGGTGTATGACATACATGAGGTGTATGACATACATGAGGTGTATGACATACATGAGGTGTATGACATACATGAGGTGTATGACATACATGAGGTGTATGACATACATGGAGTGTATGACATACATGAGGTGTATGACATACATGGAGTGTATGACATACATGAGGTGTATGACATACATATGGTGTATGACATACATATGGTGTATGACATTCATGAGGTGTATGACATACATGTGGTGTATGACATACATGAGGTGTATGACATACATGTGGTGTATGACATACATGAGGTGTATGACATACATGAGGTGTATGACATACATGAGGTGTATGACATACATGGAGTGTATGACATACATGAGGTGTATGACATACATGTGGTGTATGACATACATGAGGTGTATGACATACATGGGGTGTATGACATACATGAGGTGTATGACATACATGTGGTGTATGACATACATGAGGTGTATGACATACATGTGGTGTATGACATACATGAGGTGGAAGACATACATGTGGTGTACGACATACGTGTGGTGTATGACATACATGACGTGTATGACATACATGAGGTGTATGACATACATGAGGTGTATGACATACATGAGGTATATGACATACATGACGTGTATTACATACATGTCATACAATTCCCGAAATTCCCTCTTCAATTGAGGTAATATAAATAATATAAACGCAATTCGAAATACAAACAAGTAAGAAAGTTACAGTCGAGTGTGCTCGACTGTGAGATACCCGCTACCCATTTTTAATAAAGGCAAAATATTGCGGTATCGTTTTCAAAATATACCGAAAATACTAAAAAAAAATACTAAAAATATACCAAATGGTATATTTGGTATATCGATATAGTACACCATTCAAAATATACCATAGACGGCACAATGTACCAGATTGTCGGCCAAAGCAACTCAGACCCATAGTAAGTAGGCGCTTTTGCCCATACAAAGATATTTCTTTAATAACTTCCACAATTTTTATCTGATCGTAACCAAATTTTCAGGAATCATGACTACTATAGTTATTATTGTATATACCATTCGTAATTCGTAACTCTAGCTTAAAAATTACGCTTGTTATTCGATTTTTTTGATTCGCGGGGGCGGAAGTGGGCGTGGCAAAAATTTGAAACAAACTTGATCTGCGTGCAAACATAAAAAATGCTGTCGAAAAAAAATTATAGCTCTATCTCTTATAGTCTCTGAGATCTAGGTGTTCATACGGACAGACGGACAGACACACAGACGGACAGACACACAGACGGACATGGCTAGATCGTCTCGGCTATTGATGCTGATCAAGAATATATATACTTTATAAGGTCGGAGATGCCTCCTTCTACCTGTTACATACATTTCCTGCCGGCACAAAGTTATAATACCCTTCTACCCTATGGGTAGCGGGTATTAAAACAAAAAACTTGTTGCTTAAGTCGAAGTTTTCTTAGTATTACACTATTTTTTCTATTTTTGTTGTGCTGCTTATTATCTACTTTTCTCCATTCACCGAATACAGGGTATTTCAACACTTGGCTGTTTATTTTTGTTTACTAAATTGGCAAAACGAGTTCACTGATTTCATTGTAAATGGCAATGAAATTCTTTCTCTCTTTCGCTTTGCTCAAAGCTGCTCGATTGCCTTGTGTTTCGCCACTTTCTTTGCGTACTGCTGCTGCTTTATTTCCTTTTCTTTTTGGTCTTCGTAATCTGCATTCTTGTTCCAATGTCGCTGCTTAAACCTCAGGTTCAACCTCATCATCATCGCCAATGGCTTCGCCATCGCCTTCGTCATTGTTGTCGTCATTTTAATCGCCGTCGGAAGGCGTTTCATTCGATGCTTGCCAAAAGCAAACGCTGGAGATTATTGCGTTAATTCGTTTCACAAAGCGGGAGAGAAGAGAGGAGGGGGAGAGAGAGAGAGAGAGAGAGAGAGAGAGAGAGAGAGAGAGAGAGAAGAGAGATAGAACGAAAAGCCAAACAGTTTTAACCAGCTGCATTCAATGGAACAAAACTGAATGCAGTTGCTTCCAAAGATTTAGATATGCTACGCTTTGTAGTCTATTCAGCACAACTAACGCAAAACAGTTCCGTAAATTACGACTATCTACCGCGGGGAACAATGGAGAAAAGGAAAAACATTTTATAAGAATTATAATACGTAAAATGTCATTGAGAAAATGAAGCCAATGCTTTTAAAGAATTTTATTTTTCTTGCCAGTTGATATCGCTTTAAAGTTTCCTTTAACTTAAATATAATACATATAACATTAGTTAATTTGTAATGGAAATACAATTTGTCTTGAATTTGTTACTGGAAAATTTCACTGATAATCAGGCTTAAACAACATATTTTCAACGACTCTAGAAATTCAACAGGATGTTTATGTGCAATGTTTTTGCATATTTTTACGGTTGCACCGTCAAGAGTCTGATTCGATTAGAGAGTTGCAAACCGCTTTTCAATGTTCCAACTATTTGCACTTTATGGCCAGCAATTTAATGCGTCGGCCAACTGCATATGGCATTCGATATACATTTGCTGTTTTGCCAAACCAGTTTGATGTGGTTTGGCGGTTGGGGAGTAGTTCAGCCATTAAACGCAATTAACCATTAGTTGTGTACTATGCAGTGAAGAGCGCAATGCTGATAAGCAACATAAAACAAGTATTAATATATTTGTTAGAATATTAAATTTAATGATATATCTAGTATACCTCAGTATAACTTAAACTAAAAAAAGGGCAATTAAGCGTAAAATTTGAAGGACATTTTTTTAAGCTTGCTTTACTTTGGAATTTTTTTTTAAGCGAGATAAATAGTTCAGTAAGTCTTCAGAATGGAGTGGCGCTTAAGTGAGATATGCTTGTAGTTTATTTGCACATTGTTGTATTTAGCTCGACAAATAAAGAGATTCGTTTTATGCTTTACACTTGCATTTTTTTTTTTTTTGTGACCATTAAGCTAGGAGAGTAGGTCAGTAAGTCACGTTAAGTAGAGTGACCCTTAAGCGAGATATGATTGTAATTAATTTGAAGATTGTTGCATTTAGCTAGGCATATAAAGAGTTTGTATTTATGTATTATAGTTATATTTGTCTTTGTGTGAGCGTTAAACATGAAAAACATTCTAGTGAGTGTTGTAAAGTGGAGTAGCCCTTATGTGAGATATGGTTGCAGTTTATTTACAGGCATTTACATTTAGCTGGGCAAATAAAGATATTCTTCTTATGCTGTATTTTTTTTTTTGGTCAGCGTTAAACGAGAAAAATAGTTCACTATATCATCTAAAGTTAGGTGGCCCTTAAGCGAGTTATGCTTGTGTTTTATCTGCAGTCATATTGCTTTCAGCTAAATAGTAATTGCGAAGGTAAAGTATTGAATTCTACTTGTCCATAATAATAATAGGCCTTAGTTGAAGCGAATGGATGCAATTATTTTGTATGCATAAGCTGCATATTGTATGACTAATTTTGAAGTGCTTATGTGTATCGAAAGGTTGAGACAGAGATTAATCAGAGGCAATGCTGGGAGTGCAGTCAAAGCTGATGAATAGATATGCAGATACTATATGTTAGTTGCATTTAGTTGGGCAAATAACTGTGTGTATATATACATATATATCGTGAATATATATATATATATATATCTGATAATTATATGTATTGTATTGCTAACCTGTTTATGTCAAATGATGGCAATCAATGAAATTCAGCCTGGCCATGTAACTCGGGGTTGATTTTGGGGTTTGGGTCTGGGTTGGGTTCTGGGTTGAGTTTCGGTTTCGCATTGCATTTGCTTATCGAGTTGTGTGCAGCATATGTAACATAATACAAATGTCGCTTAATTAACGCAGCAATGTAAAGTGCACGCTCAGGTAGAGATAGAGAGGGGGAGACAGCGGAAGAGGGGAAGAGACAGCTGGATTGTAGTAAATGCCAGTGGCAGTTGTAAGGACAATGCGAGCTTAACATTTATTATGCAGCAATTAAGTGATGTGCGACGCGGCGTATGCGTAATGCAATAATAAACAAAAACTATGCGAATATTTTTAGTGCAATGCAAGCATACACACAAATATATACATACATTTATACAATTTTCAATTCAATTGAATTCAATTGTCATTTTGTTGCGATTCGTTTCGATTTTGCGTAGCGCGTTGCGTTTCAATTAAAGCCCGAGGCGCTGCTTCAAAAATGTATCCTGCTGTCATTGCCTACCTACATATGCCTTTAACGTTGTGCAATTGTGTTTACAAAATTTTAATCCTTTAATGCCCACAGTGGGCGAGAGAGAGCGAAAAGTTCAACACACTAGAATATATATATGCCAAACACGTGATGTTCGCCTCGCCTCGCGATTAACATTGTTGCTTACATTGTTCACATGTGAACCCGCTCGCCATGTTGACAGCGCCAAAAAACAAAAAAAATGTGGTTCAATGAAAAAAAAAAAAAATACCAAAAAGAAAAGTCAGTTAACCTATCATCAGTTATTAAAATATCATGTCATGCTCATAGTTGCCACTAAAAAAAAAAAAAAAAAAAAAGAGAAACGACTACAAAAAATGTTTCAAGTTTTTTTCGCTCTGCTATGATTGATTTTGCAAGCTGTCTTCTATTTATTATCCATTTCTCTCTCTGACTTCCTTTTTGCACTTACCAATTGCAACTTTGCTTTGGCATTCAGCTTATGATTTGGCTTTTACATTGATTGCCCAAATACTCGTACTCAGGCAGACCGCATAACGAATTTGATTTATTGAGATTGCCGCAATAATTGATTGAAATCTTCTCTACATTTCGTTTGTGTACAATCGCATTGCGTTCTGCAATTGAAATGGCTTAAAGCATAAAAGAGACGACGACGGAAGTGTTTTCTGGGGGCTTGTCGTAATTATGTTTCTCAAAAGAATGCTTTGTACACGAAAGCTTATTGAAAAATATTCAATCTATTTTCTGACCAATATTGCAGTAACAGTTTTTTAATTTAATACGCTCTCAATTTAAGCACCTATTAAAATAGTATTTCATTACCAATTTCAGTCCTAAAAATGAAATACAAATTTGAAATGATACTTTACGTGAAAACCTTAAGGAATTAATATGAAATTATGTTTAAGCTTCGAAAATTTAACTACAACAAAATAAGACGAGGAAAAGCTTTAATATATAAATTACTTACAATTTAAAGACAATATCAAACACATTTTTCAAAACATTATTAATAATCATAATTATGATTATAATTTTAAACTAAAAAACATGTTGAATAAAAGCAAAACAGCGCGGTATATTTCTTAAAAGAAACCAAGATATCGCAAAATACTAAAATAATAAATGTATACCAAAACATAGCGGTTTTATTTTGAGAACACGACAAATTAATATACTGTATACTTACAGTAAATACTAAATACTGTACCAAAGGCAACAATTGGTATATTGACGAAGTCCTACGTTCAAAATATACCATAGAGTACAAATTATACCAGAAAAAATATACTAATATAGACGGTCAAGCGATTTTGTAGGGTTTCTTCAAAACTTTGTTAAAAGGGCAATATGTGTGTTGATTTTCCAAAATTAAAATTATTTAACAGCAAAATTTGTGATCAAGAAAAATGTTAAGCAGTTAAGTTTATAAAGAGTTGTTAATTTTTTTTTGTAAAAGACTAAAAAATCGGAAAAATAAGGTAATGAGTAATATAAATAAATAGAAAATAGAAGGTGAGATCAAACTAAGTAATATTAATTAATTAATATCTTTCAAAAATACTTAATAAGTTATTCTATTTGGAATAAAATAAATAAATAATAAAAGTTGCTTGTACTTTTTTAAATACAAATTTCAATGCAAGGTAAAAATGTGTGTTGCTTAAAATTCAATGATGGCAACAAATAGTTGAAAGGCTATATTGTAAAATAACAAAATAGTATACGATTATTATTTGCGGGCCTTAAGAGGTCTGTAAACATTGTCAGCAAAAGTGTCACTTTATTTTTTCAGTTGCTTTTTTTTTGTTGTTGTGTGTTATTATTGTTTGGGCGAGTGCGTGTCGAAAAGAATCGAAACGAATCGAATTGAATTGAATTGTAAACTGTGAATTGGTGTGTCAGAGTTCACTAATTGCCAATTATTGTCGAATTGAGCTGTTGGCCGAAACACGAAACTTGGCCAATTGCAAACTGTAAACACAACTGGCGTCGTTCTCTCTTATCATGTTGCCAGGATCTGTTGTTGCAACAACAATGCTCTGACAAACTCTCACTCATTCTCTTCAGAGCTTCAAATGGTTCTTTGGTGCGCCGCAAATTTCATTTCTTGCTGCCGAAATTTTTTCGCTTTTTCTACCACTTCTATTTTTTTTTTTCCGATTTTTCTTCTTTTTTTTTTTTGGTGGGAGTTGGAAGTTGACCTGCGGCATAGCAACTTTGTTGTTTAGGTTCGCTTTCTTCCCATTTCATTTTTTGTTGCTTTTGCACTTGTTTTTGATTTTTCCTCGCTGCTTGAGAGTCGATGGAAATGCTGGTGGAAACCAAAGTCTAGACGAAGGTGGCATTTATTGCTTCGCAAATAAGTCAAAGCGGGCGTGTAAATAAAAAACCAACAACAAAAACAACAGCATAAAACGTGCAAATAAATTGAAGCTATACAACAACAAAAGAAGTTGAAGAACACGAACAACATTGAACAATTTGTTGTGTGCGAGTAAAAACAAGTTGGGGCAAAAAAAACTTTGTTGATCGCTCGACGCTAGGGAAAAATGTTTCGTTTTGCAGGTTTTCCAATGAGTTTTTCGCTTTTCGCTCTTGTGTTGCTGTGCTGTGTTTTTTTTTATTACCTGCTTTTCTCTCATTTCATTTTCTTGTGCCTTCATTTTTTTTTTCCTTTTCTATGTTTTTCTCGTTGTTTTAATGTAAAAAACTTGCTGCATACTTGCAGGCGCCGCCTGTTTCTCAACATTTTTCCTTTTTTTCGTTTTGTTTTGTTTTTCACTTTTTGTTTGCTGTGTGTAACACACTAATTAGGCAGCGTGTTGCATGTGGCAACGAAGGCGTGGAAGAGGTTGGAATGTGAATGCGAATGTGAATGTGAATGCGAATTGTGCATACCTGAAGCCATTTTCACTAACCCAGTTGATTATTTCCCACTGCTTGGCATCTGCTCAACTCACAAAATGATTATATACAGTGCAAAGGTGCAGTTGCAAGTTTCGCTTCCTTCCGTTGCTGCATTATTACCAAAGTTTAATCGCATTGCCTCAAGATTTGTCACACGTCTGCTCTCAGCCATGCATCAATTCTTTTTGGTAACCTGTAATTATAAAAAATATAAAAAAGTAAGACAGCTACAGTTGAGTGTGGTCGACTGTAACATGTTTGCTACTTATTATGAAAAACTGTGCGGTGTTAATTTTAAAATATGTATATATTAAATATAAATAAATATAAACATTTATTAAATATATACCAAATTTAAAATATACCATTGAGTGCACAACATACCAGATTGTCAGACAATGCAAATCCGTAAATTACTTTTATATTTTGTTCATATTATTTGTGTGCTTTATATAACATTAATTTTATTTATTCGTTCCAAAATTTTAGTAAATCAATCTTACTTTATTTCAAGCAAATAAAGTGAATTAAAAATAGTGTCTAACTCTACGAGTGTTATTAAAAATGAAGTAAAACTGATACATTTTGCCAGGCTTAATAAAATCACATCACACAATTTTGTTAATGTTGTTTATTGTTGCTGTTGCAACATTCTGTGAATATGCAGGAGAGAACATGAAGATAAATTGGCAAGACTCGATGAAGTACACGTGTTAAATGCCGTTGTTATAGACAGCAAATAAAGCGGGGGC
>BJEL01000087.1:0-157690 GCA_019972355.1 Drosophila kohkoa
TATCTCTTCAGTGTCATCTGCTGCACTTTTCACATTTCACTCTCGAGTTTTGGAAAATTTCATGCGATTTTTGTTTCTTAATGTCGACATTTCGCTGTCAAAATTGTTGGGGAAATGCATCGCCTGTTGTTTAATTATGCATGGCTCAAACCAGCTGCATTTTATCAGCAGCTTTTGATCTGGCAATTCTTAGGAAATTTAATCGAAGTGAAGCGAAATACCAAACAAATTTTTGGTAGAAACTTAATTAGACGCAAGGGGAATAGACACAAAAAAAAAAACCCAAACAACAAATGGAATATATTCGAATTCACTTTTGGGTTACAACACATTTTTCCAATTAGAAGACTGTCAGACCCAAAAAAAAAAAGAAAAAAATACGAAGCACTTTAGCTTAACGGCTGTGTCAATACAGCTGTGTTTTTTCTCCCTTCCTTTGGCAGGACGAAAATGTTAACTATCCTGTTTACATAATATGTCAATTAAAGCAATTTCCTACCCCGATGCAAACTGAATCGAAATAAATAAGAACAGCAAAAAAAAAAAATACTACATAAAGCACAATTTATAGCCAAAAATCATTGAAAGCCGAAGAAGAAGAAGCACCCGCTGTGTCTCACTATGATTTCTTATGGTTGCCAAAGGGGGGAGTAGACGAGGAGGGGAGAGGGGGGACTTCTCTTGGCATAGTTTTAATGGCGCTACGCATAAGCAAGTTGAACAATATTATCGCGATGGAAGGGGAAAAACGCGAAATACAACTGGAAATTATTGTTATGCTACACCACTTGAGGGTGAGCCAAAAATACAAACAACGAGCGTTGACCGACTAGCGAAATACCCTCGAAAATTAAGAGCAATGCAAGTTGAGTTCAATTGAAAGAGAAAGCTGGAAGCATATGAATTTTAATTGTCATGTTTCAATAAACAAAATGCATTTGTATTAATTAGAAAGCTTTTAGAATAATAGATGAATTATTGTAATATTATTTTTCAGAGTTTCTGATAATCAACTGAAATCAATATACAAAATAATTCGATAAAATTTGCATATGAATTTTGTTTGTTTCAATATACAAATTAAAATTGTATTAGAAGTTAAAAAATTTATATATTCGAATATAATTTCTCAACGTTATTTAGAAAGCATATTAAAATTTGATTGCTTTTAAAACTGTTTAATAAATTCCTAAGAACTTCAAAAGTTTAAATTTTAAAGATGTAGTAAGAAGTAAAATAGGAAAGTCAATTTTATAATTAAAGTTATTTTTATTATATTTAATTGAATTAACGTACACAATTCCTTATTATAATGATGAGCCAGAGTGACTAAGGCCTTTAGGCTAAATTTAATTTAAAAAAAATTCTACGATTGTGAAATTTATGGTTAAGTTGTTTATTATCCTACAAAATTTATCAGTTCCAATGTTCCAAAAGTGGAAATAAAACAGCTTCGACTGTCAGACAGAAAATATAATAATATGTTCATATTGTATTTAGTTTTGAAAATACCCTTTGTGCTAATTTTGATTTACGCTACAGGGTATGCAGAAGCAAAATAATAATTTGATTTTTGCAGCCGCATAAATCAGAGCTCGCTTGACAATTCAAGAAATTGTTGCCCAGAGGGTTGCCAGAAAGCGAACGAACGAACGAAGGAACCACGAACCAGAAAACACATCTATGACAAACACATCTAGGACACATTCTAGGACAATGCGTAGACTTTTGTCTTAAATAATATTTTTGTGTTTTTGTATTTTTTCGGGTGGGTTGTCATTGTATCTTTTATTTTTGGCATGCACTTTGGCAAATTGCAAATGTGATTTATAAGCGAAGAAAAGCATTTGCCATTTACTTCTTAAAACTTCATTTGAGAAGCGCCGAACAAAGACTCAATTCAAAAAAGAACATTTCCCAAGCCCATGCATTTCAATTAGCATTAATCTTTAGCTACACACTTCGAGGGTGTGTGTAGATGTGAATGTATCTTTGTATCTTTCTTTGTGGTGGTTGTTGTTGGTGGTTGCCACGGAAATCCTCAAATTAATGCGCTTGTGCCGCACTTAAGCGCATTTGTTGTACTTTTTGTCATCAGTGGGTTTTTGAGTTCCCTAATTGTCGTTTACAATTTCCATCTTTTTTATTTTACGTTGTTTTGGGTTTAAAGTTGGCTTACGGGCTTAAACAGTTCTTTGTGGGCCGCCGAGCTGTGGCATATGCTCTGGATCATGAGATCAAAACAGCATTATTAGATATTTACTTATAAATAGATGAAGTCGAGTTTGTTTACAGCAACATTTTGAGTTCAAATATTTTCTTTAATTGACGATAAAGTCGTATTTTTTATCAAGAAATATGTTTTCATTATTTGAACTTACTTTTTTCCACTTACATTTAAATACTTTTTAAATAAAGTCATGTTTATTTTCACTTGCTTTTTTCGACATAAATATTTTTTATAAATAGGTGAAGTCGGCTTTAGATTCAAAATATTGAGTTGAAATATTTTCTTTAATTGACGATAAAGTCGTATTTCTTATCGTGAAATATGCTTTTCATTATTTGAATTTACTTTTTTCCACTTACATTTAAATACTTTTTACAATTTGTTATCACTAAATGAAGTCCTGTTTATTTTCAAGATTTCAACTTGCTTTTTTTGACATAAATATTTTTTATAAATTCATGAAGTCGGCTTTTAGATTCAAAATATTGAGTTGAAATATTTTCTTTAATTGACGATAAAGTCGTATTTCTTATCGTGAAATATGCATTAATTATTTGAATTTACTTTTTTCCACTTATAGTTAAATACTTTTTACAATTTGTTATCACTAAATGAAGTCCTGTTTATTTCAAGATTTCAACTTGCTTTTTTCGACATAAATATTTTTTATAAATAGGTGAAGTCGGCTTTTAGATTCAAAATATTGAATTGAAATATTTTTTATAACGAAGTCGTATTTCTTTTCAATTTACTTTTTCAATTTAGAATACTTTCTACAAATAAATGCTCTATCTATTATTATTAGACAATTACTTATAAATAAATGAAGTCGAGTTTTTTCACAGCAACATTTTGAGTTGAAATATTTTCTTTAATTGAAAATGAAGTCGTGTTTCATTTCATGAAATATGCATTCATTATTTGAACTTACTTTTTTTCAAATTTAAATTTAAATACCTTCTTCAAAAAAATTGTCGATCCATTATTATTGGATATTAAGTTTGTTTGCATTCAAAATTTATATACACTTTTTCAACATTTTTCGACTGGAATTAAAATATCTTTAAGCTGCTTATTTGTTGCAACTTTATTGACAATTTCTACTTTGAATATGTTTGAGTTTATATACATATAATTTGAATTTATTATTTTTGTAGATAGATAAGCAAATGATTTAGAAACTTTTCATTAAGAAATATTTATTTTTTCCTCCTCAAAATAAATGCTTATTATTAGATACAAACGTATCTTTAAGCCACATTTAAGTCGCAACTTTTTTGGTAATTTATAATTTCAAATTTGAGATTTTTATTTCGTTGTACTAACTAATTGATAATAATTGATAATTTCCAATGAATGTATTGAGGGCAACAACATTTTGTTGACACGACTTTTGCATGTTGTTGGAGCGTCAATTAGGAAGATACAAATGTATCTAATGCAACACTTTGTGCATTAAATACGACATGCTTTTAATAATATTATATGCAATTAAAGCATCTCTGTGTAGTAAAAAATACATATTTTAATTGACCATTTCCTTTATTATCGTCAGAACTAGAAACATAAAATGCAAATGCATGTAATTATATTATGTGCAATTATGTGTTTGCTGTATCTATAACTATTAAGCTTTAATGTGTGACTTCCTTTTAGTAAAATAAAAAAAACAGTTTAAGCTGCAGCTCATTTTTAAGAGTGTGCTCGACTGTGAGATACCCTCTACGCATTTTCAGTAAAACCATATACTAAGAATATACCAAATAAATATACCGAAAAAATACATAAATATACCAAAGATTGTATTTGGTATACTGGTGTAACACTACACTGAAAATATACCATTTATGGTATATCGGTATATTACTAAATTCAAAATGCGTAATCTACAAAATATACCAAATGTTATTTTTAGTATATTAATGTAGTAATATACTGAAAATATACCATAGAGAATAATATACATATATCACTGTGGCATACCATTTTCAATGAAACCATATTCTAAAAATATACCACATTAATATACCGCCAAAAAAAAACAAAAATATAGCGATGGCTATATATGGTATATAGATGAAATACTAAATTAAAAATATACCATCGAGTACAAAATATACCAAAGACTATATTTATTATATAATTTATAGCACTAAATTTAAAATATACCATCAATTTAAAAATATACTAAAGGCTATATGGTACATTAGTAAAGTTCTTCATTCAAAATATACTATAGAGTTCAAAATCTACCAAAGCCTATATTTGGTGTATACTGCAGGTTATATTTAGTATATAGTACTACGTTCAAAATATACTATAGAATACAAAATATACTATAACTAGTTTAAGTTTCAGCTAATTTCAAACATAAAACTAATTCTTGAATTGTCTTTTTTCTTTTTATTTTTAGGTAAGTGTCTTCAAACCAAATAAATCACTCAACAGCTGAAGACTAAAGGGAGGGAGGGGTAAGCTATATACAAGGGATGGGGGAGGAGGGGCATTGAACCTCTTCCGATTTCAATGGCGAAATCATAAATTGTAATCGACACGTGAGAAATGTTTTTCGGTAGTCGCGCATTTTAATGGCCTGTTTATGCTCTGACGACAAGTCATTAGAGGTGACAATGCAATGTGACACACCCACGCACACACACACAGACATACACACATGCAAACACACACATTCACTTACTAATTGCATGTCATAAATTGTAAGTCAGACAGCGACAGGCACTTGAAAACACTTCAACAAAGCGAAAAACTAAAGCAACACGCATAAATTTCCATATATAGCAAGTCGGAAAACTCCGCTCCGTAGAGGGGTGAAGGGAAGGGGGGGCTGAAAGTTGACGGGGGAGGGGGGAGAAAGTAAAATGCTTCTCTTTTTGGCATAAAGTTGTCAAATTATTTGTCAAAAACGTTGTTGTTGCTATGTGTGAACAACAACTAATTTTTGACACGTGTGAAGTGCGAGTGTGTGTGTAAGCATGTGTGAGTGTGTGTGTAAGTATGTGAGTGTGATATATATCGTATTCTAGCAGCAACAGTTGCTATTGTTGCAACGGCGCTTGTTGATGGTTTTGTTTGTTGTCAAGCGAAACAGCTGCATTGACATTGAATACATTTCGAGTGCACTCACACTCACTCACTCACTCACACTCAAACACTCACAACTCATTCAAGCGCATCTGTGTGTGCCAGTTCAAAGGTCAATTAGCTCACACACATTTTCTAATTGATCGATTTGTCTATGCTGTGTGTGTGTTGAGCAAATTGATTTCTCATTTTCATTCTCATTCTCAACTCACACTCACACTCAATTGCATTTTGTTGGATTTGCTTTTGGCTAATCGCTTAACTGTGGCTCAACTTTTAAGCGCTCTTTTCACTTTCAACTGCTTGTCAATATTTAGATTTCGATTGTTCAAAAGAGATTGAATGCAGCTTCGATTCAATTGATTGAGCAAACTTTCGGATGCGACATCAATTTGCACAAACCTGAGGCAAACAGTTCATCAAGCTAAATTTTTGAACAAACTTTAAATTCGCTAAGAAATTTGCAATTATAGTTGGTTAAAATTCTTGATATTTTGAGCTGTGTACAAATTTTAAGTTCTAACTGCAATTGAGAACATTGGAATGCATTTTTAGTTGAGCTCGTCTACGGCTTTAATAAAAGCAAAACAATGCGGTATTATACTAAACATATAACAAGTTAATAAACTTAAATTATACTGAAATACAACAAATATATTTTGTGTATAAAAGTAATGGGCTTTTATTCTTAAAATATACGAAATTGATATACTAAAAATGCTAAAACATGGCAAATTCTATATTTGGTATATAAAGCAATGCGGTGGTATTCCTAAAATATACCGAATTAATATTGTGAAATATACCTAATGCTATATTTGGTATATAAAAGCCATACAATGTGGCGATACTTTCAAAATATACCAAACTTATGTACTAAAATATACCGAAATGTATATTTGGTATATAAAAGCACCACAATGCCTTATTATTCATAACACAACGAATATACTACTTTATTCTATATTTGGTATATAAAACCAAAACAAGTGCTTTTCAACATATGTCAAATAAATATACTGAAATATATACAGAAAGCTATATTTGGTATATATATTATAACTACAAACAATGTGGTATTATTCTTAAAATATACCAAATAAATATTTCGTATATCAATATACTATTTTATTTCAAATATAACATGAATAGATTTCTTGACGCATTTTCATGCTTTTGCAAACATTCTTTTAAACCAAAAATGTGGGCAACTCACTTTAAATCAAAGCTGGAAACTTGTGCATTCTAGTTTAGTAAAGAGTTTGCATTAGTTTCGGCATTAATATTTATGGAAATCGAGAGTCGATTTCGATGATGATGATGATGCGGGTGGGCGGGAAGAAGCTTCTTTGAATGAGTTTTTGTGTGTTTATTGACATGACAGAAATTCAATTAGCCTAAAACTAAAGCCCACAAAACATTTTTGGGGCTATCTGCAATGAAAGGTTGAGGGGAGTGAATGAAGGGAGAGGGGGGGGGCCTATAAATAAAATGGGCCACAGGCATTTTACTCAGCTGTGGCGCCTGCTTCACACACAAACATTGAGTGTTTTTATAGTTTTGTTTATGCGCCTACAACAGAAACCGAGAAAACATGAATGGGTATCTTTGCAGTGTATCAACCAAATACGACCAGGGTTGCCAAGTCTTGTTGCAGAGTTTTTACCACACGCCACTTCAAAGTGTTTTGTGTCTCATTCAGAAATTGATTTTGCCTCGATTTTGTTCCTCTAATTTTTATTAAATTTCTATCGACCAGAGCAAAACTCTAAAAATATCTTGTCTCGGTTCATCTCTCTCTCTCACTCTCTCAGTTTTGCTGTTGGGAAAATGTGTCGCCAAAATGAACAGGAAGAAGAAGCAGAGGAGCAAAATAGAGATGTTGCTGCTTCCCCGTCCACAAAGTATTTAAGTATCTGAACATGTGTATCCGAAATCTGTGTGCGTGCGTATTTATAACATTTGCGTCTGGGGAGGCAGATGGGGAAGAGCAGCTGCAGCTGATTTCTGGGTCATCTGGTCGCTATGTCGTTCCTTGCCCTCCTCACTCTCACTCTCTCTCTCTCTCGCACACTCTCACTTTTCCTCTCTTTCTCGTGTTGTCTTGGTCAGGCCAAAATGAGGTGCACATACCCTAGAAATAATGACGAAAAGTTTGATTAAGTTTGATGAATAATTTTTTGATATTTACATATTTTATTTATGTATTTAAAATTTCAATATATATTAATTTAATAATTCAAAATTCTGTATTATGGCATGAACATTTAACCACAATTTATCTTTATGGTTAAGGTTTATTTACCAACCGATTTTTACATCTTTCCTGCAACATCGATTCGCTCTGGCTTCAATGATCTTTTTGCTTACTATTTCAGTACTAATGGAACTACTTTCGACATGTACATGGTATTTGCTAGTCTATCACTCTGCCTTTTCAACACCTTCACTTGTTTGTCTTTGTATATTTTGGTTTACTTGTGGCTCTAACTTTATTTGCCATGCCTTCTGCCTTACAACCGAACCGGTTCAACATCGAACTGCTCCGAATCGAACCGCTTCATTGCTTTTTTTTAAAGGTGTAACCCAGCAACGTGCAACCAAAATCTGATTGTAATCTCTGCTAAAATTTGACAAGCTACATACAATCTAAATCGGTTCAACATTGAACTGCTCCGTCTTCATTGCTCTGCATTAAAGCCAAGCAATGGAGCAACCAAAATCTGATTCTAAACACTGCTAATATTTGAATAACTACAAACAAGTTCTGAACCGGTTCAACATTGAACCGCTTCGAGCTGAACGCTCTTTTGTGCTGCTTGAAATTCATGCAGTGTGCACCCAAAATCAGTTTTTAAGCACTGCTTAAAGTTGACAAACCACATACTAGCTCTGAACCGGTTCAAGAGTGAACCGCTCTGAATCGAATCGCTTCTAGCCGCTACGTTAAAGCCAATCAAAAGGGCAATCGAAATAAGATGGTTAGTACTGCTTAAATTAGACAAATTGCATACAAGTTCAGCATGAACTGAACCTGTTCAGCATCGAACTGCTCCATCTTCAATGCACTCCTTTAAGGCCAAGCAAAGTGGCAATCAAAATCTGATTGTTATCTCCGCTCAAAATTTAACAACCTTCAAACAAGCTCTGAACCGGTTCAACATCAAACCATTTCGAACTGTCTTTATGGCGCTGCTTTAAAGTTAAGCATTGGGTCAACCAAAATCACCGCCGACAAACTACAAACAAGCGTTTGAAAGTTAGAATTATGCTGTTCGAAAAAATTGATGAAGCCAATGCCAATCGAACCGGTTCGCATAGCTCTAGCTGACAGCTCAGTTAATAAAATGCGAAATTTCTATGCGATATTGGCAGCATAAACATGCAAGAAAGAAAAAAGAACTGTATAGAGTTGAAAAGTTTAGACAAAGCATTTTGCATTGACAAATCGTCAGCGCGGCTTCGCTCCGCTCCGGTTCGATAAGAACGCAACTGTACTTGCCGCAAGTTGCAAGCAGAGGGAAAGCGGGGCAGGCAACCGCAACAGACATCGCAGAGTTGCAGATATGTGTATGTTCAAACACACACACATATATGAGGGGCTATAATTCATTTTTGGCCACAGACAGTGTGAAAAGAGAGACATGGGAAGGATGGAAGAAGGGGAACGGGAGAAGGGGAAGCGATATCTGTGGTGCAACCAGGAGGCAAGTTTGCCGCAAACGGCCAAAGCCAACTCCATTTAAACTGCAACATTATTCTTGATACTGTATTTCACTCTTCCCTCTCCCTCTCTCTCTCTCTTTTTTTTTTTTGATGTTGTTGTTGTTGTAAGCTAGTAGCTGGATTTGCCAGCAGGCAAAAATTGCCAATTCATGTGAAAATGCAAGAGGCGACCAGAAACAACACAGAGAAATACGACACACAAAAAAAAAACCAAAAAAAAAATACTACTATATACTATATATAGTATATTTGTGGAAAGAGGGGAGGAGAAAAAAACTGCGTTGCGATTTTTGCTGGACAAAATATCTAAATACTTAAAAGCGGGAAGAGGGAGAGGGGTAGGGGCAACTGCCACGTGGCATTCAACGGATTTTTCCAAAAAATTTGCACACAGCAAACTATGTGACGATGCGGTCCAACGATATCTTCATACTACCAAAAAAAAAAATGAAGAGGACGCTGAGTGGTTTTAGTGCGTTGCAAACTACACGCTTCAAAAGTTTACATTGCTGTCACACTGTGGTGTGTGTGTGTGTGTGTGTGTGTGTGTGTGTGTGTGTGTGGTTTGTGTTGCGTGTGTGAGCTAGTATAATTGCTAGAAAAAAGCTTCTTTTTTTGTGGGTTTGGTTTGAGGTGCCACAAGAACAAAATGCATCAAACGAAATGATTGCCAAAAATTCAACGAACTTCAAATACACTTTTTGTATAGTTCATTTATTTTTTAGAAATTTATGCCTTAATTGAATAAAGCAAAAGAATATTAATATATTAAAAAGAGAACTGAAATTATAATCGCAATAATAGATGAACTAAACAATTTAAGAACCTGACTTACAAAAAATATATAGGACAGAATAATATTCAAGCGCAAGTTACAATAAATTTACAAATTTTTGATTATATTATAATTTTAAAAACTAAAATAAAGTACTACTAAAAACAATGAAGGAAACATTTATGAAAGTCTACTCATAGATTAGAAGAATAAAATGCAAATTGGCATTAAATTCTAGAGCAGTTAAGTTCTTTAAATGTAAATACTATCATATCATTGAAGTTTTAAAATATTAACAATTTGCAAAAATGGAAAAAATTACAAATTCGAAAATCAAAACTTAAATTTTATTTATGAATGATTTGAAACTGATTTCTAGAGCATATGAAGTCTTTAAATTTAAATACTTTTATATCAATGCAACGCGAAAGTAAGAAAAATAAAAATCTTACATGTGTTGCAAGCACTCGTAGTGAAAGCGTTGCACAATTAGAAGGGAAGAGTATGCTAAAAAAAAGAAAGAAAGAAAGATTGATTGGAGTTGGGAGTAGAGTAGAAAAAAAATGAAGGGGCGCCGTTCAAATTATAGGCGAAAACTGTCAACGGGTGCTGTTTTTTTTCCACTCTCTCGAAACGGAAGCAGCAATTGTTGAAGCTGTTGTTGCAACGTGCCACAAGAAGGGGCAGCAATCAAAGCCCAATCGGGCCGCATTAGTCAAATTGATTTGTAAACATTTTTACAGAAATTTCATTAAACTGCAAAAATAAAGAAGGATGGAATTGAATTTGCAAAACAAATCGAAATTGAAATCAAAATCCAAATCCAAATCGAAAACGAAAACTGAAATCAAATCAAAGCAAATACAAAGAAGGCAAGTCAAAAGAAAACAAAGCGAAAGCCAAAAGCAAAGACAACAGATCAACACAAGAAATGGAAAAAGGATTGAAACGAAAAAAAAAAACAGTAAAACATAAATACAATAAACTCTCCTCGAGAGAACGCAACGAGAGCTCATAAGCAAGCAAACAAACAGACAAAAAAAAAAACAAACAAACAATGCGGCACAAAAATACTCGAAACTGTAAAGTCTTAACCCACTTCTGCCCCCTCTTTTTGGAAGTAGAAAAAGTAGAAGAAGAAGTCGTGTTAGCTGTCCAAACAAAACGTCTCAGCATGCGAAAAAGTTATTAAAACTGTCGATGAAAATGGTCATGACGTTGATTGCACATGCGAATGACAAGGAAGGAAGCGAGAGAGAGAGAGAGGGAGAAGTAAAGTATTATTGCTAGCTTTTATACTCGCATGTCAAGTTGTCCAAAACTGATACATAAATTGCATTGTTTATGCCACAATTTGCTTGATTTGTCCCACTGTACGGGCAAAAGATTCTTATAAACAATATTGCATACGAAAAAGTTGAATCCGACGCAGTGGCAACGCCAACTGCAGAGTTGCCCAACTTTTACAACTTTTGATTACAGTTCTAAGCTGGCAGAAGAAGACCACAAAGGGAATTGCATGAATAAAGTGCTTTTATATAGTCAACTAAACTTTATTTTAACTCAATTAGCTAGCAAAGAAAACATTGTGAATGACCTCATAGAACTCGAGTTGTTGTTCAGCTTTGCAGCTGAAATTTGCGGGATTTGCTTAGCTCAGCTTAATAGAAAACATTTGCTAGAAATGGACCCGAAATTGCAGATAATAAACTTTTGTTAATTTTTGACTAACTCACGAAACTCGAGTTGTTGTGCAGCTTTGCAGCTGAAATTTGCAGGATTTGCTTAGCTCAGCTTAATAGAGAAAATTTTCTAGAAACGGATCCAGAATTGTAGATTTCTCTAAAACAAAAAAAAAAACCATCTAACGTAACTCGACTCTTACAGCAGCTGGTGTTCTGAAACTTTGAGGAACTGCTTACATATCAAATTCATGCTATCCCAATGCGAGTTTGTTGCATTCCAAAAACAAATGTGAACTCAGCAAGAATAATCTTTAATTAATTATGCGCGTATTTAAATGTCAAGTGCTTCAAGCGTGGGTTTCTCCCCAATTGACCTCAGTGAACTTGCGTCTCTTAATGAAGCTCGGCGACGGAAATTTGCTGCAGCTGGCTAAAGAAAGTATAATATGTGAAATTGAAATTGAGATCTGAACGAATAGTCTCAGTCGTAAATTATGTTGTAGGAAATTCTTTTCATAAGCCTTGACATTAGCACTTGGGCGCGACTTTAATGAAACATTTGCCACATCGATCAACGCAAGCTGACAACTTGCGTTTTTTCCCCTCTCCTAACTCGCAATATTTATATGCAATCATATTTCAAAAGAGAGAGAGAAAGAGATGTGGCATTTATATAACAAAACAAAACACAACACAGCACAGCACAGTGACGGAGACAGACAGACGACAGAAATTATGACAAACCCATGACTTGGTATATTTCATAATGATGTCTGCTCTGGTTTTGTTTATGCATATTAAATGGCATAAAAGACGCAACGCTAGCAGCAAACTAGCATTGTTCTAAAGCTCTTTGCCTGCAATAAAACTATGTGTGTGAAATCAATTTGTCCAAATTGAGCACAGCACAGCAGAGAGAGAGAGCGGAGAGAGAGAGGGAAAGAAATGTGCCAACATGTCAGCATCGTTTAATATTTCATAAGAGTCTCTGAGAAGGAGACACAACACTCTGACATAAGGCATAAAGGAAATGGTCACATGGCTCACATAACTCATGGATTTCATGGGAATATACTATAGAGCCAACACATTGTATAAAGTATAGTATGAAACATCTAACAATTTAATGACTTCATTTTTAGCCGCTTAATCAGCGCACCACACACAAAATCATCATCATCATCATCATTATGATCAGCATCAGCATCGTCGCGGCATTAAAATGCCATAAACAGGTGCTGCTGCAATTGAGTTATTAACCTCGCAGCTAAAACTCGTTTTGTTGCAACGTTCAACGCCCTAATTTTTGTTGCATAGACACGCCTCCATTTTCTGGCTTCCTTCTACTTGCATTTCTCTTTCCCTCTTTTAGGGTTTTTATTGTTTGGTTTGGTTTCTGTCTGCCTCTCTTTTGCCTTTTGCCGACGTCGTCGACTTTCACTCTAATTGCATTTTAATTGCATCTCTAGGCAATCACAATTTCCTAGCCAAACCAAATTCCATCCATCAATGCATTCTCTCTCTCTCTTTCGATATCATCTTCCTTCTTTTTGGATCCTAATTACATTTCGATTGAGTCATTAAATTGCTACGAAATTCTGTAAGAGATCATTTTGGTGTAACAATCTAAAAATTAACAACAAATTTGTACGAAAGATTTAATTTAAAATGAATTTTTTACAAATTTAATGACATCATCAATATGATAACCTTAGTTCCCAAAAGGTCAGCAACAGAGTTCGCTGTCCCAAATACGATAAGCTTAGTAAAACACGCGTAGTCGGCAATCGCTTTTTATACACTCTATAATCATTATATATTATATTATTATACACTTTATAAACTAATAATCAGCTAGAGATGCCCAAGCAAAAAGATTTCTGCATAATCTATAAAAGGGTTCAAATGTTTTAATATAATATTTTGTAAACAGGAAATAGCTTTGCATAGAAACTGGGAATAACTTTGATTTATTATATTTTTTCCTATGGTATCTTCTGAAAAAAGAAACTAAGAATTAAAAGTGCTTTGCAAAAGTGTTTGATTATAAACATAAACATATATTCAATAAAACCAATTTATATATATATATATATATATATATATATATATATATATATATATATATATATATATATATATTATATATATATTATATATATATATATATATATTACTTCGGCAATTTAGCTTTTTAGCTTTTTATTTCCAACAACGAACTAATTTAAAATAAAGTTATATTACAGTATTTTTTAAATACCATATATGCTAGATTATATGCTAGATTAGTAGTAATAGAAAAATTTGATACATATATAGTTATATTACAGTATTTTTTAAATACCATATATACTAGATTTTTGTGAGAAGGAACAACTTTTACAAGTTTCCAATTTGGAATAGTAAAGCGTATTTCAAAGTCCCTTTCTGCTGCCAAAAATCATCACTTTAACTTAAATATATTTTTTTTGAGTTGCTTAGATCGTGAACAAGTTCGTTAATAGATAGTAACTGAAAGTTCAACTTGAACACTGTCTTTGTTTTTTTTGCTCAACTCTTGTGGTTATTGGAGCAGGACAAATCCGTGGCAACTGGACGCGATGCACATCACGTGGCACATGCCACATGCCTCACGCTGACCCTGCGGCTAGACACTAAACTACGTGCCGCATTTGCATTTGACAACTGCAACGCTTGTACTTAAAGTTCAAGTTGCATTTTTTTACCGTTTTTGATTTGCCCTTTAGCCAAAAGAAGAAGTCGCAAAAAAAATAAGAAATGTCAAAATGCAACCGCAGAGTGTGACATCTTGGTTGTGGCATTTGCCGCAAATGGAGAGACAACAGCAGCCTATAGAGTCAGTCTTCTTTTGCTCTTTGTTTGGCTTGCACAAAATTGAAGTTTGCCCATTTGCGATGACAATGCAGTGTCATCACAGCTGCCACCATCGATTGAGGCAACCTCAACTTGTAGTTTGCAGCTTTGCAGCTTGCATTTTATGCTGAGCTTGCCACAGAACTAGCGCGAGGTCAATTTGTGGTGGCGCTTAATAATTGTTGCGCTACAGCGAAACGCAGAAGAACAAAAATAATAAAAAAAAGTGAAAAAATGATGGAAAAAGAACGTAGCCAAAGAGCAGCAACAATTGGCGTTCATTGTTGTGCACTGTCCATAAATGCTTAATGGGTATATGAAGCGGGTTTTTTTTTTATCAATTATTCAACCAAATTTTACCAGCTCACATCCCCAGCGATCCAAGCGAAACGAAACGAATTGGTTTGCAACAAGTTTTCGTGGCAAATAAAATAGCGTACATATTGTATATATCTATAAAATTTGCTGAAGCATTGACTAACTAATTGTGCCAACAATTGCGTTAAAGCAGTGTCGAATTACTTTGTTGAAATTCATAAATATCGAATTGCGAATTAATTAAAAGCTACACATATTTTGGGTTTTCACTTTCAACAGCAAGTTCAAATTGAGAATTTAATTAGTAACTCAATAGTGAAGCACTAACTAACATTTTTCGTACATTTAATTAGAAAGTAATACAAATTAAATATATATTTTTTTACAATGAAAAAAAAAAATTTTTTTTTGGTTTTTGGTCTAGTATTAATTTCCCTTTTTTGCATCACAAAATCGTATTCCAAAATTCATTAAAGATGCGTTTCAACCTTTTTCCATATATGTTATTCTATCATTTCATTGTGGTATTTTTTAAATATCATAATACATATTTTGGTATATTTTTTAGTATTACTTTCGCTCTACTTTTTCAATTCCTTGATTCTTTATACAAACTTTTAAAATGATTTCAAAATTATTATCATTCACTTACAGTAAAATACAGTATTTTAAAATACTGGCATAAATAGTTTTCTGGAATTACTACCGCTTTCCGCTGTATTATATTATTTTGAAAATACCATATATTTTGGTATATTTGTTAAGTCTTTCTTTCGCTATTCCTTTTCCATTCATTCATTAAACAAACATTGACAAACTTTTTTATAATTACATGTTGTTTCAGTATTTTTAAAATACATGCATTTAAACAATTTAAAATATACTTATATTATAGTATTTTTAAAATACCAAATATACTATATTTTTGTGGAAAGGGTTTTATTACATTTTATTGAAATGTAACTAGGAATAACTTTTAAAAGTTTCCACTTTTCAATTGCACAGCGTAATTCAAAGTCATTTTTCTACTGGCTATTGAGGCGTTGACAATGCCAACAAAGACCTCAATTTGCTGGGCGTGTCTTCTGCCCTCGCGACACTAACTCATCCCACTGATGTTTCCCAAGTCACGCACATTAAATAACAAACCAACAGCAAGAGCATTAACCACAACTATAATAGAACCACACACAACAACAACAACAACAAGAACAGCAAAAAAGCAGAAAAGAATTTCTTCTAATTATTAATATTGCTCGCTCGCATTCACATTTGGTTTTTGCATTTTGTGCTTGGTAATCCAACTAAGTGGTTCTCATGCTCCGCCAAACGCAGACTCCTTTTCTCCCCTCCCCTCTCTCTTTCCTTGCAATTTTTCTGCGATTCAGCAATGTGTGAATTAAAAAAAAAGAAGAAAAATAAACAAACAGCAGCGAGATAAACAAACAAAACATTAAATATGCTGTGGATAGTCGAAAACTTGTTAAGTTAGCATCGCATCTTTGCTTCCGCTGTGTAAATAAATAATGAAACATGCTATCGAAATGGAGCACAACTTGGCGAAATGAATTTTGCAAAGAGTGCAACCAATAAAATAGCAGTGAAGTATTTGCTGTGTAATAAGCTGTTGTTAAGCATAACATACGAAATGAAAGCAATGCAAATTAAAGACTTGCTAATGGATCAACAATATTGCGAAAAGTGCTAATTAAAATACTCCTGTGTGTGTCCTGCGGTTCGTTTTGGATTTTGCAACTCTCCACAAACTCTCGCTAACTATGTAATTTCATTTTGCGACTTGTCAAAGTGGAAACTATGCAACAGAAACAGATTTGAAAGGGATGGAAAGTGGGAAGGGAGGCGACGCTTAATAATCGCGTGACATTTGAAATTGTTCAACTTGGGCAACAGGAACACGGAAATATCTGACAGTTGAGTTCAGTTTAGTTCAGTTCACATCACTCATAGAGAGTTGACTCTTCTCTTCATCTCTTTGTAAAGTTTTGCTGCCGAGTCGCACCCATGTCCAGTTTTTCGGTATCGGTTCAACAAAAGTGCTGCACATATTTTATACGTTACTGCAAATTAAAGGCAAACCAAGAGAGAGAGAGAAGTGAAACGAGGACTGTCAAGCAGTCAGCATTCAGCAGTCAGCAGTAGTCAGTAGTCAGTTGAACAAAAACGGAAACCGGATACTGCCAGAGTTGCCAGCCGCTTACCGTTTCCCGTACGAATGGGAATGGCAACTAAACCGGTTGAAAGAACCAGAATCGGGTCGCAGAGACACACTCTCTGGGGTTCGTTCCATTGATAAAAGCAACCAGCCAGCCAGCCAGCCAAAAAAAAAAAAAAAAGAAAAATATATAGCAAAAATTAGTGAAGCAGAGCAAACTTTTTAATGTTGTTTATGGCGAACGCTTACAAAGTCAGTGATTAAATTATTTATGACAGCTTTAAAATGCAGAGTTGCTCCACTTTCGGTCATAAAAAAAAGGGCCAAGGGATGTCGAGGGGGGCAAAGCCAAGACCTGCTGCCAAATGCGGTTGACAGCCAACAACAATAGTAATCGCAATAAACATTTGCGCTGCAAGCGAAATTAACAAAAATGAGCAAGCGAAAGGAACAACAATGAGAAAATACAAACGTAAGCGTGGAGGATATGCGCGACTAAGCAATACCTTGTAAAACCAATTTATATTTATGTTTAGCTTACAGCAATTTGTTGAGCAAGTTTCAAGTCTCCAGCTTTTTTAGTCTCTGAGCTGCAAGTGCTTAAACACGCGGACGGACGGCCTGCTGACCGCAAGCTGTATTCAGCTAGTCGTAGTTATAGCTTGGCAACTTGTAATTGATGGGTATAAAAAGCATGGTTTAATAGCAAGTGGGCGTGGCAGCTAGCAGACGAATGCGCTTGGCAACACTGTTGATGTTGATGATGATGATGCCGCTGAGCCGACAATTGCAACAAACGTTCAACAACATTGTTGTCGCGATTTTTTTGCTCCTTAGCCTTGCCCCTTGGCCCATTGTTGTGCGCATTGTTTTTGTCGCCTGTTGTGGACAACACACTGAGTGTCCTTGAGCAGACAAACACACTCTCAGAAACACACACACGCATTTCATTTAGTTTTTCCCTGGCATTGAGCAACACTAATTGCGCATTTTAGAACACCATCAACGTGAATGAGTTTTCCTTATGACTATGCCAGACATTTGCAGCAAAGTTTTTCCCTCTCTCTATTTGTGTGTGTGCAAAGTATTGCGCCATAAACGGTTATTGTTGCACTTGACGTTTACCAACACTGTACTTACACTGATTATGCATGCAAGTGCAAGTGTTTTGTAGCATCATTTGGTTTTTTGATGAGTCAAACTTTTCGAAAAGCCGGAAATGTTGTAGCCATAAGCATTTACCAACACTGAAAGTTGTAGCAACACTGCTATAACTAATAACTTGGCAACTGCAGTTGTAACGATCCTGCAAAACTTTTACTTAAAATTTGTTGTACTTAACAACACTGCACTCTTTACCAACACTATTAATTATATGTTCATCTATAGGCACTTTATACTTGCTGGTAACTATTTGACTCATTTCACACAACATTTAGGAAAGATAAACCTAAGCGTTTATGAACACTACACTTCAATTGTTAATCAACACTGTTCATTTTGTATTAAAAGCACATTATTTCAACTAACTAGTTTATTTCAAGCTGATTACTTTTTGACTTTCTTCCCACAACATTTAAGATGAATAAACTTATGCGTTTATCAACACTGTATATCAACAGTTAGCTGTTTACCAACACTGTTTATTTTGTGTTGTGAGCACATTATTGCAACGCAAGTTTATAATCGAAGATTGACTGATGAGAAATTTTATTTGTCGTTAACCAACACTACTCTTGTGGTAGTGTGTGTGTGTGTGTGTGGTAGCGCAGCGCTTTCATCTTGCTTCAGTGCGTAATTAAAAAGCTGCCACTCCGACAGCCGCTGCAAAGTCGGCGGCATTTCTAAAGGAATTCACTTCACTACTCCCACAAGAGATTCACTTCACACAATAGAGTGCGTATCTGTGTGTGTGTGTTTGAAGATGTCTATTATTACCATTGCACATTGTGTGTGTCGCACAGTTCTCAATCATCAATTGACTTCAATTTCTGCAGCAACAGCCGCCAACGCCGCAGCTCTTTTCCAGTCAACAACTTCTTCTTCGTGTTCCTCTTCTTCTGGCTGCACTTCGTCAATTTCAATTTCGTTTGACAGTTTTCATTTTGTCGTTTGCTTTTCTTTAATCAGCCCATCCATTGCCAGTGTTGACAGCGCCTTTGATGACATGTCTGTGCGTGTTTGTGCGTGTCTACCAAAGGGCTACGCAATGCAAAAAAAAACAGTTCATTAGGTGGACAAATCTTGAGGTAGTCAAGCGTTATTTCGACGAAGCCGAGTTAGGCTATGAATAGGAGGCAAATTTATGAAAAGTATTTATTGCAATTAAAGTCAAAGTGTTGAAAACCAAATTTTGTTTTATTTGAAATAGAAATAATAAACATATGCAAAAAATAATATACCGCAAAAATACTACAAAAATACTACAGATATACCTAATAAATATACCGCAAATTACTAAAAATATACGATATTAATTTACCGCAAAAATACTAACAATATATCAAATTAATATAGTGAAATAATACGAAAAATATAGCAAATGCTACACTTGAAATATTTATATAGTACTACATTAAAAATATACCATATATTACAAAATATACCAAACGCTGTATTTGGTTTATCGATAAAGTACTGCATTCTTAATATACTAGAGGATGCAAAATATACCAAAATATAGAACTACGTTCAAAATATACTAAACAATACAAAATATACTATAATTAGTTTAAGCTTCAGCTAATTTCAAACACAAAACTAACTCTTAATTTGTCTTTCTTCTTTTTTAGGTAAGTGTCGTCAAGTAAATAAATCACTCAACAGCTGAAGGAAGCAAAGTGTAGAGGGAGGGGTAAGCTATGTATATGCTAAATATGTACGCTATAAATACTAAAAAATATACCGAATGTGGCATTTGGTATATTGATATAGTATTACATTCAAAATATGCCAAATTAAGATTAAGCAAAAATACTGAAAATACATCGAATTGCAACTTTTGGTGCATTGATACAAGAATACTAAAAATGTACAGAAAACTACTTTTGATATATCGATAAATTATTACATTCGAAATATACCATAGAGTACAAAAGATACCATATATTTTACCCTAAAAATAACATCATTTATTTCATTATATAAATTCAAATACTTATCTCTCTCTCGCGTTGAGCTGCTTCCAGTGAGCGCATAATTAAATGCGCGTCAAGTTGAGCCAAAACCTCATTCAAAATAGATTATGAAAAGCGTTCTCCCTCACACTTTTTCGCCTCTCACTCACTCTCTTTCTCTCTCTCGCTTAAGCTGTGTGACACTTTTGGGGAAAAGAAGAGAACTGATGCAGTTCTAATGGCAACTACATAGTGACTCATGCATGATGCACCTGTCTAGTTGTCAGTTGATTGCCTGTGAAATAGCAAGACAACATGCAAAGTCAGCATAAGAAACCCGAGATAGTTGTGTTAGCCAGGCTAAGAAGGAATGAGCAGTAAAGCGAGTGAAGTGGAGACTGAAGCAGCAGCAGAGAAGCTGAAGCTGTGACAATTGCCCGTTTGTGTTGCCAAAGTAGACAAGTTGACCCATTTAAGATGCGCCAACTCGGCGACGGCGACGGCAACGAAAAGATAGCTGGAGCCAAGTCTTATGGCAATTCAACATGATTTTGTGTAACGATGGCACGAAATCGATGCAGCAGCCACATTGAGTGGAAGCAAAGGACACACAGACATAGAGAGAGAGAGAGAGAGACTATGTGGCAGACAGTCAGCAGTTGCAACGAGCAATAAGTAGCCAAGTGTGGCATGGTAATGGGCACTGGGGAAATGGGAAATGGGAAATGGGCGATGACATCGATGTCAATGAGTGCAGCCGGAAAGGTACTGCAGGGAAATGCTTTCGCCTGATTTTTCCCCAGCAATAAAATAAAATACGTATACGTATTGTAATGCGAATATTTTCTTTTATTTGCCCAAGCTACTACTATGAAGTGCCAACAGCTAACGATCTCCATCTGTCTATCAGACCTGGTTCCGTTTCGACAACTTCACGCCCTCTCACTCACTTAACGTTGCCACAGATTTTCCATACAAACATTTTGCCGCCATACCGAATAATTTTTTTGGCAAATGTTGCAGAAAATTTCATGAATTTAAGTGCAAGCGGAAGAGAGGCCTGCCTAAAGTGCAAGGAAGTGCTGAAAAAGCAGCAATAAAAAGCGAAGAAACAACAAAATATGTGAAGAAATAGAAAACCAACGAGAAAAAAGAGAAGTTCAGTGAGAGCAGAAAGTTTGAAGCAAGTCATACAACAGTCTAGAAGACAAGCAATGAAAGTGAGAAGATCATTGAAACAGTATGGGAAAAATAGTGTTGGAAAATATAAAAATAGAGAAGTTTAATGGGAGCATAAAGAGTGAAGCAAGTCTGATCAAAAAAGACTGAGAAAGGGACAATAATCAAAAAAGGTGAAGACAGGCGATGAAAGTGAGAAGATCAATAAAATAGTATAGGAAAAACAGTGTTGGAAAATATATATAAAAAGTTAAATGCGAGCATAAAGAGTGAAGCAAGTTTGATCAAATAAGACTGAGAAAGGGACAATAATAAAAACAGTTGAAGACAGGCGATAAAAGTGAGAAGTTTACTGAAAAAAATGTGGCAAAAGTAGTGTTGGAAAATATAATAAATAAATAAGTTTTATGCGTGCAGAAAGAGTGAAGCAAATAAGATTGAGAAAAGAACGAAAATTAAAGTTGCGAAATGAGAAGTTCAATGAAACAGTTTAAGAAGAACTCTATTGAAAAATATACCCTATGGAGAAGTTCAATCGGAACTGAAAAAGAGTCAAGTATTAATTGAGAAAAAGGCCATTAATGAAAATTCTAAAGTCGCAGCTAAAAGCTGACAATGGAGTAGTTGCTTGAAGCAGTGTGAGAAGAACAGCACAAGAAGATATAGCAAATATAGAAGTTCAAGGAAAAAGAAATCATATATTGACTTAAAAAAGGATGTCAATGAAAATTCTGAAGCAGCCAAGAAGTCAAGATCTGAAAGCTACCAATATAGAAGTTCAAGAAGAACAAGAAGAAAGAAACCAGACTGAGAAGTCTAAATTTATGAAAATTCTTATGCAACCTAGGAGACAAGCTGCCAATAGAGAAGTTCAATGAAGCCACGTCTATGCTAGAAAAATACAAACAATAAACAATAAAAAAAACTAAAGGCTTGAGACAAAGTTATGAGCAATCGAACAAGGCAGCTAAGGAAGCAAAAAGAGAAGCTTTAATAGAGAAACACAAGGCCAAAGAAAAAAACTAATGCATGAAGAGCATATGAAGTGTTTGTTATTTTTTGGCCTGAATTGCAAACGAAAAATGTATTCATTTTCGATTTGTGGAATCTTGTTGCTACGAAAGTGAAATATATTGTGCCCTGGAGGAAAGTTCACGTTGCACGTTGCACGTTGCACGTTTTCAGTTTCAAGTTTCAAGTGGCAACAACAATGGCAGCAAGTTGCAAGTTATCTGACTACTGTTAGTGTGTGTGTGGCAAGCACATCTCTCATGCATTGAAGATGGCGTCAGCAAGTTGCCTGCCACATGCCTCCGCAACTTGCCCCTGGCGCTTATCATTAAGCCAGAAGCTGGGCATTAAGCTGTGGCAATAAACGTAAATAAAACTGCAAAAGTTTCACTTAATAGAATTTAATTTTCTTACTACAGACAAGACAACGAAATGAAAGTTCGAACAGCAGTGGCAAGTGTGGCAACAAAAAGAAAAGAGCTTTATCCACATAGATTTTTCAATTTTCATAACCCTGCGAGCGTTGCTTGAGTGGATAATGCGGTGATGTCGTTCGCTCAAGTGCTGGATAAAGACAACGAAGAGGAGAAGGGTGGGGAAGGAGGGTAGAGGGTAGAGGGGGTGTGACATCCCTTGGTGTGCTTTATGTCTTGATTGTTTTTTAGTGGATGCGCAAGTTTTTTATCTTGCCGCTGCATCTGAATCACGAATGTCAATTACTTTTTCCCGTTCAGCTTTGGCATCTTCAGCACAACACAAAAAGCTGTGCATACATTAAGGCGCCATCTCTCTGTCTCTTTCGCTCTCTCTCTCTCTCTCACTCTTTGTCTCCCTCTGTAAAAGCGAAAGTTTGTCCTTATTGTTGACTCAGTGGATGACATCATCGTGGCATGCTTTTAAGCCAAGCAATGAATGAATGATACATAAATAAATAAATGAAAGCCCTGACAGACGCCCTCTTACTCTATGTGTGTGTGAGGGTGTGTGTGTGTGTTATCGCATCCCCATCTATCGATAAGTGCATGACAGGCGTCTTCCTGCTATCATACTCTTAAGTTAATTACACAAGCTTCCATCATTGCGTATACGTTATATGCGAAAGTGAGTGATAATTGTGTCTGTGTCTGTGTGTGTGTGTGTGTGTGTGTAAGCTACTTTCGCCAATCATTTGTGAACTTCACCTGCTGCCGTCGTCTGACTTATCGATAAGTCGCCAATGAACTGAATTAGTCCATCAAAGCAAAGTTCTTAAATCAAATTAATAATGTATCAACTTATCGATGACAGAGCACTAAATCAAAATATGTATAAAGGCATTTTTACAATATGCTTTAAATATAATTACTTTGTTCACATCGACATATGTGACTTACTATCGTTTTATCGATAACTTTCGATTTACTGAAGACAGTAAATCAATTAACATTGAGAAGTCAAAAATATGTGTGGGGAAAGTTTCACATTATTTTTGCAGAGTTGTAATTAATTGATTTTTAAATGTCGTTTTATCGATAACTATCGATGTACTGAAGACTGTATATAATTTTACATTGAGAAATAAAAGAAAGTGTGGTGAAAGTTTCGCATTATTTTGTAGAGTTGAGATTAATTCAACAATTACTTTGCTCATTTCGAAATGTACGACTTACTATCGATAACTATCGATGTAGAAAAAACAGTGAATGAACTTCGAAATAAAAAATAAGTGCAAAGAAACTTGCACATTATTTCTATAAGTTTTCGTTCATTATTTTACTCATTTCGATATGTTCCACTTACTATTGATTAATCGATAACTATCGTAAGCTTATTAAACAACTAAATAAAGTTTGTTTTAACAGTAAATTAAGGAACAACTTGCGGCTTATCGATAATGAACTGAATCAACTGTACTTAAGTGCAGTCAATTAATCACTGACAATCGATTTATCGATAACCAATTGAGCCAGTCAACTGTACTGTTGTAGCATTAAGTGGAGCTATTTGTGAAGCTGTTTAGCAATAAGTGCACTCAATTAATCACAGACAGACTATTAACACACACAATTCTCATTCTTCTTTCTATTTGCAGGTACGTGCCTCATGTTGCAATATACTTCCATCTCAGACTAGAAAGCAAAATACATTTGCAGGGCATGTAATTAATTGATTTTCAATTTTATAAATACTATATATCATAGCAAAAAAAAAAAGAGAGGGGAGACTCTCGCACTTTCGCTCACTCTCTGGGGGCAATTGACTTGAGTGCAAAATTGTTTCCAGCTGCGTGTGTAATGTGTGAAGGGGCATGTAGCATGCCGCATCCAGTTGCATGCAGCAGCATCAGCGGCAGCCAGCACTTTACGCATCATTAAATGGACTGCGAAATATTTCGCTGCCGTCGACACATTCAAGTTCTTGCGTCGTTGCAAGTTCAATAGCAAAATGTGCTGCTGCTTATGAAGTGTTTGCTTTCGACTTGCCACACAGCCAATTGGGGGCACTTAGACGGACGGACAGACAGACGGACGGACGGACAGACAGACAGACAGCCGCAACTCAATTCAATTTTCATATCGAAACTCGTAAAATATGAAAAGCATTCGAAACATATTTAAAATATACAACAACATATTTATTTTCCACGTTTTTTTTTTGTGGTATAAATTGCTGCCACATTTTGCCAATGAAATCGAATCGGTTTTCCTTCCCATCCACGCACTTTGTGCTCAAATCAAATGAAATGAAATTGCAAAACCTCAAAACAATATTTTTTCAAACGCTGCGATTGTTTTCATCATATTTTGTTGTTGCCCATCTCTACAGCCAACAATTTTATTTTATTTTTTTGGCCCACCCGCTGCAATCATCAACTGAAAATCGCAGCATCCCCTCCGCCCCTCTTCTCCTCGGCTGTGTCGCCATCAAGCGTCGTTGCAATTGCAACGTAAATAGACTTTTTCAATGCACTTGACACATGCTATTAAATGGCAGCCATCGAGCTTCAACGATAGCACTAAAGACCGACCCGGCCAAAGGGGGGCAAAAGCAAAAGCAGCGCCAGTGTTGGGAGATACATTTGCTATCTGCACAACTCTCTCTCTCTCTGTCTCTCTTTCTATATATATATAGTATATATTATTTTCTTTCTTTTTTGCCTCCCCTTCACCAACTCCTTTTTTTTTGTATATTTTTATGTCCACGTATATCCAATATTTATATGCTGTAACTGCGACAAGAGTCACAGACTCATTTGTTCGGCCAGCTGTTTTGCAAGCAATGCGCTACAACGAAAGCTCATTTAAGAACAGCTTTTATGTACGTAAAGCTTATATTAAAAGCTCATTTAAGCACAGATTTTGTGTAACTTATAATCGAAGATTACAATGCGCTTTAAAGAAAGCGCCTTAAAGCACAGTTTTGTGTGATTAAAGATTATAGTTGAAATGTACTATTGGCAGATAATATTAGATGCAAATGTTCACAATTACACTATATATTATGTTTACAAGCAATCGGCAAGACAACAAGCTGAGATGTACATTAAAATTAAGCAAGTTTAAGCATTATGAAACACTGCAGCTTTTGCCAGTTGACAAGCTGCAAGGCTCAGGAAAGCTCTCAAGAAGCATAATAATAAATCTTTCAAAAACCACATTCATATTTTAGAAACTTAAGAAAAGCTTTCAGAATTTATTCAATGATCATTACACATTATTTTTATAAACTGAATTGAATGCTCCAATTTTGAAAGCTTTCAACTGAAACAACTAAATTTTAGACAAGTTGAGGGCATTACGAAAAGGTTGCAACCGGATTGAATGGGGACACAGAGGCGAACGGGATGCATGTGGCATGCAATATGCATATGGGAAAAGCGACTCCTTGCCTCGGCTTGCCAAGCGCCCGTGGGATGTTTTCGTTTATATCGGCAGCCGGTGGTGGCATGTGGAAACCTTTTTAGTGACATGAAAAATGTGCAACAGAGGGGCCAATAGCGAAAGCAAAAGCAAAACACCAACGAGGAGCAAAACATAGTGAAATAAATGCCGCTGAAATGGCGATGGAAGGAAAGCAAAAAAAAAAAAAGGAAAACGATGGAAAACTGTGACAAAAGTCTAAATAATAAAATCAAAATGAAATGAATCGTTGTGAAAACCTGCAAAAGCTATTGAAAAAATATTGTCAGCATCAGCAAAGGAAAAGGGACAGGAAGGAGAAGAGCATGCGGAATTCGGGATTGGCGCATGCAACTGTCATGAAATAAAAGCATGACAAAAAAATCATTTAACCACAACGAGATGGGCATCGACAGGGACAGCGACAACGACAGCGACAGGGCTCGAAAAAAATGTGGAAAAGAACCCGTCAAAATAGCCCCAAACAGCTTTACAGCCAACTACTTGCTTTGCATTGACCCGGCAAGCGTATATTTCATATATAATGCAGTTAGTATATTCCGAGAGGGAAGGGAGGGAATAAATGGGGAACATTTTCGGGGCATATGGCATGCAGATGTGAAGCGTGGTTATGAATTGAATACGCGCACATTAAACAGTCAGAGTTGAGGAGAGAAGAGGCAAGGCGAATCGAGTCGCGTCGAGTTGAGTCGAGTTGAATGTTCAGCTTTGCACTTTACTCCAAATACCGTTTGGGGGGCCGAAAAATGGCCTCCGGGTCCGGAGGTCCGGAGGTAAAGTGGAATTTGATGTGATTGGATTGCAAACTGAATGCATTTGCGGGTGTTACGATTTTTGATAGCTCCGCGGGCAGCACTTAATTGCCAATGTCTACTCAATTTGCGAGCACGTCGATGTCGACATCGCTGTCGATGTTGCACATCGATGTTTGCTTGTCTCCCTCAACAACATAATCCACATTAGATATGCGATGCCTATGTATTCATTTAAAACGATCGTCTAAATGCTTTAGTTTCTAAATCGCTAATAACTAATTAGATGACACAATAAAATGGCATTGAAAATACTTAAATATACTGAAAGTTATATTTTTTACATTGATATAATAGAATCAAAATATATCAAATATACCATACATACAGAACACTTTTGTGATTACAACGCAAAATAGCAGTTGAAATGGAAGCTATTCCAAATAAGCATTAATACTGAAAGTTATATTTGGTATATCGATATACCACATTCAAAATATACCATAGAGTACGGTAACATTAGTGAAGTCAATCATTTTATATTTTATTATTTATCAAATTAAATTAAGAAACTTTATATATACCAAATAAAGCTTTTGGCATGTTTGAGTATATTTATTGGTATGTCAGTTTTACATACTTTAACGATAATATCGATTTGGTTTTATTGAAAAATGAGAGGTTGTATATTTTAGTATTTTTTCGGTATGTTAACCTTTAAATATACCAATTTAACTGTTTTGGTTTTGTGTATAATGGGAAGCGCGAATCTCATAGTCAATCAAATATAACTTGATAATATTTAGTATTTTTTCGGTATATTTATTTGGTATGGTATACAAAGATTGTTCTTTTGAAAATGAAAAGTTAGTATTTCACAATCGCATACACTCGACTGTTGCTTTCTTACAGTACTTGTCCATAACCCGTTACAAATAATTTCGATGAGTAATGCAGCACGCATTAAATGCTATCGATAAGCGCATTTAAAGCACACTTTGTGCCTACCTCAAGCGCCATTTAAACTGAGCTTGCGCCTCAGCACCTTAAAGCGCAACATAAACCCAATTGAACAGTCGTAAAAAATGGTCGTAAATGTAATCAAGAATTATCGATAAGTAGACGCCAGAGTGGAGTGGAGTCAAGAGTGGAGAGAAAGAGTGGAGAGAAAGAGTGGAGAGTGAAGAGAGGAGAGTGTAGAGTGAAGAATGGAGAGTGAGGAGTGAAGAGCGGAGACTGACTCAATCACATTGACGCTTCGCATTCGCTGTCAACGCATCGGTCGCATTATGCGATATACTTTACTGTATTTGTGTTTATATATAGTACACACAGTTAAATTGGTAGAGATGGCGAAATGTGGCTCATAAATGGGCAACTGGACGTTGGTCTGTGCCTCAATGATGTTGTGGCGCCTTGGTAGAGAGAGGCAGTGAGGCAGAGAGTCCGAGTCAGTCAGCAGGCAATGAAATTGAAGTTTATCGACATCGTTAAAATTATCTTAACGGGCATCAGCACACACAGGCGCAAAGGACCCGGGACTACGTTTCATATTTTCTCCTCTTTTTTTTTTTGATTATATTTTATGCCGCGTACTCGTTCATATAAATTCACATTTTCCACTTCGTTGGGCAGCGACGGCAGCAACGTGAACGATAACGACGATGACGACAATCTCTGAACTTTACGCCGTTGCCGCTGCTGCAGCCACTTTGCATAAGTGAGCTGAGTGCAGAGAGCCTAACATAATTCTCACGTTGAAGAAAAAGCCAAAAATTACAATATGCCCAACTCACAATCTTGCAGCAAATCTCAGGTTCAAGTCCCAAGCAAATGCCATGCATATGAATTATCGATTGTGCGTGGGCTTAAAAAAAAAGCCTAAAAACGGGAGGCTGAAGGCAACACACATAGAGTCAACAGCCGTGTTCTGAATGGGGATTACATACGAAATTAAGTGGCATCCTGAATAATTCATTTTTCTTGCTTTCAGTTTACATACCTTTCCCTTGTTTTTTACTTTTTTTTCTCTCCTTTTTTCTTGTGTTGTGCAAACACGCAACAACAATGTGCCGCATGCGGAAGTGGTCATTTATTTGTTGTCCTCTTATTTCTTCTTGTTTTTTTCTTTTGCATATCGATATCGATATGTATCGTTGCTCGTAAAATGGAATTTAAATATTTTGGCTGTCTTTGTGTTTAGCATTTTGCTTGGTATGCAATCCGTATTTATGAGTTTTGTGCCACATAAACTGTGATCCAACATCTTTTCGAGTAGATTCTCTACCGAATTACTATCGATAACATGCATTAGCTTGCTTTGTGAATTTAATTTTCTTAGTGATGCAACTGATTTAAGTGGAATAATACTTGAATTTGTATAAGCTTCTGTAGGAATTTAATTCTATCAATGATAGAACACATTTCGATTGCTGCTTCAAGTGGGATAGTTTTTGATTACTATCGATAATATGAAGTTATATAAGCTTGTTTAGAAATTTAAGTTTCTTATTGAGGGAACACCTATCTTCAGTGTAATAACACCTACATATTTACTATCGATAGATTGCATTTACATAAACGGACGTTGATGCCACATTTTCTTAGTTTGATAACACTCGACTACTATCGATATTATGTATTAACCAAAGATGCCGTTGGAATACTATTAAAAGAAACTTTAATCACAGTTGATTACTATCGATAACATACATTCGTATAAGCTAAGGTTGATATTCTATTTTGCTAATGAAGCAACATTTGCTTACTATCGATAACATTTATTCGTAAGTTATTCTTTTTTGCTAATGATGCAACACCTTTCGATTGTTGTTTTTAGTTCCATAACACTTGATTACTATCGATAGCATACATTTGTAGCTATGTTTTTCTATTCCTAATTCGTTAGCCATCGATTCCTTTACTATCGATAACTCTCATTAACATATTATTGCCCTCAATCTTTCGTCTAAGCGTTTACTGTTGTTAGTATCGATTAAATGCATAAGCTGCTTTAACTAATTGAAATTTAAGAGCTTGCAAAGCTGCGTTTGCTTATCTCTGTTAACTATCGAACAATGTGTATCGATAGCCAGACAAATGCCATTGTTGCAGTGCGTCCCCAAGCCCTGGACGTCATAATGAACGTTGAGCATTATCTGCGATATTGAAAGTAACCTAAATTTTCTATTGAAGTGAGGGGAATGGAATGAGAATGGAAGGAGAAAAGGGGAATTTCCCTTTGCTAAAAGAAGCACTTGTACACGTCATGTCATTCTGGGCATTGTGTGTGCAGGAGGCAACCCTAATCAGCGGACATCAGGGGCCACCCAGACACACTCCAAATCCAACTCCACAACTCTTCTGCTGCTGCTGCTGCTGTCCTGTGCTCCAAATTCGCAATGACACTTCAACTCGCTTACACTTGAATACGCATGCCACGTCCAGGAGCACTCGGTGCACATGAATGCGAATGTCCCTTTCTTCTTCTTCCCTGCCTCCCTCTCTATGTTTTACTTGTTGTGTGTTGCCCCTATTTGCCTATCTCTGCTCTATGGGAGTGTCTGCATTTAAATCGAATAGCTTCATCAAGCTGCGGGTGCGGAGAAAGAGACAGTGAGAGAGATAGATAGAGAGAGAGAAAGAGAGAGATAGACTACTGCAACGTCAAACGGAAGTCTTCACATCCGTTTTCCGATGCTTCTCCTCACTCATTCAGTGAGCACCTCACCTGCTGTAGTAGCATTTAAGCTGCCTTCGCTTCGCTTCGCTCTTCTCTTCTCTACTCTGCTCTCAATCTGCCCCCGATAATGACAAAAGTGCATGGGGCAGAAGAAGATAAAAAAAAAGAAAAAAATGAGAAAGAATGAAGGAAAAAATATTATGCAGGCACTGTTGATGAAATACAACAACAACAACTACAACAACAAAGGGGGTGACTGAAAGGATGCGTGACTCCCTCACACGAATTCCTGCATGCTTTCCTGCTGCCATTTCCTCTTTCGCTTCGTTTTTTTTTTCCTCATTTTTGCACTGCACTTTGTTTCCACACTTCACTTTTCATGCACCATGTGCTGTGCAACAGAGGGGAGATGACATGTCAAACTGCATCCAATGTAGAGTCCTTGTCGTTGTCGACGTCGTCTTTGGCAGCTCCTTCATCATCGTCTTAAGCGCGCATCGCCTGGCACGCCAAAATCCTTTTCATTCAATGTGGCAACGTGTTATCTATGTATCTTCGAGAGAGTTGCCGAGCTCCCAAGTTGCTACAGCTTACCTTTCACAGCGTCGCATCTTAAGTAGCACTCTGCTTATGCCATTAAAGGCATATCCATTCCCCCCAACCCCCAACCCCCATCGTCGTTGCATTCACATGCCAGCTTTTCTATAAGCGTCTCTTCTCTCTCTCTGTGTGTGTGGTCCAATTAATGTGCCCAAGATTTGCAGCCGATAAGGTGACAGCAGCGAGTGCAGTGTCGCAGTCCCATATGGCCAAATAGTAGATAATTTTATACACAGCTGGCTTTCATTGGCTCCTTCACAGAGTTGCAATGTTAAAGAACTCAAAGTACAGTCAAATCTTATTTCAATCAATCTGATTTGCTTACACACAACACTTACATTCAACTCTTCATAACGAATACAATTATCGATGAAAATCACTTTCAGTTAATTACAGTATTAGCTTGCAAATATATTTAATCAAATTTTAATGTATTAAATGTATTAATATTCCAATTAAAGTTGAGCTCTCACTCATAATTATAACTTTGTCTAAACTTTATGAACTTTAATATCTCTTGCATTCAGCTAAAATACAATATTAAAGCATTTTGTATTGAAATTGTTAAATATGCTGTGAACTAAATAATTCAATTATATTTGATCTCCTTTTGCTCAACTCACTTTAACCTCTCTTCAATCAGCTTAATAAATAACTTTGCACTCTGTTTCAAATGCTCTTCAATGTATTTAAATGATTACTATTAAAATGATTAAATATTTTGTATATCAAATATGCTAATTAAAGTTGAACACCGTCCTACTTTAACTTTAAGCTCAAAGCACTTCAATCACTCTATGAATCAGCTAATGAATATATATAATATATGTATTTTAAATGATTTTTAAATACCTAATTATTTATTAATAAAACGATAATAATAATTGAGTATATCAAAATAAACAAAAGTTGAACTTATTTAACTTAAGACTCAAATCACTTCAATCCCTCATTCAATCAGCTCCTCGAATATCTTTTCAACCTAACTTCAATGCACTTTCCTATATAGTAAATTATTTATATCCTATTATAAAATATGCAGATTAATTTTAAATTTCTTTCTACTTTAACTTTATGCTTAAAGACCGTCAATCACTCTTTCAATCATCGCGACAAAGAACTCAATAATATGATCGATGTTCTTGAATATATTCATTAATTTATTTATTTTTGCTAATTATGGCAATTCAATTTTAATTTCTCACTTCAACTTGATGTCCAAACCACTTTAATCTGTCTCATCAATCATGCTGTCATGCTCTGTATTAATCTAATAGCAATTTTCACTTCAACTTGTCTTCAATCTCGCTGTGAATCAGCACATCAATCATGGTGTTATGTTGTAAGCTAATTTAGTAGCATTTTTTACTACAACCTAACTTTAATATAGCTGTCAATCAGCTCATCAATCAAGGTGTTATGTTGTACGCACCTTTAGTTGTATTTTTCAATCAACTTGACTTCAATCTTGCTGTCAATCAGCTCGTCAATCTTGCTGTCATGCTATTCACTAATTTAGTAGCATTTTTCACTTAAACTTGACTTTTTCTTTTGAAGCGTAGCTGACAACTGCGTTTTGACGCTGCATCGACAGTCAGTCAATCAATTAATCAATCAATCAATCAATCAATCAGTCAATCAGTCGTCTCGCAATGCTCACTCATTAGGTTTTGAACAGTGTCGACTTTCAGTCAGCTGCCAGGCTTGGGTTAAAGGTGAAGTGAACGAGACAAGTATGTGGCAAATTTATTACAATTAAAGTTGCAAGCAAGAAAAACAACAAATTCCCAGGCTGCTGCATTTAAATGAGGCATGCCCAGCAGCAGTCAAAGCAAAGCTGTAGGCGTGACTCTCATGTGTGTGTGTACGAGTATGTGTGCGTTGTGTGTGTGTGTGTGCATTTGTCGACACGCTTCAGCGCCAACAGTGGCTGCGAAAAATTAGCAAACGAATTGCTGCCTCTTTCACGCTTGACGCACTGTGCCAGGATTCAGACTCAGTTGCTGTTGCACTTCCCTCTGTCCTCTCCCCTCTTCTCTCTCTCCCCTCTTCTCTCTCGCCCCTCTCCCCTCTCTCTGCTTCCTTCGACGTGGCACACACATTTTGCCAAGTGATTTATGAGCCGCGCGGCAGCATTTAAACATGAAAATATTTTTCGTATATGAATGGAGAAATACGTCCCCCCCCTCTCCACTAACCATCCCCTCTTGTTGCTGCCCCCGCCCTGGTAAGCTCCAAAAACGAGGCTGACACATGTCTGTTGAGCTGCCAGGCTCCGCTGCTGTTGCTGCTGCTGTTGACTGCATCTTTAGCCCCCAAGCGAGAGAGCGGAGACGTAACAGATATTTTGCAATAAAAGCATAAGCAGCATGCAAATATTTTTGCGTACACTGTCCAACAACAGTGCCCCCTAAAAAGTAGCCCTTAGTCTGGCCGCTTGTCACTTTTTCTCCTCTCTCTCTCTCTCTCTCTCGCTCTAGACGAACAACAACAACAATGAGTACATAAATTTTTGCTATAAATTTTCTTTGGTTGTCAGTGGCATTTTCAAGTGTTGCCCCTCTCCCCTCTCCTCTCTCTTCAAGTCTCACTCATTTTGCTCATTTCAATGCCAACCACAAAAAGCATTTCATTCGCCTTCGCCTCTTCACTGTGTGTTACTTTCTTGGCCAGCTGCTGCTGCTTCAAGTGCGGTTTTTGTGTGAATTTAATTAAATATTTAACGGCCCAACTCCAGAGACAGCCAGCAGCACCTTACTGGACCACGCCCACTGTCCGCCCGCCCATCAATTATTGTCTGTGCTTGGCTTTAAGTCGAGAGAATCTTCACTTCCACTTAAATCGTCAGTTCCAGTTAAAAGCAGTTCAATCTTCATTTCAATTCAATTGCATGAATTATTATTATGCAACTCCTTTTTTTTTAGCCTATCAATTTCAATCAGCTTCGATTACAATTTTCCATTTTCAATGTTCATAGTTGAAAATCAATCAGATTTCTAGTTTCAATTTCAATTTGCATTTCAAGCTGTTGATGTTTGTTTTTGTAATACGTCCTCTTTCGTATATTTTATATACCAAATGTAGCTTTTGGCATATTTTAGTATTTTTACCTTGTGGTATATTTTGCACTATATTGATATACCAAATATAGCCAGCAAATAAACTAGCTTAGCTAACTTGGTATAGTATATTTTATATACCAACTATAATATTTGGTATCCTAGAGTATTTTGTCTAGCTTTCATTTCAGTTTACAATTCAAGCTATTGATGTTATTGTGTGTGCCACGCCTGTTTCCGCCGTACTCTGCTATCTTGTGGTATATTTTCTATACCGAATACAGTCAATGGTATTTTTAGTATTTTTTCAGTATATTATTTTGGTACTACTCCGCTACATTGTCGTATATTTTGAATGTCGAGCAATATCAATATACCAAACATAGTTTACGGTATACTTTAGTATTTTTTGGTATATTATTTCGGTATATTTTTAGAATATGTTTTTATCGAAAATAGGTAGCGCGTAGCTCACCACAGTTTTTGGTATATTTTAGTATTCTTTCGGTATATTAATTTGGTATATTTTTATCCACAACTTGTTTCCTCTCGCTCTTTTCAATTATTATGTAATTTAATTAAAATGTAAAACGTTGCCATATTTTTTGAATGTCCTTTGGCTCCTCTGCTTGCCAACCGCAATCAAATTTCCACTTGAGTTCTGATTAGCAATAGTTGCCAATTTCCAATTCAATTGTAATTTTACATTGCGCATTTCGCCCTTTCTCTCTCTCTCTTCTCTTCTCTCTTTCTGTTTAGTGATTTTTCCGTGAACCACATGAAATTGTTAATTATAATGGCAATTGAAATAAAGTTGCAGACAACGAGTGGGAGAATTTGCTCATTTGCATGCATAAACATGTCGCTACACGTTTTCCAATTTTCAAACCGTTTTCAATTCGCTGATATTCGAATTTAAATTTGTATTTGAATTTGAATTTGTATTTGGAATTTTTCGCCCGCATGCATTAAATGAATTTTAAATGAATGAATAATTGTTTTATACGTTGTGTCAATTGTTTTTCTTGTTGTTGTAGTTGTTATTGTTATTGCAGCTTCTTCTCTCTTCACTCCTCTCTTTCGCTCTGCTTTTCTTTATAAACTCATTCTACAACAATTTCCATTGACAACATTGAGTCACCCTGCTTTAGATTGGGCGTTTCATTTACATAGACACATTTTCATTAGCTGCTCGCAAATGTTGCAGAACATGGTACTAAATGATCGACGATGAGATACCCTGTATCAGAATTTATGGTGATTCTATTAATTGATGGAGGAGCCATAAAATATATAGGAAGATGTGTGAAATCATTTTTAGTATTGTCATACAAAAATTAAAGGGTATTTTTTTTATTCTATTTTTTTGTAGTTCAGTTTTTCTCACTTTTAATCAAATAGTTAACATATACAAAATTTATTTGTGTTAGGAATAACATTATGTATTTTCATACTAAAATTACAGGGTATTTTTTTATTTGTAGTTACAGTTTTTCGTACTTTTCCTCGCATTCTTGTTTGGTACACTTTTAGTCTCTTTCTCTCAATTAGTCTTTCATACCCTCTGTCATGGTTTTCATGGCTACAGGGTATAACTAGAGCATGTGATGGGCATTGAACAACCGCAATGTAACCGCTCTGCTATTTGTATGGAATTATTTTTTAATTGAAGTCAATTACTTTGTGTGATGGTGTTAATTTAGTCGGTCATCTCTCGCTCTATCCTCTGTCTATGTCTGATTGAGCAGAGGGGGAACGAGTGAGGGGGGGAGGAAGAGGGGGAGAGATGTGAGTGCACTTGCAGAGTACTTGGTATAAATATTTCAAAAACAATTCAAATGAACGGTAGCCACAAGCAATAACAAATTGTTTTTATTACACTCTCTTGTTTGTCAACTGTGGCATATGTATGTGGCATGTGGCATGTGGTATGTGGCATGCAACAGCAGCAGCAGCTACAGCAGCAGCTGACTGACTCACTTAACCTTCCCCGAGACCGAGACCGTTAAGCACAAATTGACAATTGTTATGCATAATGTATCCATCAATCTATTCTTGTATCTTCGTATCTTGTATCTTGTATCTCTTGAATACTCTTATTGATGGCGAGCTGCTATTTAATTGGGGGGAATTTCAATGAGTGAACACACACTCGTAACTTATGCATTATCCTCTGAGCTAAACTGCCAACAAATAATTAATAGAAAACTGTGTCGATTGCATTCGTTTCACTTTGATTGAATCGATTCGAAATCATTGCGTTTTAATTGCCACTTTGTAGTTGCCTGTTTTATGTTGACAAGAATTCAATAGAAAATAGAAAAAACATTCACAACTGTTAAGCTTATCGATTGTGGCTTTAAATTTTAATTAAATTCTAGCATTATATTTATATAATTGCGTGCAAATATTTTGTATTATATTTGCTTATTAAACGAATGCATTCCTAATGCTATTAAAATGCGTTCAACAACTAATTGAAAAGCTAAACTCTTCTTTTTTAATAGCTAATTAATTGCAAATGATTATTTTGCAAAATTCGCATCTAAAAATTCACGCTGAATGAATTGGGCAGCATTAAAAGAGGATTTAATGTGAGATTTTTTAAATGTTTGTCGAATTTAATTTATAAAATATATTCTTAGTGCTGAAGTCTGGCAATTGAAAAGAGCTTATGAATTGGCAGTGTTTTTAATTAGAAATTAAAAAACACTCCTTTTATTTTATATTTGCTATTTCTTAATACAACATTTCATATGAAAAAGTATTAATAACTTCGTTTAAAATGAAATTGTATTTAATACTTAGTATTTTTTAATACTACATTTAATAGGAATTAGTATTTCATACTTAATTTGAATTTAGTATTTTTTAATACCTCAGTTAATATGAAGTAGTTTTATATACTTAGTATTATTTAATACTAGATTTTATGTGAAATATTAGTTAATTCTTGGTATTATCTAATACTGAATTCAATTTCAAATAGTATTTCATAATTAGTATTATTTGATACTTTAATCAATATGATACAGTATTTAATACTCAGTATTATTTAATACATGATTGAATATGAAGTAGTTTTTAATACTTAGTAAAATTTAAAATGTAACAGTATTTAATATTAAGTATTATTTAATACTTGATTTAACATAAAGTAGCAGTATTTAATACTCATGATTTAGAAGATGATTTTGTATGAAGTAATACTTCTACTACTTAAGATGAAGTAATGCTTATATGTTATAAAAAGCAGGTTTTCATATTTCAGAGTTAATAAAATAAATGATAAATTTTGAATATATTTCGGAGAAGTTGTCCCTAGTGAGTTTCACATTGAACACCTTTCCAATCCCCGTTTCAATGGATAACTGCAAATACCTCTAGCTCATTGTCGCTGCCATCTCACTCACACACTCTCTTTCTCTCTTTCTCTGTCTCTTTCTCTATCACTCACTCCCTTACCGCACTTCATCTGTCTTATTAGTCAGTTCGCTGAAGTGCAGCTCAGTTTGCCAAGCGGCGCAAAATGATACGTGCGTATTTTGTGTGTGCACAGTTTTTGGGTATTCAAAATTCTGGCTGGGAATCTGGCCAGCTGGACAACGAGTCTACATATACAGACAGTTTAGTCTGCTGCTGCTGCTGGTTGCTGGCCATCCATCATGACATGGATGACAGCTCAATTGAGAGAGTCGAGAGTCGCAGTCACGAGTCGCGAAAGTCGCCAAAAATTGCAAATCCCAAATGCAAACGGAAACGGAAAAGCGGACCAAGAATTAGAAACAATAGAACCCACAAAAAAAAGACGAACGTAAACGAAACAGAAGATGGGGGAACATCAAATCAAAGAGCAAAAAGGAAAAAAAAAATAAAAGGAGAGGCTGACTTTGTCGGTAAAGTTTTGATCGATGGCTTGCCTTTGCCGCATAATTTGACAAAAAAAAGGGGAACAAAAAAGAAGGAAAAGGGAAAGCAGAATGCAGGTAGAAAGCCTCCTAAAAATTGTCGATCGATGAGGCGCAGTAAATTTGTTGATTGATTGCCGCCTGATTGATGCGTTCTATGGGGGGACATTGACTTCTCTTCCATCTCTCTCTCATTCTCTCAACTATTGAGTGCAGTTTTATGAGTCAATTGAGCAGCCCAAGACTAGCTAATTGAAAGTCTTAAGCGAATGATTGAACGCAACTCGCAGAAGTTGGAATAATGTTGATGAGGTTGCAATTGCAGTTTGCACTCTTGGCGCTGTTTTAATGAGTTACTCCCAGCTGAATCAATCGACAGCAGGCATAAGTCTCACTCTCTCACTCTCTCTCTCTCTCACTGGCGTTGAATTATAGCATTTGGTCGCCGTTTGGGATGATTAATTAAATGGCATTTTAATGAGTTCACTGCCGAGCTCAGCTCTCGCTCTCGCTCTCATTCACTCACTCATCAATTGTCATGGCATGCATCAATAAAGTGGAGGAAGGAAGAACACTGAGGTAGGCAGTTTGTATGCACAGCAATGCTTTGGTTAATTTATGCAATTGAACTTTTGTGCCGAGCGGAACCGCCTATCAAAATGGATGCTGCACACAGCTGGCCAGCTGCATTCCATCTGTCTGTCCATCTGTCTGACCGCTATTTTGAATACGAATATCTCAGCAAACTGTGCGAGCTAGACTTTGTGCAATATATGTCTAAAGACTGTAATTGAAATATAAATTTAAATTTTTTTCAATACGGTATATTGATATTATTTGGTTTATCGATATACTATTGTACTCAAAATATACCATTTAGAGTACAAAGTATATTATTCTTTTCTACCCTACCGCTATCCATAGTATACAATAGAATATCGGTATACCTTTGGTATATTTTCGGTGTATTCATTTGGTTATACTTTCTTCTTACTATATTAAATATAATATATATAATATATATATATTTTCGGTGTATTAATTCAGTATTCTTTGTTGAGATTTATAGTATATTTTGATTGTAATAGTACAACCTTTGGGATGTGGTATATTTTGAATACAATAGTATATCAATATACCAAATAAAGCCTTTCCTAAAATTAAATATTTTTTCGGTATATTAATATAATTTGGTATATTTTAGTATATTTTTGGTATATTTATGGGGTATGCTTTCTGTTCTCTAAAGTATACTATTGATGTACATGCAGATATGCCAACAGATATGCATACAGATATACCAAATATAGTCTATGGTATATTTTAGTATTTTTTCGTTATAATAATTCGATATAATTTCTGTTCCCTATGATATATTTTGAATACAATAGTATATAAATTAGTTTTGATATATTTTTAGTATATTTTCGGTATATTTTTGAGTATAAAATCGCACTAATATATTTTGATATATTTTGAATAGTATATAAATATACCAAATATAGCTTTGGTATGGTTTTAGTATATTTTCGGTATATTTCGGAGTATAAAATCGCAATATTTTGCTTTTATTTCCTCATAGTCGATCAAACTTGTTCGTTTTGGTATAAATATTAATATTTATATTAATTGCTCTCATTGCGTGCTAGTTACGCACTCGAATGTTAATGATTAATGCGAATTTGTTGCCTCGCAGCGACTAAGCTAATCCTCGGGCGATTTGTGTAAATACCTGGAATGGAGGGAGGTAGTAAGGAAGGGAGGAGCATAGATTTGTATTTTTGGAAAAAAAAGCTTGAAAAACTTGTCGCTGGCAGAGCTTAGGAGCAAAAAGTTGGCCAAGTTTATAATAATGTAAGCCCCTTAGCGCGGATCTATGCCGCATCTACACTGAAAATGGCAGCTGCTTAGGCTTACTTATGTCACACATGCCGCCGAGAGCTTTAAAAAAAACAACTTGGACTGGCCAAAAATGCGAAAGACGAACAGTTTTGGGGTAGGGGGCGGGGGGCGTGACTTTACGGCTTGCTTAAAGTTTGGAAAGCAAGTTGGAAAAAGCAGCAGCAGCATGCTAAAATAAATAAAAGCCAACACAAAACTTTTGGTATATACCCCGAAGAAAATACAAGGAAAAAAGCCAGGCTAGTCGAAGAAGAAGAAGCAGCAGAAGAAGGCTGCGTTCGTTGTAACTTTTGCCAAGGGAGGAAGGGAGAGACAGTAAGGAGGAAGAGGGGAAGTGCAGTGTGTTGAGTGTGTAGTAGACACAACATGCAGCAAAAACTAACTGCTTACTTAACAAGACATATTCAAGCACTTAAAAGCAAAATAAAACACAGAGCGAAAGAGATAGAGATAGAGAGAAAAGTAGGCGTGACGGGGGAGGTGGTGAGGGGAGAGGTACATCAGCGGTGCTGTTACAAGTTGCCACATAACTTGGCTTGCTGCTTAAGCCACGCGACGCAAAGCCCGAAACCCGAAAAAAAACTAACCTCACTTTTTCCAGCCATTTTATAGAACAACGCACATGGCGTGTTAGCGAGAGAGAGAGAGAGAGAGAGCGAGCGGGTAACTTTATCAGTCAAGTTTACTTAATACGCAAAGTAACTTAAAAACACAGCCGCGGGGTCAGACAAGGACGAAGAGAGGGAGAGGGTGGGAAAGAGAAAGAACTTTGCGGGGCACCAGGCAAAAAAATAAGAAAAAGTTATGCGCGCATAATAAGCTCGAAACTTTCAGCGCGCTTTTTTTTTTTTTTTTTTGCTCGATGCAGCTTTCGATTTTGCTTCTCTTTCGTGTTGCCCAAACTACTTTTTAATATGCAGCAATGATCTGGTATCTCGCTCACACACACACACACACACACACACACACACATATATATCAACACTCTTCGTGTTGCCCTTTGCATAGAAAAATGTGATTGAAAAACTTTTTTGTCGGTGGCTCGAAACATTTTCGCGCCATTTTGTTTGGCTAGCTTTTGATCTTTGAACTCTTTATTTTTGCACTCGTTCTCTTCCTCTTTTTTTTTCTCTGTGTTTTGCATCGGAAATTTCTTATTCATATTTTTTATGCAATTTGTTTGTTTGCCCTTTGTCTGGCTACGTCTTTCTCTCTCTCTCTCTCACACTCTCTCTTGTTCTCTTTGTTGTTGTTTGCCATAGTGCTTATCCAATATTTGCACAGCATACGAAGAAAATTCTCAACTGCCTTTCAATGTATTGAATTGTTGCCAAACTGACTGCAGATTGTTTACACTTCTGTCCCTCCTCCTTTCCCTTACCCCTTACCCCTTCCCCTTACCCCTTACCCCTTCCCCTTACCCCTTACCCCTTCCCCTTTCCCCATCCAACTGTAATCCAAGTTGCCAATTTCAACGGCCAACGAATATTTTAATGGATTACTGACTGCCAAAGAGAGCGACTGAGAGAGAGATACAGAGAGACAGAGAGAAATTGAAGTAGGCACAGTTGAAGATACATTTTGAGTAGTTATTACTTTTATCACATTTTCTACTATAAACATTTGCAGCTCTTTCAGTAGCCATGGCAAAAAGTGGAATGCAATTTGCAGTTGTATATGAGAATTTTGCGTAATGAGTGATTCTTTATTTTGATACTTTATTTATTACTTATAAAAGATTCGTGCTTGATGTCGTGCTTGATTTTCTACTTTTAACATTTTTAACATTTCACTTTGTACAACGGAAATTTGAGCAAGATTAAGGAAGTAAGGAGTAAACAGAATAAAGTGTGACCAAAATTTAGCAAAGTACGGATTTTTGGGAGTATAGTAGGTTATTTCTAATATTAAACTGTTTTATTTCTTATTCAATCAATATAATTTAGGAAAGAGAAAGTCCTAGTGTGACCAACTTATTTGTATAGAACATATATTAAAGTTGTGGATTTATGAAATGGTATTTTTGATTGTTTTGAATAGGGATATTCCAACCCTTTATGTGTATTCGTATATTTTATATGTTTTCACAATGCAAGAATATTTTGAGGAGTTTGAGGAAGTAAGGAGTAAAAAAAAAGTATGACCAAAAGTTTCAAAGTATGGATTTAAGGAAAACGAAAAATGTTATTTCTAACTGTTATTATTTCTTATTGCATTCCATTTTTTTTTTTCGTATAATTAAGTTTTTTTTAATCTTATTGAATTCAATTTTTATGATAGTTTAGTAGTATTTTATTTATGTATTTTAGGTAATAGAATAAAATTAGTAAAAGGCAATTCTAAGAGTATTTCCACTGCAGCTTGCAAAAAATAGTTTTCCGAGGTTATTTATTATGTGCTTGGTGCACTAAAAGTGTAGCTGGAGTGTTAACAAAGTTGCGAGCTCATTTGCTGAAGATGTGGCCATAAAACGTTTACGAAATGTCGCGCAAAGAAGAATGACAAAAATTAAATGCTATCAGGAGAGTAATTGTGCGACTAGTTGAGTCACGTATGCGTTAACAGTTATGAGGTTTACTTTGTGAGTAGAGAGAGAGAGAGAGAGAAAGAGGGAGAGAGGGAGAGAAGAAAGTGCTGTTGTCCTTTTTAAGTTGCTGCACTTCTTGAACTACTTTGCAGTTAATCGCCATTTGCATTAGATATCCACACAGACAATTTTCTTTAGTGTTTTTGGCAACTGGTTGCTCGTCGTCTTCTTCTTCTTCGTCGTCGTCTTCTTCTTCTTCTCGTTGAGATTGGCAGCGTTGCCACTTGTTCAAATGCTCATCAAGTTTTCATTAGCCATTTTATGGCTTTGGCCAACCGAAAAACTAAACTGCGAGAACAAAGAGATAAAAACTTGAACTACTTTGTCGCCACTTGGCTGCCATTACGCGTTGCCTTCCTCTTCTCTCTGTCTCTTTCACTCCTCTCTCTCGCTCTCGCCCTTTCTCTCTCTCTCTCTCCCTCTGTGTCTGTTACATTTTTAGCTTTTTTCACGCTCATAATGACCTCATTTGTATTAGCATTGGCTCGCAATTGAAGCACTTGACGTTGCCATTTTCTGACTTTCTGTGTTTCTGGGTCGCCAAGCAGGCGACCAAAACACACCCTTTACACCCACACACACTCAGTATGTGTGTATATGTGTGTATGTGTGTGTGTGCTTTGCATTTTCAAGTGCAGACATTTTGTGTCAATTAGACTTTTAGACACATTATAAATTGACCTTCGCCACGCTCTTCCGGGGAAGGTCAATTTTCCAGTCGACAATTTTTTTCCTCCTTCTTTCCTTTCCTTTTTTTTTGCCGTTGTGCCGTTGCCAAAATGTTTGTGCTTGGACCAATTAACTCGACACACACACACACACACACACAATTCAACTGTGTGCTGTGTGCAGGCCACAAAATCAGTCAAAGCGGCCAACAAATTGCCTGTCAACCACACAAAATTGTCTTAGTCGCCAAAGTGGTTCATGCGGAAAAGCTACGGCTGAGTGTAGACTGCAAGAGACCCTTTTCTAATTTTAATGGGTTCTGTTAATGGGTTCTGTTGTGTTATTTTAAATTTATTTATTTCTCGCTTCTATATTCAGTAAAAATTTAATTCAAATAATTGATTGAAAACGTCATTATCTAAAAGAGAACTCAATTAATATACGGTAGACTGCAAGAGACCCTTTTCAAATTTGTATAAATTCAGTTTCACTTTGTGTTACCTTACTGAACTAATAAGGAACTAATTCTAGTTTTCATATTTAGTCTATATTCGTTTTCTATTCAGTTATTAATGAGGTTGATGCGAAAAAGAAAAGGAACTTAATTCATATACTGTAGACTGACAGAGATCCTTTGCTAATTTTAATAGGCCAAATGTGTGTAAAAGGTTTTAAAAGATCTATTTCCTAATTTTAGTAAACCCTTTTCATTACATTAAATGTGAAGAAAAGTCTATTAGGTTCTTTATAAAACGAATTTTCTGAGATCGACAATTTTCTGAGTTTACATTACTTCAGCTTTTATATAAAATAAACATTTTTGTAATTTTCTGATGTCAAATTATTCTATTCAATCCACATTTTCCGTAGTTGTTAATCAAGCAAAGTAATCCGAGTATGAAATGAAAATGAGAAGAAACAAAAATGTGAATTTACATTTTGTAGAATTTAGAATATTAACCAACATTTATTGCTTAATTTTCGTAAGTTGCCAGAAATATTGTGTGCCGAAAATTTCAATGAGAGAGTTTCACGTGGATTCCACGTGTCTCTGCTGATTTTATGCTGCCCTTTTTCTTGCTGGAGACTGACGCAGAGAATCGCAATCGTCTGGCGCCTAAATGACAGCAATTACGAGTCGCACAAGTGTGCAAAACCCATTCACAGTCAAATGGACAGCGACGCACTCGAGGGGAGTGTGTGTAACTTCCACTTCTCCTCCATTCAGTTCCAGCTTCAGCTTCTATTCTCACTCCAGCTGCCACGTACTTCGATGTGTGCCCCATCTACAGAGATGGGAGACAACAACACTTGGCGGCTGAGCGCATGCAATTTTTAAGTCAAATCACACATAAAAAAAGGAGCAGACTGCTTTTTTTCGTAGCTGGTGGACTGCGAGAATACCCTGGAAAGGGAGGAGAAAAAGTGGGGGAAAAAAAGAGTTAGATAGTTATAGAAAACTATCACGAGATAAATTGATCGAAAATTTGAGAAAGTAGAAAAAAAGAAATAGGTAGTTAAGTATTCAAAACTATAAGTAAGAAAAAAAGGATAAATAATGATAGGAGAAGAATTAGAAAAATAAGAGAAATAGATAGATAGATAGATAGATAGATAGATAGATAGATAGATAGATAGATAGATAGATAGATAGATAGATAGATAGATAGATAGATAGATAGATAGATAGATAGATAGATAGATAGATAGATAGATAGATAGATAGATAGATAGATGAATTATATAAAACTATCATGACTAACACTGATCTGAAAAATGGATAAATGAATTATAGGAGAAAAATACATAGTTATATACAGAAATAGTTATATCTGAAATCTAAGAAAAATTAGAGAAGAAAAAAACTAAGAAATAGATAGATAACTATACAAAACTATCATGACTAACGTTGATTTGAAATCTGAAGAAGTAGAAGAAGAGTATATCAATGATTGAAGAGTACGTAGAAAAAAAAAGGAGAGATAGATAAATAGAGAGATTATTATAGAAAACTACTACTACTAAAATGAGAAACAGTAGAAAAAAAAGTATAAATGAATCATTGAAGAATAAATAGGAGATATAACAGAGATGGATTAATAACTAAATAAAATTATATTGACTAACATTAATCTGAAATCCAAATAGGTAGGAAAAGGGATAGATAGTTATAAAAAAAAAAAAACATGACTTAAATTTATGTGAAATATGTGTAGAGAAAGGGACAACATTAAGAAATAACTTGTCATGCAAGCAAATTTGGTATATTTTGTACAATGTGGTATATTTTTCACTCTGAGGAGTGCTATAGCAATATACCAGAAGTGTATAGTGTATTTCAGTATTTCTAAGGTATATTTATTTGGTATGTCTTAGGAATAACAGTAAGTAATTCTACAAATCGAAAATCAATAGGGAGCATTACTTTTAACATATTGTTCAATAAACTTCGAGTAGCTTATCAAAAACTCTTGCAGCACATTATACCCTCGATGCACATGTGCACAGGGTATATGGCAAACTGTCAATGACAAATGTCGCTGCTGCCTGCCGCCGTGTATAGAAAGACTCAATGGCTCAGGGCGTCTGTTGCCTTGTTGCCTTGTTGTTGTGTGTGTGTGAGTGTGTGGCACATTTGTGAATTCAAAGGGCATGCGACAGACAGCAAGAGATGGACAGACAGAGAGACGGACGGACAGACAGACAGACGGCGACAGTGACGCGACGTGGGCGACCACTTGAAGTTGGCTGCTCCAATTTCGTGGCGCGCACAAAAGTATGCAACATGTTTGAATGTGCAAAAAATAAATGCCTAACGAGTGCAAATAAAACTTGAAATTCGAGACGAGATTGCACAATATTTGTATATGCAATGCGTTAGTGTCGGTGCTTCAGTGTGTGTGTCGGTGTGTGTGTGTGTGCACATGTGACTGGCAAGCCAAGCAGGCGAAAGGCGTTAAAAAAAAAAAAAAGAACGCGTCTGTGGCACATGCCTCTAAAAGTATGCCATCAAATATGCCAAACATGTCTGTGCAACACTTGCTTCGCCTCTCCTCTCTAATGTTTATTACGAATATGCTCAACAAGGCATGAGACCTCCTCTCCCTCTCTTTCTCTCTCTCTCTCTCTCTCTCTCTCTCTCTCTTGTCCTTGGCGAATTTGCGAAATAGTCGCACACTCGATCGACAATCTGGCAACGCCGCCGGCGGCCGTTTGATCTACCCCCAAAAGGAACATAAGTGCCTCACCAGACGGGGCCTAAATTTAAAAGCTCTTCTCTCTCTCTCACTCTTTCTGGGTATTTTTAGTTGTCGCCCATTAACCGGGGGCGTGCCAAACACTTGAGCACGTCTTGCATTTCAAATGGTTGACAACAGTTGGAGAGGGGAGTGAAAAGAAGGGAGGGGGAGGAAGGGAAATGGTCTTTGCAAATGGCAGCTCAATATTGCTGCACAATATTTGCCTAACGCTCTTTACGCATTTCCCTTCTCTGTCTCTCTTTTTTTTATTGTTTTCGTTTTCTTTTTTTTCTGCTGTGCCATAATTCAAAAACTAACTTTTACCGGCCAACTAAGCAGCAGGGGGGAGGGGAGGGGGAGATTACATAAATCAACATTTTTGGTGGCTCGCTTTTGGCACACAAAACTTTTTTGGCGCAAACAAATATTAATTTCAACTTGCACAAGCCATAAAATTGAGCAGAAAAAAAAAGGAAAATAGTGAGAAAAACTAGTAAAAATATGCTAAAAGTAGCAGAAATAACATTGCATATTTATATATGCTACAAATAAACGAATTCAAATGTTAAGTTTCAAATACAGAAATTTAAGAAACTGTTGAAAAACTATTTGCTTAAATAGCTTAAAAAAATAATACTCAAGTATTTAAAAACTAACTACAAATTTTACACTAGAAATCCAAACTTCGACTTTAAATTGAATTTAAAGATATGTTAGGAAAGACTCAAAAATTGTATATAAAATATAAAGTAGAGAATAAAAAATACGGACATTAAAGAATTTTAAACAAAAGACTGGAAAATTTAAAATAAAATATAACGTTAAGAAAATTCAACTACAAATAATAATCAAAACTTTAAATTCAATTTAATTCAAAATAAATAATTCTTAAATATTCAACGTAATCATAAGAATATTAAACTTGACTTAAAATTCAATTCAATTGAAAGAAACGAACTGCCTGAAAAAAAACGAAAAAACGAATAATTTTTAAATGAATATTTATTATTATTGCACATTTAATTATGTATGTATGTGGATCCCCAAAAGATTATGTACACACATTAAAATATTGTAAAAGTCTCGCTGCGCCTCTCATTTTTAATGCACATAATTTGCAGCACTTAAAGCGATTCTCTGTGTGTGCGTGTGCTTGTGTGTGTGTTAATTTGCCCATTGGCCCTTATTTTTATTTGGCAATTTTTAATGTGCAATTGTTAATTGTTTTTCAACAATATTTTCACTCGAGCTGAGCGCAATGAATTACTTTAAAATGCCGAGTGCAGGACAATCCAAGGAAATGCCAGATGGCCAAATGTGAGCCAATGGCTTTGCTGTCTCGCTCTCTCTCTTTTGATCTCTCTCTCTCTCTCTCTCTCTCTCTCTCTTTTGCTCTCTCTTTCTCGCTCTTTGTCTTCTTGTGTTGCGTTTTCACGTATCGCCTGCGTCGCTTGCCCACGATAATTCTTAACCGCTTGTTTATTTATGCGGCGCAGGAAAAACCTCCCACGCACACTTATACACACACACACACAAACACACACACACACACACGCACACACCAACACACATAGAGTGCACAAAAGATAAAGCACTCGTGTGTGTGTGTGTGCGCCTTTATTTATGCAGCATGCATTTAAAATAAAATAAATATAAATTAAGCATACGCCCGGTGCAACAGCAGTTCGTTCATTCGTTCGTTGGTTCGTTGTTGTCGACTTTAAAGCGCGCACAACTCACTGCCAACTACACACACACTCTACTCTACAATGCAGCATATGAACAGCTTGATGGGGTTTGCCAAACATTTGGAAATTTAGCTAGATCATAGAGACTGACTATAAGAGAAAGAGATATAGTATATTAGTTGTTTTACCTGACAATCTGGTATATTTTTGTACTATGTTATATTTGTATTTTATACTGGATGGTATATTTTATACAATGTGGTATATTTTGTACTTTGTGGTGTTTTTTGTACTGTGCGGTATATTGTGTACTGTGTGGTATATTTTGCACTATGTGGTATATTTTATACTATATGGTATATTTTGCAGTATGTGGTATATTTTGTACCTTATGGTATATTTTGTACTATGTGGTATATTTTGTACTGTGCGGTATATTTTGTACTATGTGGTATATTTTGTACCTTATGGTATATTTTATACTATGTGGTATATTTTGTACCTTATGGTATATTTTGTACTATGTGGTATATTTTGTACTGTGCGGTATATTTAGTACTATGTGGTATATTTTGTACTATGTGGTATATTTTGTACTGTGCGGTATATTGTGTACTGTGTGGTATATTTTGTACTATATGGTATATTTTGCACTATGTGGTATATTTTATACTACCACAATTTTGTATTGTGCAGTATATTTTGTCAGTATACCAAGTATAATCTTTGGTATATTTTACTGTTTACTATCGGCAGAGTTTCAAATACTTAGCGAATTAATATAGAATTATATTCATTCTGTTAAAAAGTCAAAAGTATTTTTGATACCTATGAAATATGCAATAATTACATCTTAAAAATGTCTGATAGATTTTCAAATACTCGACAAATAAATAGAGAATTATATTCATGTTTTAATGAATGTCCAGAACAGTTTCCAAATACATATAATATTTTGTAGACAGATTTTCTTTACAGTTCTTAACATATGTTCAAAGTATTTTTGTTATTAATGAAATATTTCATAGTTATATCAAATGAATATAGATCTAAATTCACTTTATTGCAATGCACTTAAACGAATTACATTTATATTAATGAAATATTTATAAAATATGCAGAACTAGTTTAAGCAAATATTTTGTAATCAACAAACTTCGCATTTTTTGTTTGCTTTTGATGTAATGAAGAGTTTTGTTTGTCTCATTATTAGAATTCTTCGCATTGCTTTCTTTATCATATTATTATTATTCTTCTCACTCGAAGTTCTGCTGAGTTGTGGCGTCATTTTACAGTATGCATTAATTGCATGCAAAAAAAAAACACAAAAAAATTGAAAAAAATGTGGGAAGAAGGCAGCGTTGCATATAAATTTCTCATATTTAATTTTGCGAGCCACTTGACGCGCTGCTTTTTGGCATTGCGCTCAGTTTTAATGCCGTCGACCACAATTTATTCATTTTGCCCAGCAAAAGAAATAAACAAACACCAGCAGCAGCAAAAGCAGCAGCAAAAAACTCATAAAACAATATATAAACAAGCTGAAACTGAATTTAAGTGCAAGACAACAACGAACTGCAAATACTCTAAAAAATAGTGCAAGGAAAAGTCAAAGAAAACACGAAAGTTGTAATTAAAAAGAAGGCAAAATACTAAATTGTAGTTCAAGAAATAGTTACATAATTTGCATATTCTACAAAATAGGAAATACATAAACAAGAGAGTTCAAATTAAAAGAATCTTAATAGAGTCAAAGAATTTAACTAAATTATATCAAAATGGTATAAAAAAATACCATTTCATAATTGAAATTTAAAGTGAAATTGTTTATTTTGTTGCCTGCTTTTTAATTTTGTAAAGAAAAGCAAACACAAAGGCAACACAGATATTAGTTAAATAAAGCCTTCGATTTTCTACAAATAATAGCAAAATGGTATTTCAAAATACTAATGAAATAATTAATACCAAATACTAAAAATACTATATATCATTGTATTGATTATTTTTTCATACACTTCGCAATATGCTAATGAATAGAAAACACAAAGTGGTAATTAAAGAAATTCAATGTAGACAAAGAATTTATCTAAATGGTATTTAAAAAATACTATTTTATACTCAAAATTGAAACCGTAATTATTTATTTTGTGGCATACTTTTTAATAAGAAGCACAAAGAAAAGTTCCAATTTAAATGAAGTCAAAGAATTGTTATAAATTGTACCAAAATGGTATTTAAAAATACTATTTCATAATTGAAATTGTTTGGTATTGCATACTTTTGAATAGTGAGACAAACATTTCGAGCCACAAAAAATAGTAGCTGAAAAGGAAAGTGTGTGTGTTTGTGTGCTATAAAAATTTAAAAAAAACAAACAGGAAAACGCATAAGGAAAATGCGTATCAAAGTGGCACTCGCAAATGCGTGTGAATGCGGTTGTGAGTGTTGTGCTGTGAGTGTTATGAGTGCGAGTGTTGCACTCGTTTACATTAAATGAATAATGCACTCGAGTGTGCAGTGTGAGAATATCTCTGTGTGTGTGTTTCATGTTTTGATGATGGCGAAAAATGAAAATCGAGGGCAACCCTTTAGGTAGGGGAAGGGAATGAGAGAAGAGAGAGGGTGGAGAAAGTTGGCATTAAGTTGAGAGATAAATGCGTTTGGCAGTGAGAAGAGCCAAACTAAAGCCAGTCGCCGATGCCACATGCCACATGCCACATCGTGCCACATTATCTGCTGTTTAGCCAGCTGCCAAGTTGCAGCTGCTGCCCCCGCGTTTGACCATTCAACGTACATAAATTTTGCTCTTAAGTGGCGCACATTAACCGCAGGCTTTACCCCGAAAAAACAACAACAACAAAGCCAACTTCTTAGCCGCTTAATGAGCTCAGCTTGAGCTTTAGCTTGGGGCAAATACAGGAGACGCAACTTGAAGCAGCTTCAATAAAGTGTCAAACAAATAGCCAAAGACATTTAATTGCCGCAAAGTACGAAATGAAAATGTGAATGAAATGGAAAATGCAAAATGAACAACAATAACGAAAATGATCATGAAAATGGGACAATGATGGGGCACTCAGACAAACAGACAACACTTTGTGGCAAGTTGTTGAACTTGCAACGCAAAAGAGACGCGCCTAATTGACCGCAATTAGTGTAAGACCAACGCGGAACAAGAAACAAGAAACAACACAACAACAAACAAGACAACAATGTTTGCCAATTATTTTTTACGCGCACACTCTGCAGCTGCAGCAACGTGCCACAGTTTGTGGCATAGAAGAGATCCAAGCATACAAAGCTAATTATCATATTTTTAGCTATAACTATTTTAGCTCTACAAATGCTAAGCAAAGTACTCTAAATTTTATGCTTCTTTCTATATTCAAATTTCATTTTATTACGCAAAAATGCCAAGCAAAAAAGTATTCTAAAATTTAAATTTAATTTCCAAATAGAATTGATTTATTAGCTAAAAATGCAAAGTATTTGAAATTTTGTGCTTCAATATATGATTTTATATTCTATGTTCAAATTTCATTACAAAACAAACTCAACTTTATTTATTAACTTCGAAAGCTAACAAAGTACTCTAAATTTTATGCTTCTTTCTATTTTCAAATTCCATTTCATTAGCTAAAAATGCGTAGCAAATTATTTGAAATTTTGTCTTTCAATATATAATATTTTCTATATTTGAATTTCACTTTCAAAATCAACTCATTACAAAACAAAGTTGTCTTTATTTATGCTAAGCAAAGTATTCGTAATTTTGTTCTTCAATATTTTGTATCTTTCATATTTGAATTTAATTTTCAAAATCAACTCAAAACAAAGGAAAACTTTAATTTATTTATTAGCTATAAAATACTGAATTTTATATTTCAATATTATATTAGAAAAATAAATAAAAACTTGATCAGAATTTGTAATTATTAGCAAACGAAATCGTAAACACCAGAAATTCAGTCTGTGACATTTTTTATATTTCAAATTTCACTTTCAAAATCAACTCAGAACAAAACCATACAAAACTCGCATTTATTTATTAGCGTCAATTAAAGAAAGCAAAACTAATATAACTCAGTGCTGTAAAATATGCGAGTGTAATAATGCCGTAACTATTTAATGTGAGGTTATGTAGAGCAAAGCGTTTGGCTGCCTGCCATCTTTGCAACCCGGCAGCAAATGCATTTTATGATGGCTTATTATGAAAATTCCATCTCTCTCGCACTCTCTTTCTCTCTCTCTCTCTCTCGCACTCTCTTTCGCTCGCTTTAATTAATAATTCACACACAGAGCGGCACACACATGGATAAAAGTGTTGTGGCATTGTGTCTGAGTCTGTGTCTCTGTGCTTTGCAGATGCGCCAAATAGCTTCTGCCACGCCCACTTTACGCCCCTGGCCACGCCTCGAGTGAAGCCCTTTAGCTTTGTGCGCAAGTGGCAATTAAAATTAATTTAAATTTAAATTACTCACGCACACACAACAATTATAAATATAATAAAAACGCATAAAAATATGGAAAATTTATCCATGTATTGACTTGCTGAGACCCTTTCACAGCAAAAATTTGAAATTTAATTTAATTTCAATTTAAATTTCTTACGCACACACAATAATTACAAATATAATAAAAACGCATTAAGAAAAAGGAAATTCTGTGTTGACTTGCTGAGACCCTTTCACAACAAAAAATTTTGTGGGAGAAAACTCGTTATGAAATTTAATGAAATCTCAATGCATTTTTACTTCGGTTGAAACTTATTTTACTTAATACATATTTACTGAATGAAAATAACGATTAAATTTTCCTCTACTGCTTTCACTTATGAAATTGATCAAAAATGCAATTCAATATTCTCCGCAATTGAAAAACATAATTTAATATTCTTAATTGTTGCTAGACTTATATTTTCATCTAATGAAATTTATATTATTATTGCAGACTTCAATTATATTTGTTACCATTAATAGCTTGGTTTATATTTCCGCTAATGAAATTTATATTCATAATTGCAAAATGGAAATTTAATTAACTTATTTATGGCTAGACTTGAATTATAATTGAGAATTTTCTCACTTATTGTTTCACTGCTGAAATTGATGGTAATATTTGAAAAATTTAAGTAAAAGTTTGTATTTTATTGAAGAAATTGTGGAAAATATACCAAATATACCAGTCATTGGCATATTTTAGCATATTTGTTTATTCTAGTCTTTGGTATATTTTGAATGTAGTACTACATCAATATATCAATTGAAGTCTTTGGTATATTTTTAGTATTTTTATGGTATACTGATTTGATATTTTAATAATACTACATTTCGAATGTTTTACTATTTTAATATGCCAATTATAGCATTTGGTATGTTTTAGTATTTTTGCGGTATATTAATTTGGTATATTTTAAGAGTATCACATTTCGAGTATTTTAATATACCAATTATAGTATATGGTATATTTTAGTATTTTGGTGGTATATTAATTTGGTATATTTCTATAGCTTGTCGACTAAGCAAAATGCGTTTTTAAATATAAATTTAAATACAATTTTCTCATTTATTGCTGAAATATGATTCAGTGATTTGACTTAAAACTAAGCAACCCTTTTTGACTTCAGCACAATCCTAGGGTATACCAACAACCAACAAAAACAAAAACCCATTAAACGCAATATACACACAAAGTAAAACTTTTATTCATCGCATTTTTCCACCGTTGTTTTTTGTTCGCTTCACAGAATTGAGCAGCGCACAACAGACGCCCATACTGGAGATATTCCCGAAGCAGGCGGAGCAAAGGAAGCCGGTGGGTAAACCCCTCATTTTGACCTGTCGACCCAATGTGCCGGATCAAGCTCTCGTCACCGATCTGCAGTGGAAGGATAATCAGAACAATCCCATTTTGCCCAAGCCGTAAGTTTTGCTTTCTCTCTCTCTCTCTCTCTCTCTTTCTGTCTGGTTGAGTGTGTGTTTATTTTTTATTTCACACCCACAACTTGTTATATTATTTCTGTAGGGGCGTTTATGATCCACTTTATGATTACAAGGGGAATAAAAAGAATGTGTAAGTGCCGACAAAAAAAGAACTACAACTAAAGTTCGTTACGTTTGCGTAGAAATATAACAGCAAGTGCAACCGCAATTACAACCGCAGCAACAACTACGTAATTTCCCCATTTTTCCCCCATTTTCCCCAAAAGTCGCTCCGTTGTTTTGTTTGCCGGCATGTTTTCGAATTTGATTTGATTTTTGATATGTTTTATTCAATATATATTTTTGATAACCGTTTGTTGTGTTGCCATTTTTTTTGTGTTGTTCAGCGTGCGCCTCATGCCTGGGTCCATTACGTAACGTAGCATCCATTTTCCCCTCTCCCGCTCCCATCCACTTCACCAATCCCCTCTCACATTTCGCATCAGTTATCATGCAAACACTAATTCAAGAGATGCGCTCATGTCACATGCATAATTGTACTCTAACGTAACGTAACCTATCACAACGTATAACGTAACGTAACAGTGACGTAACCGAGTTACGTTTGTAACGTAATTAGTTCTCTTAGTCTACTAATCTCAACTGCATTTGACAGTTAGTTACAGAAAATTATATTATATATTTATTCAACACATCAGCTCATACTTTTTTTGCTTCATTATTATTGTCGTGAGCATGCAAAATACATATTTAGAAAAAACCAAAAACAACTCTGTGATTAATACTGCTTTGCATAAAGCCAGGCGCCAAGCGCCAAGCGCAGCCAACTTAACGAGCACATAATATGCTGAAGTGTGCAGCCAACTTAACTAGCTCAAGATGCAGTCAACTTAACGCTCGAGCGCTGCCAACTTAACGTAGTACTTTGCAAAATAATCAAGAGCCCGTTGTCAACTCAACTCTTGTAGAAGAGCAAGAGTAAGAGCAAGAGCAAGAAAATAAAACGCGGCTCAAGCGCAGCCAACTTAACAAGAAGCCAGAGAAACGAAGCATAGCTAAGCTTAAGTGCAGGCGGCCAGGGTTGCCAGCGTTACCGTTGAAAAGTTGTACACGAATTAATATGTTCAGTTGAATGTCTTGTTATCTGCCACTCAACTCAACTCTGCAAATGAATCGGAATTTCTGCATATGGTTGCCACATTTTTCGATTCAGCTTTTGTGTCAAATCAAATGACCTACACTACAACAAAACAAAAAAAGAGAATGTGTTAAATTAATAATGTTCTTTGAGTATTTTTGCAACGAGTTTTTTTTGGGGGGGAACTTTATAAACGAACGAACAAAACTCTAACCCCAGGGCTGCACTGCAAAAATCAACAGAGCAGCAGGCAACATTCGCATTGTTGTTATTTTTTTAAAGGGGGGCGGGCAACTTTTCAATTTGGTCGAACGTTGCAGCCGCATTTCGTGGCACACGCACCGAAACACACACACACGCAGTCGGAGTGCTGCAATATTTAATTTGGCAGGCCGAAAATCTGAAACAAAACGAAGTCTGGCAACGCTACGCAGATTGTTTTGTGTTTGCTTTTCTCTATACTTTTCGTTTTTTTTTTCTCCCTTTTATTTTGTTGCTGCCCTTCTCCCACACACAATACGCATTGCAGTGCCTAGCTGCATGGATGGAGTGAGGGGTAGGCGGGGGAGGGGGAGGCCGATATGCTGAAATGAAGTTTTCGACAGCAGCAGCAGCAGCAAAGCGTTGCATACTTGCAGGCGCGAAATGTAATTAAGCTGCCAAACCGGGCACAAAACCCCAAAAACACAACCGAAACTCCGCCCACTCCCCGCTTCCCCCTTCCCCTCCACCATAGGCTGCAAAAATGTGCGTTTTTCCAGACCCCAGAAAACTGGCCAAGAGTCCAACTCCAACTCCAACTCGAGCTCGAGCTCGAGTTAATTAAAGCGATTAAGTTGGCAATAGTTCTGCGGCAGACAACGACGCCTCCGCGCTTCACTTGGTCAGCTGCCAGTCGTGGATAGGTTGGCAATTGTAATACCCTGTAATTGGGCAAATTTGAACAGTTGTAGATGAAGATGGGAGTAAACTTAAAGTTAAAGGTTTAATGATTGAGAAATTTTATTTATAGTAAAACGATTTCCACTCCACACTTTTGCAACAGAGTCGCAACAAAAATAATACCCTGTAATAGGACATAGTGAACTGCTTAAGTTAATCAATTACAGTTGAAGCAAAAAGCAAAGTTTTAAAAGGTTTTAAGAATGTATTTAAAAGGTTTCAACTATTATAAATTATGCTTTATATTTGAAGTAAACGGTTTACGTTTGACGTTGGAAACCAAAATGATACCCTGTAATCGGACAAATTTATAGGATATAGTTGTCGTAGATAAAAGATTTTAAAGGGTTTTTTTAGTCTACAGAAAAGTCAGAAAAATGTGTTAATTAATATGTTTGAGAAGATTGAATAAAATAATTAAAACAAAGGCTGCTCTTTGTTTATTCATATTTATGCTTTTTATATTCTAAGCAATAGAAGTGCATTTAAGAAGATTACAAAATCTTTGATTTGTACTTCTCTTATTTACAATATTCTTTTAAAGTTGTAAGTAATTGAACTGCGTTTGCATAGATTGATAAGTATTTAAAACAAAGACTGTTCTATGATTATTCATATCTATGCTTTCTATATCATCTTCTGCATAGAACTGCATTTAAAAATATTGCAAAAGCACTGAAGTGAAATCCAAATAAGCTCGACTTTTAAAACTAGAACTTCTTTTATTTTTATAAATGATTTTTATAAATAATAGAAGTTCTTTCGAATAAATGAACTACAAAGTCGAGTTACATTTTTGGATTTCACTTCGCTACTTTTACATTGATTTTAAATTCAGTTGTTTTACTTATAATATATAGAGCGTAAATATGAATCTTATGATTATTTAGATTGAAAAAGTATTATAGATTTTGAAAGTTGGGACTTCGGCTATTTTTAATCGTTATAAGTCGTCAGCTTTTGCTGAAGTCTTGCTAAATCTCTTCTAGCGTTTTTCAAGCCAAACTTCTTATACTTTCTTGCTATTTTAAAACGAGTTCGTTAAACAGATTTCATATCGTATCCTCTCTCTCTCTCTTCTTCCACCGCTCATTAGTAATTTAAGTGCGTTTTAATTGGGCGCCAAATACACGCAACTTAATCTGTTTCTATCAATCGCTGAGAAAGTGCAACTTTAAGCGTCTTAAATGCAGCTCTAAGCGAGTCTCGCTCAGCATTCCTTTTGCTATTTTTCCTCGTTTTTTTTTTCGTTTTTTGACTCATTCAATAACAATGCCAAAATGCTTGCAATAACAAACACAGAGCAGAAACGACATCTTTATTCGCATCGAAGCCAAAGAAATGCAATAAAAAATCGTTGTTGGTCCCCAAGGCGCCAAAATGGCGACTTCCCGTCGCTGCTCTCTTTACTCTCTGCTCTCTCTCTCTCTCTCTCTTTATCTCCCTTTTCTCTCTGCTCTCTCGTTGTTTCCCTTCCCGCTCTTTATGTCGCTCACTCGTGGAGACAATCAAAAATTTGATTTTTACGTATGCGTAACTGTTTTGAAGCTCTTGTTTGTTTGGCTTTCCTTCAGCCCCACCCCACGCCCTTCAGTGCCCCTGTAGCTTCCTTTGCCCCTCCCTAAACTTGCCTCTCCTCTCCCCTCTAACTGGGCATTTACCCCCCGGATTGGTTGTGCGCCGTTTGGCGCAATATTAAAAATCCAACGCAAATATGCAGCGAAATTTTGCACAATGTCTTCCGCTGTGCCACTATGCGAGGCATGGGGCATGGGGCATGTGGCATGAGGCAGAAGGCATGTGGCATGAGGCACGATGCGGTTACGATTTTGTTTTCCAACAGTTTTTCATATTTTTGCCCGCTTTTTTCCCATTCTCCTTTTCTTATTTTCCCTTACATTTTTTCCCTACGAATTTTCGTACTTTCTTTTACTATTTTTTTGGCATTGTCGTCAACGGCTTTTGTTAGCATAATTTTGGGCGCAGCAACGAGTTTTCCCTATACATATGTGAGTGTATTTGTGTGTATATATGTGTGTGTGTGTGTGTGTGGACAAGGCAAACAAATAGCAAGCAAGCCGTTTTTCTTTTTTTTTTTTGTTGCATTTGGCAACAATTGCGAATCTCAAATCGAACGCAGGTTGCGCTCATGCTTCACACACACACACACATTTACACTAAGCAAACACACACACACGCACACACATGCAGATGGCTATACATACATAAACACACAAAACTCTCGGAATATATAAAACCAATTACACTCGTAAAAACAGTAGTCACAACTAGTTCACGAATTCGTTCAAGTCGACTATGCGATGCTCTCACAGTTCGGAAATAAATCAGTGAACGATAACGAAACGATTGCGATAACACATCCGATAACATTATAATTAAATTTTAAACTCAATTTTCGTGCTCAACTTTCTTAGCTTTGCCAGCACGCTCTTTGTATAAACAAAGTTGACAATCGATACTGATCGATAACATGTTCGATAACATCATAAAACATTCTTAGCTTCTTTTAAATTGTATAACAAAACTCGAACTTTGAATCAATCTTTCGGCTCTACTTTCCTGGTTTAGTTGCAAGTGCATAACAATCGAAACTGATCGATAACATTCAGAAACATTCATTGATAATTTTTTGTCATAGAAAAGTTTAATACTCAAAATTTGTATCAATCTTTCTGCTCTACTTTCTTGGCCTTGGTACACACTTTTTTTGTATAAACAATGTTATTAAGTCAGAGGATAACAATCAAAACTGATCGATAACATTCACATTTATTCATTGATAATAAATTATTGTGCTCAACTTTCCTGGCTTTGCCAACACACTCCTCCCAGCATAGGGTATCGAAAATGTATAAACAAAGTTATGATAGCCTCAGCAAGTGCATAACAAGAGGAGAATAATAAAAGCTAGTTCGCCATAGTCTAGGCAAACAGATACGCTGCATGATTTCGACTGGAGAGAATCGCATTGTCAGTCATAGCAACCACATGGCGAAACTATTGTACAGGGTATATGTGTGCCAGAAATACTAAAATTGGGTTTATGCTGCTTGCCAAAAACTGAAATTGAAATCAACAAAGACAACGACAAAGAGATGGCAAAGTTTGTGTGTTATGATTGCCCTGAATCTCGTTACAAGTTGCGAAACTCGTCACTCGTTTCACTTTATACATTTACTCGTTACACATTTTTTACTACTTTCCTAGCTCCAAAGAGTAAAAAACAAAATTTGCGTGTTATGATTGCCCCGAAAGCTCGTCACGAGTTGCTTAACTCGTCACTCGTTACACATTTACTCGTTACTCGTTTTGTACTAAGGTTGTTCTAAACAACGAAATGACAAAGCTTGAGTGTTATGATTGCACCGAAACTCGTTACGAGTCGCTAAACTCGTCACTCGTTACTTGTTATACGTTACACGTTACTCGTCACTCGTGCTACTTACTTAGCTCTAAACAAAGTAAGAACAAAATTTCCGAGCTATGATTGCTCGTAACGAGTTGCTTAACTCGTCACTCGTTACTTATTTTGCATTACCTGACTCGCTGCCGCTGCTCGTCGTTTGCGTTTGAAACTTTTGCCTTGGCTTCCCAATTTAACTCAACTCAAAAAAAAACATAATACAAACTGTTTGACTCAAAAGTTTTGCTTCTTCTTCTGTTGCTGGGGGAAGGGAAGGGGAGGAAACCGACTCGGCTTACAATGCGAAGCCATAATAATAATAATTATAAGCGCCATGCATATTTAGTTTTGCGCAACAAAAGTTTTTTAATTAATTAGTACGTGTGCTTTGCCCTTTCTCTCTCTCTCTCTCTGTCTCTCCCCTCCACTTCTCGATAGTTATGTACGATTGTATTTTGTGTTTTTTTGTTATTTGCTGACTAAAAGAGATTTGCTAGCAAAATGCCAATTTGGCAAACAAAGCAAATGGCGCAGCAGCCAGCAAAAGTTTTTAATGCGCAACGCCTGCGCGTATGCAATGTTAAATTGTTTGTCACACACACACATACAGACACACACACGTAGGGTTGCCAGGCATCTGGCAGGCGTCGCTAATTGCAAAATTTGTGCAATTACTTTCGACAGCAGGCTGTAAAATTTGCTCTCGAATTTGCTGACTCATTATAAGCAACAGTTGCGGCTAAATTGTTTACTTATTTCTTTTTTTGGGATGCGATTGGAACAATCAGTTGATAGGGTTGTCAAGTGATGGCAAATTAAGCATTGTATGTAGCTTATGGATCAAGAGGAAAGTCAAAGATAAGAATTGGGAACTCAAACTGAAGGAAAGTTAATATAATTAAAAAATACCGAAATATATCAAAATATATATATGTATATTTGGTATACTGATAATACAAAAATACTGAAATATACCAACATTGCTAGAGAATTGAGGGAGAACTAAATTTGAAGCAAAGTTAGTATACCAAAGAGAATACATACTTAAATATACTGTAATGCATATTTAGTATATTATACCAATACTTTAGTACATTTCGGGTATTTAAAATATAGAACAGCTTTACTGAATCCTAGACACCATTCTAACTTTGTTATTTTGCCAGTCAAAACCTGCTCAAATTTCCAGAATATCAATAAAAAACAGAAATTTAGCTGTTTATGTTTAATTAACACAAAATCTTCACTCCCTTCCCCCCTCATTGTTTGCCGTTAATTAGAGATTCAATCTCTAAGTGTTGAGCATAAAAATAAATTGTTTGCACTTGAATCTGAAGCTCTTCACGATGCTGGCGGTCGAAAGTCAAACAACATTGACCTGAAATGATATTTGTACTCTGCCTCGAAAGGAAAGAAAATATAAATGGAAATGCGCCGAAAAAAGAAACGCAATTTTCTTTTAATTTTCTGTAATTGTTATGGGGGCAAAAAAAAAAGCGAAAGAAAGGAGGAAATTTCGTGGCATGCAAATGAAGAAAAAGAAGGAGAAACAGAAGCAAGCAAGAAAGCATTCTACAATACTAACAACAACAACAACAACGTTGCTCGCTCGCATAACAATTATTATAATCATAAGCATAAACATTACATACGCAGAAGCAAGAAGAAGAAGAAGAAGTTGTACTAATATAAATGTTTCTCCCTTTCCAAATGCAGAACGGGACGCAATCAGCCACCGATGTACACGGAAACGCTGCCCGGCGATAGTTTGGCTTTGATGATTCCCTCGCTGACGAGCGAAATGACTGGGAAATATTATTGCACCGCCTCGTATGCAAATACCGAATTGCTTCAGACGAGTGTCTCAATTAAAACTTATGGTAAGTAACTGTACTTTTGATATATAGTATGCACGCAAAACTTTCGCTTCAGGCGCAGGCTTCCACAAAGTTTAGAAGACAATTGATTTATATACGAGTACACACTTTGACCCACATTCGAATGTTGGACACAAGCATAAATTTGCAACATTTTGGAACATTCTAAAGGTGTTTCGAATGCTGATTGATGTGCAACACTGAAAGCATATTTACTCAAGACAACAATCGGAATGTGACTTTGCTTTTAATGATGCCACACACACATCCACAAATTCGAATTAAACTCGCAATTTAAACTCCCAAAATACTGAAATCATATTTCAACATAATTTCTAACAAAAACGAATATTTAGTACGCATATTTCCAAAATGAATTCCATCTCTCAAAATCTTCTACACATTTATTAACTCAATCTGCTGGATAAAAATAGGATAAACTTCTTTTGTGCTTCCCAAGATAGAAATTTATCAAATTGCATTGAAATGCTGCTGCTTTAAAGTCCCTTTCATGCATGCCAAAGCTTAAAGGATGAATTCACACTAAAGGTGTGTACGGTGTGTGTGTTAAGAGACTCAACTGCATAGCACCAAAAGGAAAAACAAAGCTGAAAAGCTCTTTACTGTTGCTGACAATAAAAATAACTGCAGTTGAGTTGTCATGTCTCATCTTCCACCTTTGTGAGGAGCAAAACAAGTGTAAAATTGCATTAGATTGTCGAATGTCATGCATACGTTGACGATAAAAGCTGGCCACAACATGTCCCTGGCACTCGTCACTCGCTCTTATCAATTTTTATTGTCTAGTGTGGAGTTTCATCTAGAGTTTAGCAAGCAGTTGAGTGATTAGAGTCAAAGAGATTTTGGCAAAATGAAATTATTACACTGCACTGCATTTTTGATTAGTTCGATTGACAAAGCATGTGTAGGGGACATGAAGTAGCGAGTGGATTGTAGAGAGTGGAGTGTAGCGAATGGAGTATAGCAAAAGGCTGGTTGAGACTGGAGTGCACAAGTGCTAGGAGATGAGCAAGTAGTTGAAAATGATTACTTGATTTAGTTTTTATAGGATAAAGAAGTAATCGATTGGGTTACTTTATGAAGCGACGAACGAGTAGTGAGTAACGAGCAAAGAGGGGCGAGTGTGGAGAGATGATCAAATATTTCAGCGTTTGCTATAATTGTTATTAGATAATTACGAGAATAGCGAGTGGAGAGTATTGAGTAGAAGAGTAACGAGTGAACGAGTAGCGAGTAACGAGTGCTGAGAAAAATCGATTGGGTGGCTGATAGAATAGCTATTGATCAAATAGAGTAGCTATTACTAGACTTTTTATGAAATAATCACGTCAAGAGAAAAGTTGATGATTGGCGAGTAGAGAGTAACGATTAGCGAGTAACGGACGTGACGGTAACAGCAAATATGAAATGATTGTTTGCTTTATTTCTGTTGCATACTCGAATTATATAGTACATGACATTATGTATGTAACAAATGACGAGTAAAGAGTAGCGAATAAAGAATAGCGAGTGACGAGTGTAGATAAATGAGCACGTAATTGATTGATTACTTCAGATGTAAGTAGACAATCGAACGGGAGACATAACGATAAAAGGAGAGTAATGAGTAGCAAGTGAAAGACTAAGGAGTGGACGAGTAGCGAGTAACGAGTAAGGATTGCTTAGAGTCTAGTGTCGAGTATCAAGTGTTGTTAAGCCACGAAGTGAATACAAAATGAATGTGACTTTAAGCAAAGACATTGGCAATAAGCAGGCACAACAAGCACACCCACAACAGCGTACACACTTTCTCACACACACACACGCACAGAGTGAGAGGAACTGTTTGCTGGCTCGTTAACTTTGCTGGCGAAGCTTTAGAAAAGTCCACATAAGTGGCGCTGCAGCTCCGAAACTTTTACAAGATTGATTTTTCTAAGCAATTTAAAGTGCACACGGCACACGTTGCCACGCCCCCTCACACACACCCGAACCAACACACTCATGACCCGGGTCAACGCAGAGCGAGAAGGTTGGACAACACACACACGAACAGCAAACAGCAACGGTGCGACATGTGAAGAATTTACAGACTCGGCAACTTTAGCAACAGCAAAAGAAGTGCTCCATCGATGTAGTAAAGAGTGATAGAGAGAGAGAGAAAGAGAGAGAGAGAGGGAAAGAGACAGAGCAGTGCAGGTTGCAATGTTAACTCGAAACTCCATTGAAGCGACGTTGCGTTTGAAATGAAATCAAATATTTTGCTACGCAACAATTTGTGCCTCTGATATGGAACGCCACAGCAGCGGTTGCTTGGCAAGCCAAACAAAAGGTGCAGATAAAGGGTGGACAGCAGGGTGGAGGAAGGGGGGAGAGAGATGGCACTGCATGCAGTGTGCACCTACATAGAAGAGAGAGATGCCACCAATGTTGGCAGATATGTTGTGCACACACAGTTGAGCATTCCAAATGCAACCAGAACCTTCTTCTTCTTCTGCTTCTGCTTCTTCTTCTGCTCCTGTCTATTGTTGCTTGTTGTTTGCTCTTTGTGCACAGGTCAAAGCGATGTGTGCGTGTGTGTGTGTAATTGAAAAGAGACAGCAGCAGAGTTGAAAGTTTAAATAAGGCAATGCTAATGCGATTACAACACTCGCTAGTGCACAGTGTTGTATACCAACCAACATATGCCAAATAGTGAAAGAAAGGATTGTTCTAAAGAGCAGCAGTGTTGTTAAATGACCACTTTAAGCATATTTCAACACTTATTGAGTGCAAAGATGCAAACAAAAGGTAGTCAGCAATGTTTCTGATCATATAATGCTCGCCATATTTACTTACAGTGTTGGTAAATGCACAATGTTTCAAAACAAAACTTAGGGAGTAATAGTTTGTTGTTGATATATGATTACTTTAGCATATCCTAACATTTTTATAAAGAATAATAGTCTGCAGTGTTTGTGATCATAGAATGCTCGCTATAATTACTTACAGTGTTGGTAAAGTTTCAAACAAAACGTAGTCAGCAATTGTTTTTTGTTGATGATAGCAGCAGTGTTGGTAAATATGCACTTTAAGTAGATTATAAAATCTTTATTAGCTGCTGGGTGAAAGAGAATGCCTCTAAATAACACCTTTACAGTGTTGGTAAATGCGCAAAGCTGTGAACAAAGAGCATGAATAGATTTTATGGGTGAGCAATGTAGCTAAATTCCTTGTTCAATCATTACTCAATACCTTTATTAACTAGCATGACAACATTACTATTACCAGTGTTGGTAAATACTAAAATGTAGTAAGTAGTGTAGGTAAACGTGGACTGCAAGTCAATTCTAATGCCTCTATTAAAAGCAATACTATGTGCTTAAAGAACATCATACTCGTAATTTGTAGTGTTGGTAAATGTGTACAGCTGTAAATAAAAGGCATGAATAGATTGTGTGGATGATAAGTGTAGTTAAATTCAATTTAGAAACCTTTGTTTATTATTATGACACCAATATAATTTCCAGTGTTGGTAAATGTGAACTTTAAGTCAATTTTGAAGGCCTCTATCGAAATCCTGTGTGTGCTCAACGAATATCCAACTCATAATTTTGAGCAGTGTTGGTAAATGTGTAAAGCTGTGAGTAAGCATCGTTGTCCAATTTGGCCGCAAAGCTTGGCTCAAACAGCAGTTAGTTATCAACAGCCAACATGACACAACCACTCCCCCCCTCGCCCTCCTTTCCCCCTCTCCCCGCCTCCTGCTTGGACAAATTTAGCGTGTGTGTTCTGCTGTTGCTGTCTCAATGTGTGTTGACAACTCACAAGTTGCATTTAGCTAAGCAAATAAGAGCGGAGAGGGGAGAGAGAAGATGGCAGAAGCAAAGTGCAAATTGCAGGAACGACGTGCAACTCTAGCAGCTTGCCACAACAACAACAACAGCAGCAGCATTTACTTGGACTCGAGGGACGGCCAAAAGTTGCAGCTTCTCTAGGTGCTTGCCACACACTATTTGACTAGGGAGCGAGTGTGTTCTGTTGTTTGTGCCACTCACAGCTTAATATTTCAATATTTATGCTTTTAATAAATGCATATGCTGCAAACAAACTTCCGTTGCAACTTGTGCAACGTGTGGTGGCAAAGAGGGGAGAGGCGCAACGTTCGGCAACTGTGGCAACTGGCAACTTCCGATGTTGCCAAAGTGCTTCAAGTTCTCGGCACTGGACCACGATGCCACGTTGCTTCTGCTGCTGCATGCCACTCGCAGTGCTCTCCGTGTGGCATGTTGCACAGTTAATGCCTAGCCCTTGTCAACGCCCTCCGCTCCGCACTCCTCCGTGTTGCATTGAATCAATATGCCACTACGTTATGCAGCCATTTATTAAAGGCCTTAAAGCGCATTTGCCACAAAATGTGGCAAATCTCAAACTTCATAAATTACACACACACACAAACACAACACAACAAATGCGTGTGTCTGCCTGTTTACTTGGGTTTCATGATAAATATTTTAATTGCAACATTTCGTTGCATTCTGTCAGTCATTTATTAAGTGGCTAAGCTGATTTCTCTCCTCTTTCTCTCTATGTCTCTCCCTCTTTATCTCCCTCTCTCTTTTTCTCTCTCTCACTCTGCATTTAAGTGGTATTAAAATATCTTAATCCCTTACTGCTAAACTTCTCGGACAAGTAATTAAAGCTAATTTATGTGGTGAACCTCGAAATACGCTAAGCAGAATTTCCATATTAATTTATTCCAATATAAATTAGAGATTTATTTAATAATATCCAATCTCAATCAATAAAAGAAATTAAAAATGTCACAGCAAGAATTTTAAACTTCCTATATTTTGTAGTTAATTTCAAGTTTTTTATTGACTTTATAAAATTTTAAATTTCTAAATGAACACTTCAATATTAAATTTTAAATTCTAAATTTCAAAATGAACACTTGAATATTTTGCAAATTTTTGTAATTCAAATAAATTAAAAGTATTTATTTTTATTTAATTTCAAAAACCCAGAATTTCTTAAACAACATTTCTTAACTTCTCAAGTCAAAGCATTCAGCTTTTGACTGACTCCAAATACATCAAAAGTAAAGTACAAGAATTTTTAAAAAATTTAAAATTAATAATTGTATTTTAATGTTTTAAAATGTAAAATTTTGAAATTAAATTACGCTTCTCTTTGAAAACACTTTTCATAGTTGGCAATCTTTGAAGCAGTCAGCTTTTGTGTGCTTATTCAACCATAGCAATAAGCTTTAAATTTAGAATTTTATTTTAATTTTAGAAAATTTCAAGTTTTTACGCTTTTCTTTGAGAACACTTTTAATAGTTTCCAAACTTTGAAACATTTTCCTAAATCGGGATAGAAGTTAATTTAAAGTTGTGTTTTTATGTTAAAAAAATTCGAATTTTTTTTTGCAATTTTCCCAAGCAATCAGTTTTTGTCCGTCATAAACGTATTTCTTTTATTACATTTTTAAATATACATATAATTGTATTTTATTTTAAAAAAAAATGTCAAATTTTGAAATGAAATTACACTTCTCTTTGAAAACACTTTTCACAGTTGGCAAACTTTGAAGCAGTTAGCTTTTGTGTGCTCATTCAACCATAGCAATCAGCTTTAAGGCATTGAATATTTGAATATTGCATGCGGGCTGAGCTAAGAGCTAAGCTCATTAGTTGACTTTGACTGGACAAGAATTTAGCGAAGATTGTGTGTCGGAGTAAAGAGAGTAAACAGAGTGTGTGGATTGTGGTGTGGTATGTGTGTGTGTGTGGCTCACGAAATCCAATTGCAACTGATTTTTAATAACTTGCTGCACTTGCTTGCAGTTCCAGTTGCCAGTTGCCAGTTTGCACTTTGCAGTTGCAGCAACTTTTTCAATAAGTTGCGACGGCGACGCGACGTTGCTTTTGCTTTTGCTTTGCTTTTGCTCTGGAATGTCTTCTTTGCCGTGTCCTCTTCGCATGTCCTTCGTATCCTTGTCGTTTCCTAGTTGTCGATGTCGTTGTTCAAACTAATAATGAAATTGTAAACTAGTTCATCTTTTTTTCATGTGTGTTGCTGTTGCTGTTGCTGTTACTTTTGCTGTGTTGCCAGACGTCAGCGAAAAGTGTTTGAACAACAAAATCTCACACGCAACGACAATGCAACAACAACAGCAACAACAACAACAACAACAACAAGGTTCTTCTTGCAGTTTGTTTGCCTTTGGGCAAACTGTGAGTCCAGCTAAAGAGGAAATTCGACAGCAACTTTTATTTATTTTCAGCAGTCGAAGAGGGAAGGGGGAGATGGGGAGAGGAAAGTGCAGAAAGAACTTGCACTGCCAATAAAATTGGAAAATAGAAAATGTTTTTACACAAGTTTCCGTTTGGCTTTGGCCAAAAAACCGTAAGGCCGGACAGCTAGGATTTGGCTTAAAAGACTTTTAACCTCGCATCTCCGTCTCCCTTCTATACTCTCCACTCTCCATTCTCCATCGTGTGTGCTTTGCTGTTTGACAGTCAACAGACAGCGCAGCTAGATAGACAGATGGCTTGTTATTACACTGATTTATAAATAAACTGTAAATATTTGAGCTGCACCAACACACACACAGAGACAGAGACAGAGACATGCTGAAAGCCAACTCAGCAAATCCAAACTGCAGCAATATTTTAACCCTCACTCTCCATCTCAGTCTTCGTTGCCCGCAAAACGATCTGCACAATTTCCGCTGCGGAAATGAGTGCAAAACTCTAACTTCTTTTGCAGCTCGGGGCACGCCTTTCACTTCCGAGTTGCCATCGCCAACACCTGATGACCAAACACCAAACACAAAAACTGAAACCACAGCCTACAAGAGTTGAGCTGCAAGCGGCAAGTTCTTAATCTAATAGCAAACTATGTTGAATTTTATAGTTCATTGCAAATCATTTAAATAATTCAACTTTCAGTTAACATTTTGATACCCGCTACTCGTAGGGTGAAAAGGTATTTTAACATTGTGCTTCTATGAAATGTTTGTAACAGGCAGAAGGAATCATCTCCAACCCCATAAAGTATATATTCTTGATCTCTGCGTCCGTCTGTCTGTCTGTCCGTTCGTATGAACACCTAAATCTCAGAGACTATAAGAGATAGAGCTAAAATTCTTTTTCGAAAACATTTGTTTAGCTTGCACGCAGATGAAGTTTGTTAATAATTTTTGCCACGCCCGCTTCCGCCCCCGCAAATTGATAAAACTTAAATAAGAAGCGTAATTTTATGGCAAAAAACGCCAACTTACTATGGGTCTTCATTGCTTTAGTTGACAATCTAGTATATTTTGTACTTTATGCTATATTTTGGATGTAAGACTATATTAATATACCAAATACAGACTTTGTATTTTTTTGGTATATTAATTTGTGGTATATTCTAAGAATATCGCATTTTGAAGGTAGTACTATATCAATATACCAAATATACCCTTTGGTATAATTTTAGTATTTTTGCGGTACAGTTTTGGCATTTAAATAGCTAACGAGTATCTCACAGTCGAGCACACTCGACTATAGTTTTCTTACTAGTTTTACGTTTCTCCTCCGCTTTCCGAGTTGTCGAGCATAATTTTAAATTGATGGTTTGCTTGTGAAATAATTCCGTTAAAGTCACATGGCACAAGGATATACTAGGTTTTGTGGCGCCCAACGTGCGGGGTAGCTTCACTCCCCTCCACTCCACCCCCCAACTCCTTGGACAACTGCATTTTACAGCTTGTGCTGTTGATATTAAACAGTTTGATGTGTAAAATATTTCACTTTGCGCCTTAACTTTGGCTGGCCCCTCAGCTTCGATTTGCTGGCTGACTGGCTGACTGGTTGAATGGGTGACTGGTTTGTCCAGGACCCCATCAGGGTCCATGCTGTTGTTGTTGTTGTTGTTTTGCTCTGTTGCCTGTTTGTGTTTGGATTGTGCGCAAGTATTTGATTTAGGAATTTTAGCTTGCAATTTTTTCAATTTCTGTTCGCTGCTGCTGTTGCTGTTGCTGCAACAGAGATTTATTGGCATGCCTCGACGTCCGGCTCGTTAGTGACCCTTGGAGCGCATAGCGAGAATTGTGGCAAGTTAAGGGAAAGGGAAAGGGGAAGGAAAAGAAGGGACCGAAGGCAGAAGGCAAGTCTTCCGAGTTGTGCTAACAAATTCGCGCAAATATCTTTGGATTTTGCGCTTGATGCTTGAATTGCTTTCATGTGTCTCTGACAGGCATTACGTATACGCCATGTGCAGCCAACAATAACTAACCAATATTTAACCCACACTCTCTCCCTCTTTCGCTCTCTTGCAGTTGCCATTACCTGGACGAATGCACCGGAGAATCAATTCCCAATTTTGGGCAGCGACTATACGATCACATGCGAAGTGAAAGCTGACCCTAATCCGACCATCGATTGGCTCCGCAATGGCGATCCCGTAAGTGAACTTAAGTAACTAAATAAATAGTTCGAAATTAATAATTTCCGATACCTTGCAGATTCGCAACGATGCCAAGCATGTGGTGCAAGCGAATGGACTTTTGGTGCGCAACGTCGCGGAGACCGATGATGGAATTTACACTTGCCGCGCTGCTGTCATCGACACTGGCGAGCTCCTCGAGCGCACCATTCGTGTTGAGGTCTACATTACCCCGGTGATTACGCATTTGGCCACAACTCTGGAGGCTGTGGAGGGCAAACCGTTTGCGGCGAATTGCACAGCGACGGGAAAACCGGTGCCGGAGATTAGCTGGATTCGTGACTCGGCGCAACAGAATGTCGCTGAAGCGGATCGCTTCCAGGTGAATCCACAGACGGGACTGTTGACCATCAGCTCGGTGATGCAGGAGGATTATGGCACCTACACGTGCATGGCGAAGAATGCCGCCGGCCTAGTCGACCAGAAGACCAAACTGAATGTTCTCGTCCGTCCCGCTGTCTATGAGCTCTACAACGTCACTGGCGTCACCGGCAAGGAGATTGCCATCACGTGTCGGGCACGCGGACGTCCCGCACCGGCGATTACCTTCCGTCGTTGGGGTAGCGAGGAACCCTTTGTCGCCGGCTTCCAATCGGACGATGCACGCATCTCCCTCGAACAGCACAAGGATGAAGAACGTGGCGAGAGCTCCGGAACGTTGCGCATCATGAAGTCGACGCGTCAGGACGATGGATTGTATCAGTGCATTGCCACCAACAAGGGGGACACCGCCTACAAGACCGGACACATTGCCGTCGAATTCCCCCCAGACTTCAGTCACATGAAGGATCTGCCGCCAGTGTTCAGCTGGGAGCAACGTGTCGCCAATCTGAGCTGTCTGGCCATGGGCATACCGAATGCTACGATTGAATGGCGCTGGAATGGTCGGAACATCAAGGATCTGTTCGATACGAACCTGAAGATCGAGGGCACCGGACCACGCAGCGATCTCATTGTCCATCCCGTGACTCGGCAATATTATTCGGCCTACAAGTGTGTGGCAACGAACATTCACGGCACCGCCGAGCACGACATGCAACTGAAGGAGGCACGCATTCCCGACTTTGTCACCACCGCCCGGCCGCGTCAATTGACCGCCACCACCATCACCTTTGAGATCATCGGACCGGCCACAGAGCTGGGTTTGCCCATTCTTGCATTCAGTGTGCAGTACAAGGAGATTGCGAATCCCGATTGGTCAACCGCATTGAATCGCAGCTGGTCCCCCGACTCGCCCTACATCGTTGAGGGTCTAAGGCCACAGACCATTTACAACTTCCGCTTTGCCGCCCGCAATCAAGTGGGTCTCGGCAACTGGGGCGTCAATCAGCAACAGTCGACGCCACGTCGCTCGGCGCCCGAGGAGCCAAAGCCACTGCACAGTCCCGTCCAGAACGACAAAGAGGAACCCGTCGTTGTTTCACCCTACTCTGATCACTTTGAACTGCGCTGGGGCGTCCCAGCCGACAATGGCGAGCCCATCGATCACTACCAGATCAAGTACTGTCCGGTAAGTGAAGAGAAGAGTAATGCTTGTGACTGTTTAGTAGTCTAGGAATAACGCTTGAGAATAGGCAGCTATCAGTATGCATTTATATTCATAGTTGAACGAAAAGAAGTTAAGAAAGTAATAAACTAAATGATAATTGCGAAAAATTAAATAGTTGAGCAAAAAGATGATGAGAAAGTAGTAGAATAAATGATAATTGCAAAATAATAATAACAGTTATGTTAGTTAGTATTCAAGAGCTAGTTAAAGACCTTTTAAACACAGATTGTATTCCGGTAATAACAAGAGATGAAGCTAACGCAAGAACGGAAATCAATTCCAAGCTACTAAAATGCATATTAAGAGAAAAAGTAATTACAAAATAATAATAAAATGAAAAAGCTAGTGAAAGAAGGTCTTTCGATAGTAACCGATAGTAACAAGATCTGAAACTTATGCGTAACACATAAATCAATCACAAGCTAATAAAATGCAGAATATAATAAAAAATAATTACAAAATAATAATAAAATGACGGAGCTAGTGAAAGACCTTTAAAGCAATGATTTCATTCCGATAGTAACCGATAGTAAGAAGAGCTGAAGCTCACGACATGCGCGTGACACGAACAGCAAGCACAAGCTACTGCTAATATGCCAAAAGACTAGCTTAAAATAGATTTCTGCATAAGAACTAATTTGAAAGCCAATAAAAATATTCAAGATCTATGTTCCGAGATTCTAATCCGATAGTAAGTGGTAGTAAATGCTGTTCCGTGACTAATAATAACAAGAGCTAAATATAGCGATGTGAGCGTGACACAAACATCAAGCACAAGTAACAACTAAACTATATTACTGCAGAAGAACTATGTTTTGAAGACACATATAAATATTCTAGAGGTGTATTCCAAAATTGTAAACCGATAGTAAGCGATAGTAAGAGCAAGAGCAAGAGCAAGCAAGAATTGTTTTGGAAAGTAAATCGGAGAACTGATGAAAGATATTTTGAACTTTTGTTACTATAATATCCAACACTTATTTGCATATTGAATTAAATCTAAATTGTAAACACTTGTGTTTAACAGGGCGTTAAAATAGCCGGCACCTGGAACGAACTGGAGAATCAGTGCAACACAATTGAGGTGGTGGAGACGACATCGTATCAGATGACCGATCTGAGCGGCAACACGTACTATCGCATCGAATTGAAGGCGCACAATGAGATCGGATATTCATCGCCGGCATCGATTATTATGAAGACGACACGAGGTGAGTCCGATTCTGACAATAATAATCTTAGCACAATGCTGTATTCGGCCGGCTACAATTCCGGCGTCAGTTCGCTACACAAACATCTCACAACCACAACAACAACATCAACAACAGCAACTACTACAGCAACAACAACAATCATTGCGCTGGCCACAACAATAAGCATAACTTTACTTAGTGTTCTAGCCTCAATGTTAGTGTAAACGAAGAACCTTTTCCACGCCCTTGTCCCCATCAATTGATCGATAAATCGAAACCTTAAAATCGACAATCGATAAGTTCAGTAAACACAAAACAACAACAACAAAAAAAGTAATTCAGAAACACAGAAATCCTCTTGAAATACATGCATACTATCTATGAATATCTTTCAATCTACATTTATATACAAACATATACATATATATATATATCCGATACTATTTTTTGATCGTATAGAACATATACTCTTATATGTGTGTGTATCTACATATCATATAATTTATATACTCGTATACGAAGCAATTACTCAAATTCAATTCAATAGCGAGTACAATAACTTTGCATACATTTTTGTAGTGTTTATTTTTTTGCGTTTTCAATTGCCTTACCTTCTTTTTGTTTTTTAGTACTTCTTCTACTGCTAAACTTTTCTCCTATTTATACTGTCTTGATTTGATTTGAATTGATTTGTTTTGTGTGTGTGTGCTAAACATAACTATAAATATCTATAGTAATCCATATATATACAACATATAATATATATTTTTTGACAACCCCTTTTATTATTTAGTTACTCCTATTATTTTTGATCTGATCGAATCGATTCAAAAACTACTTTTTGTTGCATGCTTTTGTGCGTTTTTTTGCGTTCAAGCTAACCCCTAACTCAAAGACCCTTTCTTCCATTCCCCCCCCAACAATATCTCTCTGTCTCTCTCTCTCTCTTTGGTCACACAACAAACGAATCGTGATTTACATTCCAAGGCCGAAAACGCTCTCTTTTGAAAGAATAAATCGTCCGTTTATCAATCAATCAATGATTTTATAGGCAACTTTTGTCCAATAACATTGAGGCACAACATCCATCAAATTATTCCTCACACTCTATCGCACACTCTCAGTGTATGCTCACTCGTTGTTGTACTCCCCATGAGAGAACCTCTCACGCTCACTCTCTCGCTCTCGCTCTCTCTCAATATCCTCCCTCATTCATAAACACTCGCTTGCTCTCTTTATGTTTTGTGCGTGTTTTGTATTCTCTGTTTAGTATGTGTGTGTTCCTCTCAGAGCGCGTCTGAACTTGGCTTAGCTCTGAGAGCGACGATAAATATTGCGAAAAAGTGTGACCAACAGATGCCAAAATAAAGGGATTTTCGAACTGAAGCAATATCGATCGTCGCTCTCGGTTACTAAGCTTGAACTTTTTTCTATCACATTATTTTTTTTAAATACAATTCGTAAGCATTTACTTAATTATTAAATAATATTAAATTCATACACACACACACGACCAACCACTCGATAATGTCTAAATAATCCCAACTTTATTTCAACATATAATACATATATAATTTTTATATTTTTGTGTGTGCATTCATCACATTTGAATTTTAAATTTAAACAACAACTTATTGTAATGCGTAATTTTAATCGATATTATTAATAACGAATAATCATAATAATAATAATGAAATCATTTTGTTAATTGTAATATTTCTAGTTCTTAAACAAATCAAAACAAATAATTAAGTAATTCGTCATATATATATTTTTTTTGTATTGTGTATTCTACATTTTCTTTCCTTTGTATTTACTGTGTCGACAACATTTTTTTAGTTACAATTTTTGAATTAAGCGAAATGATAATTAAATTTAAAAATTCGAGAAATAATTAATGAAAATAAATATTAAATACAAATAAAAACCAAATGCAAACTCATTTCCATACCGAACCAAATAAAAGTCGAAAGCAAACTATTTTTCAATAGTTGCGACTTTATCGGTGAGGGTATTAAAACTTCGGCTTAGCCGTTGATCTCTCAGTATCGTTTTTGTTGTTTCTCTGTCTCTCTCTCTCATCTGTTGTGACTCTGTTTCTCTCATCTCTATGTTTTTTTTTTCTTTTTGTTCTGTCTCTTAGTTAGCTGCTTGCTGTTTTGCTCTCTTTGCTCTCATCTCTCTCACTCTCAGTGTCTGTGTATGCGTGTGTGTATGCGTGTGTGTGTTTGTGCATATTGACTACATTCATCTCACTCGCTCTCTCGCTCGCTCTCTTCATCACGCTTTTAGTACTAAAACAATAATTTCCTTATAATTTCAACTAATTATAGTTAACTGCATCTAAGTATGATATTAATAAAACTACATAGATATTTTTTATACATATATTAATACTAAAATATAATAATACTACTAATAGTCATAGTCGTAACAAACAAACACACACTTACATACATAACTCAACTGTGTAAACTCTCCCTGATAGTCGATAACACGCAAGCAGTGCAAGCAGTACAAAGCCAAAACTAACCAATACAAACTAACCTCACTCAAAAACAATCACACACACACATACCCACACAGACTCACATTCTGTGTTAACTTTCGTCGTCGTCGTCGTCGTCGTTGTCATCGTCGCCCGTCAATTTGCAGTCGTCAATTATATCCGATAAGCTTACTAAATAATTTCACTGCAAGCAAATGAAAGAAACCAACAAAAAATCTTCTTTTGTGTGTTTCCTTTTCTTCCTTTTTTCTTCTACTACTTTTCTTTGTTTTTCTCTCTTTTACGCTGTGTGTGCAATGCCAAACAACAACAACAACAACAACAACTACATTAAAATACAAACAAAAAAAAAACAATTTAAAAACGAATCTAAATCCCAAATTGAATGCTAAAAATGAAACGACAAAAAAAAATACCATTTCAAATACCCGAAAACAAAACAATAAAATGCCACTGTAAAAATGCCACTCAAATTAAACCCGAACCTGAACCTCAACCTGAATCTGAACACGAATGTGAATCTGATCTCCCTACCCACCGCCTGATAAATACAGACAAACCCTATCCGTATTCATCAAGCAGTGCCACACGAGCACTGTCCACGACCACAACACTGCTTGCCACAACAACAATCACTGCACCACAGTTGCTGCTGCTGCCGCTCCTGCTGCTGCTGTCGCTGTCGCTGCCGCTGACGACGCGCACTGCTTAAACGATACAGCTGTAAAGCAGTGCCCGGATTTTACACACGGATCACACACACGAGGAAGATGATAACGAACGATGTGCTGCAAGTTTTTGTTGTTCTCTAGTGTTGTTGTTTTTTTTTTTTTTTTTATCGTCTTACTCTTTTTACTCTTTTAACAACGTGACGTGAACTGTAAATAATATTAAGTGAGACAATTACCAAATGGAAAAAGAATCAATTAAAAAAAGAATACATACCACAGTCATGCATACTACATAAATATACTAAATAATGAAAAACAGCAGCATTCAAAATACTACAAATACATATGATAAAATATCAGTAGCGTGTTTAACATTAAATATGTGCGCTATATATGATTCCATTCAATGTACAAAATACAAATGCTAAATGCCAAAAGCCAAAAGGAAACAACCAACAAAAAAAAAAAACGCATAAAATATGAAAATACTAAAAAAAAAAAAAAAAACTAAACATATTCATCATACTCGGTATGTCCAGAAAGCTAAGCAGAAATCCTTGAAATTGTTAAATTCAAAAAAGAGTTATTTAGTTTATAGCTTCGGTTCGAAGATATCCCAAATAAATCGCAATCCCTAAACACAACTTTCCAAGCTGATACGCAATCGAAAATACACACTGCCAATTATAAAAACAAATATACCCAAAATTTTAGAGACTCTTACAAACACTTGAAAACAAAATGAGAAAATTATAGAAAATATTTGAAATTTACAGAATTTCTTTGTTGATTTGCAACATTTGCTCAATTTATAGCTCACATAAAGGGAACCAACTGGATCACTGAATTTTAATTATATATTAATGTAATGGAAATTTATATTGACGTATACAAAAAAAAAAAGTTTCTTTTTACGAATCTCTCAATGAAATTTAGTCAAATTATATTAGATTACAAACAGATGATCTGTAGGGTTTAATATAATCGGTGTTCCGATTATAACTGTTCTTTCCTGTTATCCATTATCTTTTCTTTGTTGTTATGAAGAACTCCACCGTTTACCACTTGAATGCAATCTAAATTGTGTCAGTTTCAGATTTGTGGTTTAGTTTTTGTTTCGACCATTGAATGTATACGTTAAGGGGACAATAAGTAACTGAAAGTATAATATGTTAAATGAAAAAAAAACCAAATAAATCAATGACTACACTGGACTATATAGCAAATCCTTTCTCCTATCCCCCTTCCACCTAACGAAAAGAAAAATGATGTTTCCAACTAACGAATTTGTTTCACATGGTGTATTAAGCTTAAAGAATGTGCTCATTGAACTACACATACATATACATATACATACATATATATATATATAAAAAACAAGTTCAACTTAGACAAATTATTCCTGTATACAATTTTTAGTAAGCAACAAAAAAAAAAACAACTTTTTCTAGCTAAATATATATATGTATACATATATATGTATATGCGAGTATAACGATATCTATCGATAAAAACGTAATTCCATTTATAACTTATAATATACAAAAGTTATATAAATACAATATATAGTTAGTGAGAATAATTCAGCCCGCCTAACGTTGCTGAGCAGATCGATTTATTGTTGTTCATTAATTTTTTTTTTAACTAGCTTTGTGAGGCATAAATACACTAGTTAAATACGAGAGAAAAAAATAATAGTTTTAATGAAATGGTATAAGAATTATAATAAATAGAAATGACTGGCCAGCACTACATATTGAGAATCGCCGAGAGAGGCTGTCAAGCAGTTGAGCAAGCAGTTTATCGTATCAGCAACTGTACATAAGTTTTATGCCACGATTAGCAGCTGTCAAGCAGTTGAGCAAGCAGTTTTGCTACGCGTTCTCTCACCTACATGTGTAAATGTGTTTGACACGCATGAAAGCCAAGCTCGATAATAAGCATGAGAAAACGTAACTAAATATATATTCGCAATAAATTGTGAAACACACACACACACACATCACATCCGTAATACACAACTACACGAAAAAAAATGGAAAAATAAACTAAAACCGCATAAGTGTCATAAATGTTGTAAGCAATCTTATAAAAAGAAATGAAAAACAAATCGATAACAAAACAAAAAACCGAAAAGAATAATTTCTAAGAAGTAAGCAGTTCATTTTGGGTAATAAAGAAACAACTTTAACAAAATCAAAGCTCGTCTCTTCAATGTGTGCGAGTGTGTGTGGCTGTGTGTGTAATCGATAAGTGCATCGATGTATCGAAACTAATAAAAAAACAAGAGAATTTAAAATAAAGACGTCGCACAGCTGCCAACAGGTAATATGGATAATATGCAACAAATTAGTTTGTTAAATAATATAATATCTAGAGAATACACACACACACACACACAATTAACCGATATTAACACACCTAATGCATATCGATATCTATCGACTAACAGCAACCACATCACTAATGCATCGACTACAAACGTCACTAACAAAATACTTACAATTATTTAAAGAAACCAAACGAAAAACCCAAAGAAAGCAAAACAATAATTTAAATATATTTAATACAATTAAATACTTATAATTATTATAATAATATTTTCGATAATCGATAAATCGTTTTGTAACTAAAAATCAATTCTGTTCGAATTCTTTTGCAATTGGTAAACGAAGCGCACCGATCAATTTTGTATTTGTATTTGTACTTTATGAATTCTATATTAAGTGTTATCGTTATGGTTATCGTTATCGTTATCGTTCACACACAAAACGCTTATTAGTATTCTCCACACTTGTACTTGAAATTAATTCCTAAGTTGAAATGCTTTTGCTTGTACATTTTTTTTGTTTGGCTTATTGGCTTATTTACTTGTAATTTTAGCAAAACGAATTCTCAGTGCGCTTTCTCACATTCTCTCTCTCTCTCTCTCTCACACTTTCCCCAAGTCTCTCTTATATATAAAGATTTCTCTCTCTCTCTCTCTCTCTCTCGATCCCGCTTCCCAACAAAAGAAGGCTGCATGTTTTATTTGAATTTGACTTTGAATTTTTTGTGTTAATTTTACTTAACAATTTTTATCGATAAGTTATCGAAAATGCTTATTAATTCGATTATGGCAACAATTGGTGTACATTAATATTTTATATACTGACTTTTTTTTAGCTTTACTGTATGAACTTATTTTTTTGCTTGTTTTTGAAAAAATTGACTCAAATTTCGATGCGCTTGCTGAGGTGGAAAATGAATTGCATGTGATTTAATAATAATCGGCTTAAGTCCGCACTCTATAATTATCGATATTCTATGAAAAAATAATAAATATTTCCTCATCAAGCGTATAAAAAATGCTCGGCTTGCCGAAACACTTTGCTAGCTAAGCAAATCTTATATTATATTTCTCTTTTATTATTTTTTGAATTTCTCTCCAAAATACACACACAAAAATGTAAAATATGTTTGTACAAAAACTCCAAAAGACTCAATGAACAACAAACAATTACAGATTTCGTAATATACCCCGAAAACATCAACATTTAAGGCAACTCGAGTTATTAATATATACATAATATATACAATATATTTATGGATCGTAGCGATCTTGAGTTAGTTACACTAACTTGGGTGTATTCCATGTGGAAGAGCGTGGAATGCAGTCAAAAAAAGTGCAAAAGTATGCTATATAGTTGAAGTACTTATCTTAGTATACAGTTAAATATATACTCTATATATATATCTACTATATAATCGATCTATTAATTATGCAAGATTTGAATGACAATTTACTAATCAATTGCCACCCTTCCCAACTCTTCGCACCTACCCGCTCTCTCTCTCTCTCTCTCTCTTTCTCTCTCACTCTCTGCCCGATCTTGCACTCACTCACAACAACAACAACATCATCAAACTTAGGTATCGATGTCATCCAAGTCGCTGATCGTCCAGTTCTCTCCTCGGCCGCCATTGTGGGCATCGCCGTTGGAGGCGTGATGCTTCTTCTTTTCATCGTGGATCTGCTTTGCTGCATAACGGTACACATGGGTGTCATGGCCGCCATGTGCCGCAAGGCCAAGCGATCGCCATCGGAGATCGATGACGAGGCGAAACTCGGCAGGTAAGCAACAAATTTTTAGATTCTTCAAATTTCGAATTACTTCTGAGTTACCCCAATGAATATTGCACTAAAAAATGAAATGAAATGAAGTGAAATGAAAATCCTAAAGTTTCTACATCTTTCCTTTTTCTTTTGTTTCATTTATTTCTACCTCCATTCGATTTGTACCGCTACAAACAAATAACAAAAATCGAACTAAAACCTATATAAAAATTTGAAATTTCGAAAATTACCAAAGCCAAAATTCTCAACATCCGGACTTCGAGTACGATTGGGTTTATGCGCGTCCAAAATCTCTATTGTTCAATCGAAACTCTTTGATATTCGTCTAAGCAAACTAAATTTAACTACGAATTGAATTTGAAAATGAATGCGAAAAATCGAAAATCGAAAACTCCAAATTAAAATTAAAAATTAAAGCGAAAAATTGGGAAATCGAAAATTCCACATTGAAATTAAAAATTGAATCGAAAAATTGAAATCACCAAATTGAAATTTAGAATTAAAAGAAAGAATTGGAAAATCGAAAACTCCAAATTGAGAATAAACACGAAAAATCGAAAACTGCAAATTGAAAATGAACATGCAAAAATCGTAAATCGAAAATCGAAGATGAAAAAACTTGCCACAATCTTTAATCTCATGCCAAAACACTGAATTCCACTTTAAGTTTATTTCATTTTTAGTGCAATATTAATTGTTTGTACACCAAAACACAATACAAATCCAAACTCCACACTCTTTTATATTTTTGTACTTTTGGTTTCCCACAAAAAACCCCGACAAAGAACACTTTAAGCTTATTTCGAGATATGTTTCGATATTTTCATTAGCCAACACTGTTTTTTCTTTGTTGTTTGTGTGTGTCTGCTTTAGTCGAATTCCACTGTACTTTATCACTAATCGATATCGATATCGATATCGATGACAATTTAGAAGCTTTTCCTATACATACGCATTTTAGTAATTAAATATCGATAGTAATTGATTTTAATCACTCATTAAACGTTGTGGAATCCGACTCGAAGTCAGCTGTAGTTGAGCAAAAAATATATTGATAGAAATATCAATAAGTATGCAGCCAGTTACCTGTTGCTCTTTCTTGAAGTCTAGCTTCCATCTCTTTTGCCAAGTGCCTTCGTAAAACTTTTCGTACTGGCTGCCAAAAACTACAAAGAACCATTTTTGATGTTACTTTAATGTTAATATTTGTATTTGTGTGTCAACTTTATATACATATTCATACATCTATCATTTGTGTCACCTTTTTTGCCACCCATCACGATACTCATTCACATTCACATTCAAACACTCATTCACAATCACATTCAAAATCATTGCCTCTTATCATTGTCTTCATCACATTTACCAACTCCATATACTATCTATACTCTCTCTCGATTCTCTTAACTCGTATCCGAATATCCAACATCCAACATCCACAACACAAAATCCAAAAAAAAATTGTAAAATAAAAAAAAAATCGAAATTCAAAAATGAAAAATGAAAAACAAAAACCAAAAACCAAAATCAACCAAATTACCATCTAACCAAGCAGTCTTTACGGTTGGCGTTTCCCGCTACCTTATTGCAGTGGACAGCTGGTTAAGGAGCCGCCACCATCACCGTTACCACTGCCGCCGCCAGTTAAGCTCGGCGGCTCACCAGTGACATCGCCATTGTACGTACATTCCTCTATATATATCAGCCTATCTCTCTCGCTCGCTCTCTCTCTCTCTCTTTGCTCCTCTTCCTGTTCTCTTTCCCTTGTAGTTGTTTGCCTTTATCATTTCCTTTCGTTTTCCAACACTATTCATAGTCCTTGATCATCACAGCACAGCATGTATGTAGCTTGCTCTCTCTCTCTCTCTTTTGTTTTCGCATTGCAGAGGGTCAACTGCTTGTTGTTTTTAGTGTCGGCAGAGGGTTAACTGCTTGCTGTCCAACTCTAAAGAAAGCAAGCAGTTGTTCCTCTCCTGCGGTAAGTAGCAATTAGCTTAAGCTTAGCCTTGAGTGTTGTAGCAGTTAACTTTGATATGATCTTGCTTAAGCTTGAGTGTTGTAGCAGTTAACTTTTACATACTCTAGCTTATCTTTGAGTGTTGTAGCAGTTAACTTTGATATAATCTTGCTTAAGCTTGAGTGTTGTAGCAGTTAACTTTAATATGCTCTAGCTTTAGCTTGAGTGCTGTAGCAATTATCTTTTCTATGCTCTAGCTTAGCCTTGAGTGTTGTACCAATTATCTTTTCTATGCTCTAGCTTAGCCTTGAGTGTTGTAGCAATTAGCTTGTTTGCCTCTAATTCTGACTCTAAGCCGCAGCTTTGCAGCCATTTTGCAACACTTGTTTTAAGCATTTCTCTCACTTATCTTCGCAGGGATGAAAAGGAGCCACTGCGCACACCCACCGGCAGCATTAAACAGAACTCAACCATCGAGTTTGATGGACGTTTCGTGCATTCGCGCAGCGGCGAAATAATTGGCAAAAATTCGGCGGTGTAAGCTGAATTTTTTTGGAGTACGAAAGAACGAAACGATGTGCACAAAACTTGCAACTGAGAATAGTATTGAACAAAATGAAACAAAACTAAAAACAATAACAAAGAAAATATATAAGAAAATGAAATGATGATGCAAAACCACATAGAAGATGATGTACCCCAAAAAAAAAAACAAAAGAGAAAAGAAATCTACTTCTAAGAGCGGAAAGTGGACGGAAAACCAAAGCCAAAAGCTGCTGGGAACAGCACATAATAATGATATATAGTATATATATATATATAATATGTATGTAAACCGATTTCGATTGGCATCTGAGTTCAGTTTTTTGTTTTCTTTAGTTTTGTCTAACTATATTACGATTCGATAAACATATTAAACTAAATAGAGTATTTTTAAGCTCAGTACAACAACAATAACATCAAAAATCACAAACACACACACACTCATATGTCCATGTTGCTTGACTCTTCTGTTCACTGCAAAGCTTATTTGAGTTTCACTTTTCCCTCTCTCTCTCTCTCGATGTCTGTCTGTCTCTCTCTATCGCTCAAGCAAACATGTAGGTTAAGTTGAACATTAAAACTTAAACTTAAACATAAACTTAAATTATTAATGCCTTACAACATGAATGAAAACAAAATGAACAACAACAAAAATAAATACATTTATTTAGCATTTAAAAAAAACGAGAGCAAAATTTAAGAGAGAATCAACTAAACATTAGTTTAACTAACTTAAACATGCCATAAATAAGTTGTAACATTAAGTTTTCTTACATCATCCATTATTCTTTTCCCCTCTTTCTCTCTCTCTCTCTTTCTGTCTCACATTTCGTAGTATGTACTTAAATACACTGAAAGAAAAGACTTTTGCAAAACACACACACACACAGCATCACATGATTTGAAAATTGCATTTTACTTAAGATTTGGTTTCCTATTGGTAAATTGATATACTTAAAGCGCAGTACGAATAAATAGTTATCTAATCTAACGATAGTTGTAATCGAAATGCTCAATGTACATGGTTTAGATTGAAATTGAAGTTGAAAATGAAATTGATATTGAAAATGAAAATGAAGTTGATAACAATATAATAATAATATATGAATGTGTATTCAACAAATTCTTATGTGTGTGTATCAATAGTTGTACAATTATCAATGTTATCGATAGTACGCCAAAGATAACATCGATTGTTATGCAACTACTATCGAAATACCCAAAAAAAAACAACAACTATGAAAATGCCAAAACAATTGTACTTTTATTTTCATTTCACTTTATATAATTTTAGTTCCATTTCATGACAAACAAAAAAAACACAAATTGAAATTATGTACTCAATGATATATTTTTAAAGTATTTTCTCCCGTATCGTTTTTTTTTTAATTAGATTTTATATGTGTATGTATAAAAACAAAAAAGAAAAACAAAAACAAATACCAAGTTGTAAGTAAGAAATCAAAAATTATTTAAATAATAAAATATGTATATGTAATTATTGTGTAAGTAAGTTCTTTTTTTTTTGTCTACACGAATAAAAACCAAATGAAAAACTATAAACAACTTATATATACACAACATCCAATATATATATATTGAATTATATCCCTGCAGAGAGTCCGTCTGTTAATCTCTCTCTTTCCAATCTGCAATTGCTTTTGTCTTTATCTCATACGAAGCATATCGAATCGGCATTTAATTCAAATTCACTCGAATTCATCCAAATTTCAGCTCAAAATCTGCATGGATATAAGGACCTCGGAATTTCGAGGATAGCTGTTTTTCTTCTTTTTGAGTTCTATCCATTATTTATCGTCCTTGGTTTCGTCCTTGAGTTGTAGATCTTTGCCAAAAGCTTTTGTAGCTTCTGTTGCCAGTTAAGTCAAGCGCCTTGTCAGAGCTTTTTTACCTACTATTTAAATAAATAAATAATATACAAAATATTATACAAAAAACCAAACAAAACAAAACATTCAAAACAAGAAAACTACAAAAACCCAAAAAAAAAAAAATAAACAGAAAGAAACAAAAAAGTTAAAGAAAACATTTTTTTGTGTGTTAATATAAGAATTACTAAAGAAAACTATCAAAATGAATAAGGAGCTACACCATAACTGATATGTAATTATGTATATGATGAAATTTAAGGACTGCTTTTGGAGCGCAGCATATTAAATATGGCCATGAAACGTGAACGAACAATTCATAAAAGATCATCAACGTGTAGCTTTTTATAATTCATTGAAAAAGGGAAAACATTGACAAAAAAAGAACAATATAAATAAACAGCGAACATGAATCGTTGGAAAATAAAGTCGTATTTATCAAAACTGAAAAAAAAACTCGCCATTGTGTTTAATTTCAAGTAAGTTTCAGCAAACAATTTGTGTAGCATACTTTTAGTATGCGTCAATTTAATACATCATTGCAAATATTGCAATAAATTTGTGTGGCATACTTTTAGGATGAGTCGATTTAATTCGTCATTGTGAGGTGCAGCAATAAATTTGTGTGGCATACTTTTAGGGTGCGATCTTTGAAGCTTGGTTCCAGTGGCTTACAATAGATGGCGCCACTGAGCCAGCTCTTAGTGCAGCTACTTGCTGCTGATTTCTGTTCGCCTGGTGTTTCACCTGCTGACGTGGTACTTTTTGGCCTTTTTCGGTGGGTTCAAGTGTCCAACAACAACAACAACATGAGTAATCACAACAACAACAACATAAGTAATTCTAGCAAAAACTACAACAACAACAACATCAATAATTACAACAGCAACAAGCGCATTTTGTGACTCGAAATCTCGATGAGATTCTTGTGGACATTTTCACTCAGACCACAATGATGAGTCATTTTAAAGCTTGGTTGCACCGACATCACATAGATGGCGCCACTGAGCTCGCACTTTGTACAGCTACTTGCTGATGATTTCTGTTCGCCTGGTATTTCACCTGCTGACGTGGTACTTTTTGGCCTTTTTCGGTGGCTTCAAGTGTCCAACAACAACAACATCAGTAATCACAACAACAACAACAACATCAACATAAGTAATTCCAGCAACAACAACAACAACAAAAACAATAATTACAACAATTTTTGACATTTTCACTCAGACCACAATGATGAGTCATTTTAAAGCTGGGTTCCAACGGTATCCCATAGATGGCGCCACTGAGCTCGCACTTTGTTCAGCTACTTGCTGCTGAATTCTGTTTGCCTGGTATTTCACCTGCTGACGTGACACTTTTTAGCCATTCGCGGTTTCTTCGAGAGGCCAACAACAACAGCAACATCATCAATTATTACAACAACAACAAGCGCATTTGGTGACCCGAAATCTCGATGTGATTTGTCTTGAAATTTCTACTTGAACCAAATGAAATACCAGGCGAACATAAATCAGCAGAAAGCGGATGTGCACAAAATCGGAATTTTTATTGGGAATCGAAAGTGCATTGGATAGTTGGACGAAGAAGAAGCTATGCTACTATACAATACCTGAACTATACTTACCTTCTTTCAAAAGGAAACAAAAGGATGTTACAAGGATAGAATGGTTGGGTTTATTGCATTGACTTATCTGATATTAAGGACTGAGGTAATACTTGAATCCTTTTACAATTCAGGGAAAGGATCAACAGGATGCTTGATTAGTTGTGAACACACACATTGAGCTTAAAATAGATCACTTTACATAACTTTGAATGCTGCGACATTTACAATAACAAGTTGGGACAAACAGTTATATATTACAGTAGTAGTAGTTAAGGCAATAAATTCTATATAGCCAGACTCTAGTCTAGTCACTGAGTCTAAAATATATACATACATATACACATATACATATATAGTAGTAGTAGTAGTTAAGTAGCTGCGCTAAACTTCGATGCCTTCGTCAGATCTTTTCCGCTTGCGTATGAGTTCCTCCTCGGCAGTGAGTTTGGTCTTCTCGGTGCGCGTGTGCCAGACGAGAACGTCGCGACAATTGTTCGCCAACGGCTGCAGTTGATCCCGTGTGGTGAGGTAGCGGAGTATTTCGCTCTCCTGGTAGCCACGTTGCACCTCGTAGGAGAAAACCGCCTGCGGATACTTGATGAACAGATCCATGCTAATGGCAAACGCGGCCATATCAATGGGGAACGGTCTCTCCGGTCGCCAGGCAGCATTGAATCCAACCACCCGATTCTCCTGATCCAATAGCGGACGTTCCACCATCAAGCCACCAACCAAGCCGACGGGCCAAACTCCCACACGACCTGGCTTGATTTTGCTCATCTCGGCAAACAATTCAACGGCATACGAATTGTCGTCATCCATGAAGAAGACAATGGCATGACGATCCACATTGGCATTGGCACGCAGCCAGGTCAAGGCCAGATTGCGTTGCTCCACGCCGCGTGGCTTGATCCAATTCGGATCCTTTCCCTGCAGCTTAAACTCCTGCGGCGTCTTGATGTTCAGCTGCGTGAAGCGATTCTCGAGGCCAGCGCGCAACAAGAGATTGCGGACCAGCGGCGTTGTGCTGTTGCTGTCCTCGACAATGATCCAGTGCAGATTGGGCACCAGCATGAAAATGTGCGATAATCTGTTCAACAAAATGATTAAATATATATAGTTAACATATATAGTTAGACGCTTACCTGGTCAGCTCAGCCTTTTGGGCGGGACGCGCATACGTTGGCGTGATGGCGTAGATTTTTGGCAACGTGTCCGACTGCTGCTGGGTGTACATCGCCTGGAGGTAATCGGGGCCATCGCAGGTGCGTTTCCCATTGCGATGGACCATCAGAAGCAGCACAATGAACACGATTATCAGTATCAGCACTTGTCGCGGCCGTATGCGTACCTCGGTCATGTTGTCTCACTGCTGTTGTTGTTGTTATTGCATCTAATTTGCTTAAGTAACCGAAGACGAAGAGACTACATCGCGCATTGCGATAAAACAAACAGAAAAGAAAAAAAAAACACACAAATACAAATAGGCATAGAAATAGATATTGCTGCTAGCTGCCGCTGCTTCTTCTTCTTCTTCCTCTGCTTTTCATCTTCATTTTTGTTGTTTCACTGCTCGTTTGGAGTACCTTTCACTGCACTGCGCCGTTATAACATAAAACTGGTTTGGGTTTTAACATAAACTATGAGAATATTGTTATAGGTAAATCTATAAAAACAAATTAACAAAATCTAATACATTTCAACAAAATTGTGCTAAGTTGCCGTGCAGAAGTGGTGACACATCGTAAGCACTATCGCTGCTATCGATGTTTTCAAAAAGCTTCGATATTTTCCACCTGTGGTATATTAGTATATTGCCAAAGCGCGTATAAAATGGCGCGTAATTTTAAACAAACCAAACAAAGCTCCACCATATATCTTGTGCTGTGCTGTATTATAAATAAAATAAAGTATATTTTCAAACCAATAAGTGTTGGCGATACTCGGTATCGATGCTTCGATATTTTCCACCTGCTAAACTTTTTGCGGTATATTAGTATATTGCCAAAGCGCGTATAAAATGGCGCGTAATTTTAAACAACCAAGTAAAAGCTTCAATAAATAGCACAATTTTATTCTTTTTATGGACTTTTAATACAATCATGTATTATAAACAGTTTAAGTTAATTTTGAAATTAAGAAATACAACCGCAGTCAGCCAGCTGCTGCGATTAAAGATATCGATAAGTGCATGCTTGAGCACTTGACTGCGCGCCAACTTATTTAAATTTGAAGCGCCTTTCAAAACTCGAAAACGAATCGAGCTACGGAATAGTCGACTTTGCAGCGTTATTCACAACAAAAATTCATAGCGACAACAGATTCATTTATTCACTCCATAGACAAAAACAATTCACAATTCCTATATAAATAGTATATATATTCTGATAACTATAGACAATAGAATAGGCACACACACAAAAACAATAGACAAAAAAACCATGTGCAACACAACAAACGGTAAGTGGTAGTCGTGTTAGTTAACTATAATACTAATCAAACATATACTATACAGATTGTAATAAACAGAAATTAAAGTTTACGGGCTGCTGCAGCCTAAGCGACAGCGAGTTATCGAAACTGTATAATTTGGATAACCTGACCGATGTGGAATTGAGAGCGGTTGGCGTCGATCGCACCACACTGATCGATGATTATCGCCATCTGCACGAGATGTCGCAACTGCGTGAAATGGAACATTTATCGTCGCTGTCGCGTCGCTTTGTCTCGCAATTGAAACCGCCAAAATTCAAATCGCCACGCCAGCCGCAAAGAGCATTCAGCTATGATCTGTTGGATCGTTTCTTTCGCTGCATGCAATCGGAGACGCCAGCGTTCTGTCGCTTCATGGAGAATGATTTGCAGATTGTAACCGATTTTCAGCGCGATACAAAAATTCTACTGATGTCGCCAAAAGAACGCGAATGCGCTTGCTACGATTCGTATTTCGAGCATCTGGACACATTGTATCAGAGTGGACAACACGACGTTGTCATGTCGATCATAGCCAAGGTGATGGTGCGTTTCCATCGTGAGCCGCATCCGGTTAAATTGCGTCCGGGCTTTGGCCGTGGCTACGGACCGCATTACGCCCGGACTCGCACCGTGTTCGTCAAGCAGAAGCCGAAGCCACGAGCTCCACTGCTCTGAAGAGCCACAAGAAATCACAGAAAATATAGTACAAAAAAAAAAAAACAAAAATAACAAAAAATAGTTACTTTCTCTCTATCGATTTTCGGCAATCCCAAAATTGGAACGAATAACGTCAAATGCGGCACATTTTGTTCATTTGTTTTATTCGATTCTTCATTGAAATACACTTTCATTCAGTTAATATTATTTTAAACACATTTTCATTTTAGTTTTTTTTATCCTTTTTTCATACTCGTATTTAGTTATTTCAATTTTCGGGGATTATTCGAAACAGTTTGAGAACTGCGTCGAGTTAAGACTGAAAATTATTTGTTATCGGAACGGAGCCGAACGAATTTTAAATTCAATTTTTGTTTTATATTATTCTTTTAGTTACACTTTTGCATGTACAAATATTGGTATTTTATTTTGTATATAAGTTGGGGATTTGGGATTAAAGACGGGGAAGGTATTAGTTTGTTTTTTGTTTTTTTTTTTTTATAGATCGTCGTAATTGTAATTGTAGTTGGTAATTGTAATTGTAATTGTATTTATATATTTGTTTTTTTCTTTTTTTGTTTTATTTTATTTTATACTCGTAGTAGTAGTAGCATTTAATTTAGTTTAGTTTTAGGTAGTAGAGTACATACATATATATTTATATGTATATGTAGCATATAAGAAGTATACATTCATATAAATTTTAGAGGTTAGTTTTTGATCATTCACACACACTCACACACTTACACATTCACACGCACACTTACATAGTTATAAACAGTTAGCACTCACTCGATCTTCGGATAAGTAATTCTTTAAATTCTAATACAGAGCGTATTTTATTAATATATATAAGTGCTTCTTCTTCTTCTTTCTTGTTTAGCTATCAAATAAACTTAATTTTAGTCTGCCTATGATCCATAGTACTCTCTCTCTCTTTCTCTCTCTCGCTCTCTTTCGCGTTCTCTATCCTTTTCTTTTTCGCTTTAACGAAAATAATATTTGTTGTTCCACACACACATTAAAAAGTCAAATTTTGAATAGAAATATAGCTGATATATGTGTGTATGTATAATATATATGTATATTTTTTATTTATATAGTTAATATTTATGTAAATAATGCTACTTTGGTCTGTTAGCCAACTGCTGCCAAACACGAAGCTCGAGCCACATCATAAAAACTAACTTTATTTTCTTTATCCTCTGTTGTTGTTGTTTGCATAATATCAGCGAATGCAGCCCTGGATAGCCGAGTGTCACAGCACTTAGCTTTTGTGCGAGTGCTGTGCATGATCTCCCACGCCTTCTATCTCTCTCTCTCTATCACTCTCACTTACTCACTGCAAGGCTGAGAAGTGCACTGAAATTCGGGGCGAATGGCAAAAAAAAAAGAAAGGAAAACACAACATTGAATTTGATTACAATCTGTTTTAGGTAGGAATATATGTGTATGCATGTATGTATATAGAGAGTGTGTAGCCTAATCTTTATCATATATGTATATATATAGAGAGACAGACACACGATCCACCACATTTAGTAAATATATTATATATATATTACATAAATACACCCATAAGAAACATTTATATTATAGCCTAGCACATTTATGTATATCTATTTATATATATTATATATCTTTCTATATAATTGTTAGCTTTTAACTGTTATCGAATTTTTGAGGTTATGTGCGAGCTGATCATGAGACAGAGACAGCGCTATTCTGTGTGTGTGTGTGTGTGTGAGAGAGAGGCTTTCTTTTTTCTTTTTAGCTTTTCTCATTCTCCAAAGCGTTTTATTTTTTTTTACACACTGAACACCAACTAACTGCATTATCTTTTTCTTTTTTTTGTGTTTTTTTTTTCTTGATTTTTTTCTTTGACATTCTCTCAGATTTAGTTTTAAGATTTGTTTGATATAGTTTGCTACTTTAAAATTGAAACATTTCAATGCGGCATTTAGAGTTTTTTTTTTTTGTAATGCTTTTGAAAATTGATTTTTATTTTATTATTTTTTTAAGAATTTGATTTAAATAATTTTCTTGTTTCTTCTATTTTTTAGTTTTCTTTTTTAATGTTTAATAATAATGATGTTTCGCTTTTTCGATTTTAGTTGTAGTTGTTGTTGCTTAGACTTACAATGATTTTTGAAACGGTTTACGCGATTTTGTTTTTTCTTTTATTATTATTATTATTACGAATTATTGTTAAATGTTATGTATGTATATAAAAAAAAATGTATATGTGTGTGTGTGTTTCTGCATTATTATTTATTAATTTGTAATATTATAGTTGATGCTTTCTTTAATGCCTACGCTTTGATTTGATTTTTATGTTTTTGCTTCGCTATTTTTTTGTTTTTCCTTTCATTTTGTTAAATTACTAACGCTCTCATTTTTTGTTTTCTTCTTTTTTTTTAGTTTTTTCTTCAACTTTATTCATATATTTTTCTTTTACTACTTCAAAGCCTTTTTTCTGGATGTGTGAGTGTAAAGTGTGTATGTATGTGTGTGTGTGTGTGTGTGTGTGTGTGTGTGTGTGTGTGTGTGTGTGTGTGTGTGTGTGTGTGTGTGTGTGTGTGTGTGTGTGTGTGTGTGTGTGTGTGTGTGTGTGTGTGTGTGTGTGTGTGTGTGTGAGTGTAAAGTGTGTGTGTGTGTTTTGGCTCTGCTAAACGGCGGCATTTTTCGTTCAAGTGCGCTTCACCTCATTAGGCTTATGGCTGATTTGTTTGTGGTGGCATGCCACACACATTTATAATATGTTGCAACTTACATGACTACGTTTAATATTCTTAATATTCTGTGTTTCTTTCTTTCCTTTAATTTTTATACATATATATCTCGATTTGATTTATATCAAATTGTTTAAATACATATAAACGCAAATTTCTTTGTTTCTAGAATTTTTCCCTCTTGTTTTTCTTTTTTCCTTCTCTCTTATTTACATACACAATATTTAGTTTTAAATTTATGTTTTTCTTCCTTTTTCTTTTGTTTTGTTGCTTCTCTTTTCTTTTCTTTCAATGTCGACCTCATTTTCTTCTTTCTTTGCCTTAAGCCTAACAAACTATAAACTTATCTAGGCATTTTTCTTTTTTTTTTATAAATAGATCTCGTTTCTTTCCGAGTTCTAAACAAAAATTCATATTTTAAATATTTAATTATCTCTTTATAATAATATGTTTATATATAATATTTATAGTTATGCATACTTCATAATCAAAGGAAAAAAAAAACAAACAAAAAAAAGAAAATTGCTAACAAAGAGAAAAAAAAACAAAAAACATTTTCAAATGCGCGTTAAAACTTTGAAGATTAATGCTAAATTTCTAAATATCTAAATAAATAGATTTCTCTTTTTGTTGTTGCTGTTGTTGTTATTGATTAACCAAACAGATAAATGTCTCGCAAAATAAAGATATACATAAATATAGTTAGGGGACATTTTTCATGGATTTCTTTTCGCTATCTTCTGCTGCCGAAAAAACCGATCTCAAACTCTCCTCTATCGATGACTCTTTTGTGGCCTTCAAACACAAATTTCTACACGCTGATCATGTTGTGCAATATATAATATATTAAAAATGAAATAATATAAAGAAGGAATTATCTAAGCAGCTGTTGCTGCTGCTGTTGCCAATGTTCATGTTGTTGTTGATGTTGTTGTTGTAAGTTGATGGATGGAGATGGATTTTGATGTTGCCTCTTAAGTTTGCGACTCATTCTCCTCGTTGTAGATGTAGACGTGTTTGCTTTTCACCACCGCATTCCAAGCTGCAATACGAAATGTACATCAATTAGAAAGGGATACAAAATATGCAAGTAAAAACAATTCTACAGCAATTAAGTTTAACACTAAGTTAGCAGTAAATGTTTTACATAATAATTATAATTGGTTATCTTAGAAATAAGATATGTATCTATTACAACATTAAATAATACCTAAACCAACTGACTAAAGGAGTAACTATTAAACTTCATTAAATACTAATATACATCATAGTGTTTTTTTCATGTTTAAGAAATGAATGCACTTAAATTCAATAAATATAAATATACAACATAAATTGCTATTAAAGTTTTTTCTTCACATATACAGATTTCAAGAAAGATTTGTTAAAAATCTAATGAATGCACTTAAATTCTTTGGCAACTAAGCTAACAATAAATTAGCTTTACTTAATGGTCACTTTCCTTATTTTTTTATGCGAAAACCCAAAATATACTGCGAAAATTGTTAAAAGGTTTTTTTCATGTTTCAGAAGCATTTGTAGAAAATATGCTGTTCTTATCCTTTGAATGCACTTAAATGTCATGCCAACTAAACAAAATAGGGTAATTTAAATTTCTTTCCTGATATTCTAATGCCTTTTAATGTACATAGCTTACTTTGCTTATTTGCCTTGCTTAACGACCTCATTTTGGACCCAACAAATTGGCTGTTAAGCGATTAAACTTACGACAAAGCACCAGAAATATGTTTTAACAGATTAGACATAATAGAAATTACTTTCTTAAGTGTGATTGTTAAGTGAGTTATCTACAGTTAAGGCTTTAAATTGAAACAAACAAATTGGCCGTTAAGTGAGTAAACCTAAGACGAAGCAAATGTCTCTTAATTGAAATTACTTCTTTAAGTATGATAGTTAAACAAGTAAAATATAGTTAAATTTGAATGCAATTGCATTGTAGCCACTAAGTTGAAGTGCCGTAAACGGTTTTAACTTGGACCAAACAAAGAAGCGTTTAAGCTATTAAACGTAAGGTGAAGTGACATATATGTTTTACAACTGGATAGAATATGTTTAAAGTTACTTCTTTAAGTTTGATCGTTAAGCGCATACAATAAAGTTCAATTTTAAAGCCAACTGCAGTGTGGCCACTAAGTTGGATAGCTGTCAATGGACTTAACAAAGTGGCCGTTAAGCAAGTAAACTTAGAGTGAACTTAAATGTTTTACTTAAGCTTAAATGTTTTACAACTGGCTAGTCTATGCTTGAAATTTCTTCTTGAAATGTGATCGTTGAGCGAGTAAAGTGAGTTCACTTTTGTGGCCACGAAATGCGAAACACTTACAGTTGGTGATGTATTCCACAATGAGTTCGGTGTTGGCCTGCATCGCCAAACGTGGCAACAGTTGCGTGGAGAGCGGCAGCGGCAATGGCAGTGGCAGCGTGATGGCAGCAGTAGCTGTTGCTGTTGCTGCTGATGTTGGGGCAGCGGCAACATAATCGCTCTTCAGATCAGGCATAAAACTCAATTCGCGCAGCTGAGCGGCTTCCTCATCTTTACCCTCCGATGCCGCTGTGGCTGCTGTGGCATCATCGTAGGTCATATAAAGAGCTGGTCGCACTTTCGCTTTGCCGCTCAACTGCAACTGTTGCTCCTGCGAGTTGCGGCGACTCGAGTTGGTGCTGAGTGCAGCTTCGGCTGCAGCGCGAGCAGCGGCAATGATGGCAGTTTCGATGTCGTTGCACGTCTCGAGCTGTTGCATTGGGAGCAACGGATCATCGTGGCTGCTGCTGCAGCTGCTGCTGCTGTGGCTGCTGTGATGACTGTGGCTGCTCGCCTTGCTGAGGAAATGATTCACCTGATCCTTGATGTGCCCAGCAGAAGCTGAAGTTGATGTTGATGTTGATGAAGTGTTTGCTGTGGCATAGATGCCGCTGTCGTTCGATTGATTTGCCATATTTGTGGCAGATTGTAGAGCGTTGGCATCATTCGTATTTCCATTTCCATTTGCATTTCCATTTGCGTTGCTGCTGCTGCTCAGCGTCGATGAGGAGGCCGAGGTTGAGCATGAGGCGGACGACGAAGCTGTCGAGGATGTGGACGAATTGTTAACGTTGTTGCTGCTGTTGTTGCTGCTGCTACTGTTGTTGGCTGCCATCAACGTTGTGTTTGCTGCATTGGGTGACGACTGCGCCGCCTGCCCTGAGATCAACAGCATGTCCATGCATGCTGAATTATCGTTAGAATCGTTCAACAGGAGTTGCAACTGTTGTTGTTGCTGCTGCTGTTGCTGTTCATCGGTGGTAGCAACTGTTGGCGGTGTGGAAACTTCAGTCAACGTGCCCGTTGAAACTGTGGACGACGACGACGACGACGACTTGGCAACCTTCTCCTCGGTCAGCTCCTTTTCACTGACATCATCGAACAGCTTCAGTTCGTCCTCGTTGAAGTCGCCAAAGATGAACTCGTTGTTGAGCCTGCCCAGCTTCGAGTCGCGATCATCGTTGAGTATTATCACCGCCGGTCGATTGCCCGCCGCCGGCAGCGCCGATGTTTGTGTCTGAGCTCCCGTTGAGGTTGTTCCACTGCTGTTGATCTTCTTCACGCCATCCGTTTGAGTGGCTGCTGTTGTTTTGAACGTAATGATGCCACTTCCGGTTGCTGTGCCGCAGCTAACAAAGCTAAAACTAACTGGAGGAGGTGTTGAGGCATCCTCCTGACTAGTTGTTGTTGTGGTTGTTGTTGACTTTTGCTTCTCCAGCTTCTTGCTGTTGTTGTTACTGCTACTGTTGTTGCTGCTGTTGCTGTTGGTGGGCGACAGCTCCTTTGGCTTTGTTTTCGCCTTGATTGAGACTGAGGTAGTTGCTCCTGTGGGCGTCACATCCAATTGCTTGGCTGCTGCTGCAAAGTTGTAGCTGTTGTTGTTGCTTCCAGCTGCAGCTGCTGCTGTTGTTGATGGCAACGCAGACACATTGTTGACGCTGTGACGCTTTACGGTCTTCTCCAGTGCCGGATATTGCAGATCTAGATTGCTGCTGTAGCTGCTCGCATCGTGTTCAACGCTTTTGGACTTTTGCAACGCTGGCGGCGCTGACACCGAAGCAACAATCGAAGCAGCATTTGTGCTGCTTGTTGGCGTTACATTGGCAACTGTTGTTGCTGCTGTGGTTGTTGCTGCTGTTGATGGCAACAACTGTGGCTGCGGCTGTTGCTGCTCCTCTGTATCCTCTGTGGCTGATGCTGCTGCTGTTGCATTCAAGCTCTGTGAGTAGCTAATCAAAGCAGCAGCAGCCGAAACTGTGGCGCCTGAAATTGCGCCAGGCAACTCAGGGAAATCGGGACGCAACTTTGACTTGGCCTTCAGCTTGTTGTTGTTGCTGCTGCTGGCGCTGCTGTTGCTGGCACTGCTGCTGTTGCTGCTGTCGAGTTGCAGTTGCTGTTGAGCAGCAGCTTCATTGGCGTCCAACTCTTCGCTGTTGTTGTTGGCCAAAGCTTCGCGTTTATTGCGCGCAATGTCCGCATACGAAATTGGCGCAGGTGAATTGTTGTTGTTGTTGTTGTTTTGGTTGCTGTTGTTGTTCTTGTGTGCGGTGTGCTTGGCCTGGACGGCAGCGCGCTTGTTGTTGCTCTTCTTCTTGCCCGTCTGTATGGGCAGCGAATGCACCGAATCGAGATCACTGGAATCGGATTTCTCCGATGGCGGCATCGACGATGTTGACTTGCGACGCGAATTGTCTTGAGCAGACGAGGAGGAGGAAGCTGCCACCGAGTTGCCTCCGCTTGTGGCATGCGAGGCATGTGATTGCTGCTGCTGCTGATGATGCGATGATTGCTGCTGCTGCTGTTGATATTGTTGCTGCTGCTTATTATACTGTTGCTGCTGCTGTCCGTAATGATTGTTGTAGTAATCGCTACGCAAACGTTGCGACATCATGTTCGATGAGGCAGACTTTGTTATCTGTTGCATGCGCTGCAAGTTGCCACCGGTTGTGGCTGCCGCTGCCACAGCAGCATCGTCCATGGTGACGGCGCGTTGTTTCTTTGGCTTCTTCTTCTTGGTGACCACATGAAACTCGGCCGTCTCGCTGAGCACCGTGTTCAACGCCTCCAACTCGGACATGCGAGCTAAAGTGGGCAACGCCAAAGCAGACAATGTTGTGGATGTTGTTGCTGCTGCTGCTGCTGCTGTTGATGTCGCTGCTGGCAACATTGTTTCAGACATTGCAGTTGGCAATGGCTCAGTCCAGTTGTTCAACGTTGGTTCACCCAAATATTGCAGCTCTTCGGTGCCCCAAGAGCGACGTTCGCCTTTGCGCGTGGTTGCTTTCGAAGAAGACGAAGTTGGTTGCTCCTGTTGCTGCTGCTCCTTGTTGCAATTCTTGTTGATGTCCGCCACCGAGGCTGAATTATGCTTGTTGTTGCCGCCTTTCTTGTTGCCAGCGCTGCTGCTGCTGCTGTTGCTGCTGCCGCCGTTGCTGCTGCCGCCGTTGCCATTGTTGCGCATCATTTCGGTGGTTGCTGCCTGGCGCTTTAATTCATCGACTTCGATCTTGGCACAGCTGCGCAACTCTTCGAGTGAATTGCATTTCTTCAGCTTGTTCTGCTTCTTGCGCTCCTTTTTCTTTTGCTGCTGCACAGCAGCATTCGATGACGATGCATTCGCATCGTTCTCAATGTATTTCACCAGCTGCTCGACGGGATCTTTGCCTCGATAACCAGCCACTGACTCCACATCCACAGTTGTTGTATTCCTCTCTTGCTGTGACTTTTTCTTCGACTTGAGTTTCGTCAGTGGTTGCTGCTGCTGTTGTTGTTGCTGTTGCGATGTGGTTGTTGCTGTTGTTGAGGAAGAGGAAACAGCTCCGGCAATCATTGGCGTCTGCTGCTGCAACTGATTGTTGAACGTGGCCGAAACAGCAGCAGCTGCTGCCATCGCTGTGGTTGCTGCTCCATTCGAGTTGCCAGTGGACAGCAATGTGGACACACTATTTGAGCGCTGTTGCAACTGTTGCTGTTGTTGTTGTTGTTGGCAACCATTGCCAGCACTTAAAGCAGAGCTGATGAGCGTCGTAAACTGCTGAGTGGATGAGGACCCACCGCTGCTTGAGTTGCTGTTGCACACGTTGCTGCCGCCAGCGTAGCTGTCACTTAACGCATTTCCATTCTCATCGAACTGACGCTGAAAAAGATTAAGAAAATATTAATGAGTATTGCAACATTTTCAAATTCAATAAAAAAAAAAAAAAGTATTCCTAACGAGAGCAATTGAACTTCATATTTTGTTAACGCTGCTTGAATTCGATTTCTTTTTTCTTCTACTTTCATTCGAGTGAAAAAAGTTACATTCCTTTTCCTTATTTAGTTAAACGGATAAAGCTTGGTTTATTGATTTTTCAGTTAGGTATTCTTCTTAAACATAATGCATTTCTTACTTTATGAAGTGAAAAGTAGAGTTGTAATTGGGGAACATAAACAGAAACTAGAAGATCCAGCGAATAAATGCTCTCTCGCTAACATTTACTCGTTATAAACACTCGTTATGAATCTAATAATTAAATTGTAGAGAGTAAGAATAACTAAGGAGAAAACGATAGAGAAACTAGAAGACAATGCGAGTTAATGCTTACTCGTTCATTCTCTCTCGTTGTAAATTTGCAGAGTGTAAAAAAAAATTGCAAGTCAACTTAGAGAGTTAAAACTTAAAGTTGATGAAGAGCATTCAAATTATAAAAAAAAAAAACGAGAGCGAGTGTTTTAAAGACAATGTCTGTCAAAATATCGCTAATTGTTCTCGTTGCAAACACTCGTTATGAATCTAACAGTTAATAAGCAGAGAGAGAGTTATAATGTTGAGAACTAACTAAAGAAATGCTTGTAGTTAGATCAAGAAAAGTATAAAAAGAGAACGAGAGAGAAACAGTGCGAGTTAATGCTCACTCGTTAATTTTTCCTCGTTGTAAAATAAAGAGTAAATGTATTTAATACGTATAGTTGAGAAAAATTATTAAAGAACAAAAAGAGGAAGTCTTGAAGACATTGCGAGTTCATAATGGGTAAATGCACTCGTTGCAAACACTCGTTAGTGAATACTCTCTCGTTGCAAACACTCCTTATGAAGAACAAAGAGAGTAAGAATCTAGAAATACTTATGTGTTAGATAATAAAAAAGTAAAACTAATAAGAGAACGAAAGAGAGTTAATGCTCACTCGTCAATTCTTTCTTTCTCGTTGTAAAATAGCGAGTTAACGTATCCAATACGTATAGATGAGGAGGAAGGGAGGAAGTCTTGAAGACATTGCGAGTTCAAATTGCTTTCGTTGCAAACACTCGTTATTGAACACTCTCTCGTTGCAAACACTCGCTGCACATTGACTTACCGTTGTGGCCTTGGCCCCATGCGAGGCAACAACAGCTGCTGCCGCCGCTGTCATCATGCGTCCCATCTTCGCTGGTCGCATGTCAGCCGCACCGCCGGCAAACATCTCCGATGAGCCAGCCACTGAGCCAGACTTGCTGGCGCCATCATTGACACTGCCGGAGCCGGAGGATGAGCCAGAGCCGGAGCCGGAACCACCGCTAATGCCGCCAACGCCATAAACAGAGGAGCAGGCAGTGTAGCTGTCATTGAAGGAGACATATCCAGTCTCCACTTTGCGCTTGTGATCCTCCATGCTGAGCGAGAACTGTCCGGCCGCATTGTTGTTGCCGGCAAATTGTTGCTGCTGCTGCTGCTGTTGTTGTTGCTGTTGTTGCAGCAACAGTTGCTGATTTTTAGAGGACTGCTCCAGCATAGAAAAATGAAGCGGATCATCGATTAGGAACTCTTTAACAGGCACTCCCGAATCCTTGTTGTTGCCTTCGCTCGGATACTGTTGTTGTTGTTGTTGCTGCTGTTGCTTTTGCATCTGCTGATTGAGAGCGCCGAGCAACTGCTCGCTGTTGAAGGACATGTGATTCGTCGTCGTCGATGAACTGGGAATTCTCTTTGCTTTGCGCGCCTCACGTAACGCTTCCAATTGTTCCTATTCAAAAAAGCAATTAACAAAAAAAGTAGAAACATTTTTCAATATTAGTTTTTTCGTTTTCAATTGACACACGAAGCAGGTTTAGTACAGAAAAAATTGCTTAAACATAATCGTCGAGTTTTGCTTTTCATGTTCTAGAACTTGACCCGAAACCGAAATCAAAAGGCTAAAGCGAAGCTCTTAATAGAGCGCGATCAATGGAGTAACGAGTAGCGAATAACGAGTGGCGAGTGAATAGCGAAGGAACGAGTGGAGCACAAACAAATCGAGCGAGTGTTTGCTTTGAAATGGTATTCGAGAGGAGACAACAAAAAGGGCAGCTCGGTCTCAAATATGATTATGCTTAAGAAAAAAAAGAGAACAGAATATGAGAAAAAATGGGATTAATCAAAATACATGCTAATGAGAAAAGAATACAGAAACATTAGATCAGTTAGTATACCATTGTAAAGATAATAATTAGGCCAATTTGTTAGTAAAAAAAACATACAAGTGAGAAAGAAATATAGAAAGGCAAAAGAAAAATAATAAAAAAAAAACATTAAATCAGTTAGTAGCCATTATTAAATTAATAATGAAGTCAATTTGTTTGTTAGTTTGTTAAACACTTAACTTAAAATCAAAAACTAAAAACAAATACAATAATGATGATGGTTAATTTGGATTGGATATTTCAGTTATGATTGTGAATGGAATAAAGAAACATTAAATCAGTTAGTGTGCCATTTGTAATTATAATAATTAAGCCAATTTGTTTGTTATTTTGTTAAACAAAAACTAAATACAAATTCAAAACAAATACAATAATGAAATGATTAATTTGGATTGGATATTAAAGTTATGCTGGAGAGATGAGTTTTGGTTTGGTTTTGTTTTGATGATGTTGATGAGTTGAGGTGAGTGAGGGGGGAGAGTCAATTGATTGATGGATGGATTGATTGATGGATTGATGAATGGGGTGTGTGGTACTAACACCAGTTGGTTGGGGCTCAGCAAGCACGTTAAGATTATCTCCCACAGAGTGTCGTCCAATTTGAATTCCAACATACAAGTATCTGAATCGTCATCGCTTACCTGCCGCTGCATTGCTGCAACGACATCATCAACATCAAAATCATCGAATATCCTCGATGATGATGACGATGATGTTGCTGCCGTTGTTGTTGTGGTTGTTGTTCTCGTGCCCGTCTCATTCAGTTGACTGGGCAAACTGCTGCTGTTGTTGTTGTTGCTGGCATTCGGATCATGAGCATTGTCGCTCATCATGAGAGCTTGCTTCAGCTTTGCATCCATGCTGCTCGCCTCGAGATTAACGCTGCTCGGCAGACTTCCGCCTTCTCGTTGTCTCGCTGAAACAGACGAGTTGCTGTTGTTGTTCTTGGTTTTCTTGCTGGCCAAGGCGGTGTTTTGGTTGCTGTTGTTGCAATTGTTGTTGTTGTTGCTTTGCTGCTGCTGCTGTCGTCGATTGGCACGATTGGCGGCGTTGCCACCCAGCTGATAATCACAGTTGAAACGTTGCGTTGCTGCCGTTGCAGCTGCTGCTGACGTCGTTGCCAGCTCGCTGCGATGCGTCGCCTCCACCAAATCCTGCAATGAACCTCCTTGCTTATGTCGCTGATTCCCTGATCGATGATTTGTTGTTGTTGTATAACTGTTGCTATTACAATTGATGTTGCTGTTGTGCGCTGCTGCTGCAAAGTTGCTGGCGCTGCCAACGCTGCTGCTGTGGCTGTGATGATAGACACCGCCACCGCCACCACCGCCACTGGACGTTGCTGCTGCTGATGCGGCGGACGTGTTGCGTGCTAACGAGTTTTTAATGGCACGATAAGAATTCTCTTCGTCGTACTCAGCCTTTTTGAGCATTTGCTGCAAAAGTATGCAAAAGTATTAATCTATAAAATTGTATGGTAAGGGGGAAAATACGCACCAGAAAACGCTCGCTTTTGTTTTTCCTGTCGCCAGGATTGCGATACCAATAAGCTTCTTCGAGTAGTTTCTTTAACGATGCGTCGTCGAGATCATTGAAATCGCTATCCTCCCACGTATCGTATTTTGTCTGCAATTTGTTTGTGCGTGTTTTTTACAATAAATTATGCGTTTTTTCTTTGCTCCTCTTCTTTTTTTTCTACTCTCCAACTGCTTCGTGTTTAACCTCAAATATTAGCACCAGGAGTGTATATGTGTGTGTGTGTTAGAAAGAGGCATACAGCAAAAGCAAGGTGGAGAGGGAGCAGGAAAAAACTGTGTCACGATAAATGTTTAACTAACAATTGTTTCACAATGCAGTTCACTTCACTTATATACAAGTTTCAACAAATTCAATTCAAATACAAATTTTCTTTAGGTCCGTGCGGTTACAAATTTTAACGACGACGTCGACGTCGACTGCGGAGTCGCGGCTTTGGCCACACGAAACAACAAAACGTTCAAATTTTGCGGTTTACCAGACAATTAATTAAATAAAAAAAATATATATAAAGATAAAAGCAAACGAGAGATAAAATTAAATAGACACAAGTGCAAGTGCAGAAAGAAAAAATAACAAATTTGTAAATGTAACTAGCTTTTTTTCTGTTTTTCGCGTTCGGCCTGCCGATCTCAACTCAAAAGCGCAGTTCGCACTACGCACACACACACACAGCCACACAAATAGACATGCCTGCGCGTGCATGCGAATGCCAATATGTGTGTGTGCGTGCAATGGAAGGAGCAATAAAGCGCCGTGGACAGCAGCACATAACGGCATTCGTCCAATGCCGCTTCCAATGCAAAACAACAATAAATGAGTGAGCGGGTAAGCAATAGTGTGTGACCTGATCAACGGGACTTTTCGTCAGCAGTATGCAACACTTGTTCGCGAAAAAAAAAAAAACGTCACACGCACACAAAAACACATAGAGACGGAAATTTCTAAACACTACAAGAGAAATAAAGGAAATCCAAACAATAAACGAACGAAAAGAAATTACTGCGCAAGTTAGTTACTCAAGTGTGGACAATACGTACATACATATGTATATATGTATGTGTGTAAACGAAAAGGAAAACCGAAAAACGTAAAACAAACAACAACAACGACAACAATAATAATGTGGCTAAAACATACGAGCGTACAATACACATGCTACATGACGTACATATTTTGTTAGCAGTTTCTTTTAGTGCTGTTGTTGTTGTTATTGTTGGTGAGTGCACGTGCATATGCGTGTGTGAGTGCAAGTATGTGTGTGCAAGACAGAGAAGGAGAGTGAGATCGAGAGAGGAAGGGGAAGGGGAAGGCGAAAAAGCTGTCGATATTTATAGAACATTTTTGTGCGATTTTATTGGGATATGTAATTGAAGAAATTGAAAACAGTGAATATGACGTGCGACCTCTGTCTTGAAAAATAATCAAATAAATACTACACACATTTTCTATGTGTGTGTGTGTGTGTGTGCGTATTTTGCGTAGCTTTGCTGCATATTTCTGATGGGAACGAGAACGGACAGCAAAACCACAAACGAACACACATACACGCACACACAGACACACACACACATGCAGAGCTTAACGTGCTAAGCAACAGTCACTTTTTTTTTAGCTTGTTGCGTAGAAAGTTCAAGCTAAAGCAATCATAACAAAAGTAGCAATGAACTAACTTATGGCTCAACTTAAAAGGAAAATGTGACAACAGCAAATCGCGGGGAGGCGGAGGAGGAGGGGAGGAAAGTTGAGAACGTATTTTCAGAGGTGACGAAACAGGTGTTCAAAGCAATGGCCAAGTGGCCACGACTTTGGGATACTCTACAAAATATTAGCTATCAAAAGTGTAAGCTGTCTTTTAATCTATACAATAGATTGTCTGGATTTTAATATATAGAATATATAAGCAAACAAAAAAAACGGCTTTAAACCAATAAACAAGTTGAATTCTCTTTTTAAATCAAATCTATTCAAAATTAAGTCATGAACTCATTCTGAATATGGATTATAATGCATTTTGTAGAAAGGAACCACAAATCAATAATGTATTGAATACATAGATTAATAAAATAAATAAAAATTGTCTAAACCCACAAAACAACTAGAATTTCCCTTTTTATTAACTCCTATATTCAAAATTAGATCGTAATTAAATTTGTAGCAAGGAACCGCAAAAAAAAATTAAGTTTTTAATGTTATATTAAACCAAATCAAATGCATTTTGAATATTGCAAAATAGAAACCAACAAATAATAATAATACCCTATAAAATGGTTTTGAAATATTAAACTGTCAATCTAAAGATTGAATGCTGATAATTTTTCAAAACATCACTCCAATGAATAGTTCCTTATTAAAATTTAAATCATCATTAAGTTCGTAGAAAGCATTTTGAATATTCTAAAATAGGAACCAAGAAATAATAATAATGTTACCCTAGAGAATACATCCTTATGATATAAGGATCTATGAAAAAATATCCTAAAAAAAGGTTATTAAATAACTATCCATCTTAAAATCGATTACTCATAACATTTCAAGATTTTATATCATTTCATATCAAATAAATAATACAAAAAAAAGTTCCTTGGTCAAATTTTGATTTGTAGAACGCTTTTTATATATAGTAAAATAAGAACTAAATAACAATAATAATGTTACTCTACAAAATGATTTATAATTAACTATCTAACTAAAAAATGAAAGGTTTTTAAACAGCTATCAATCCATAAATCGAATGCTTATCCAATTTCAAGAAACCAGTCCAACTATTCCCAATTCCTAATTCCCAACTTCAAGTTCTGTTCCTTTGTACATAGTCAAATATGTTTAGTCTATAGACGGACAGATAATGTGAGGACTTTCTTCTATTATTTTCTACGTCTTTGCTGCATAAGGTTATGAAATATTTCAACCCTTGGTCAGACAAGTCAACTTGATTAGGTCTTAAAAGTGAGCTGCGTGCGTTTTTATGTGCCACAACAGAGTTGCATGCTTAGCTATTAAAAAGTGGGTGGCAAGCAGGTGTGGCAAGGTTAAGGGGCAAGCAGATACTGCTTCTGAAAGGGAAAGGAAAAGGGAACGAAAGGGGCAGCATTACAAACCTTTTTCTTTTTCAGACGCTTGCCCACGTTCTGGTCATCTTGTGTCTTGCCCTTGGTGGTGGCGCCGCTGCGTTGATGCAACGCCGTTGCCGTCGCAATCACATCCGGCGCCGGTTGACCCATGACTCGCAACAGTGGCGTCAACTTTAAGCTGCTGCTGGTGGCAGTTTTGCTGCCACTTTCAGAGGCCTCCTTATTGCTATTGCTGCTGCTCTCGACTGCAGAAGGAACAGAGACAGGAATAGAAGCAGCTGCTGTTGCTGTGGCTGTTGCGGTGGCAACTGCATTGTTATTGGCCGGACTTGGACTCGGGCTTTTCTTATCACAAGCCACATGATTTTGGCAAAGATCTTCAGCAGCTGCAGCAGCTGCTGTAGAGTTTTCGGTGCTGCCACTTGCGTTGTGGGTGCTGCCAACTGCACTTTTTGTGGTGCTGCCAACTAATGCGGCACCTGCATTGTTGCTACTGCTACTGCTGCTGCTGTCATTGGCTGGACGCTGCTCCAGCTTCACATTGTGCGACATTAAGGTGGTTAACTGCTCCTGGAAATAGGGCGTCGGTGTCGTCTTAGTCGATGTCGTTGTTGTTGTGCTCTCACTCAACGTGCCAGCGGCAATCGACACAATGGGCGTATCCGGTATTATCGCTTGGATTTTTGTCACTAATGTTGCAATATCGTTGTTGTTGTTGTTGCTGTTGTTACTGCTGCTGCCTGTTGATTTGACCTTGATGAGCTGTTGCTGTGCAGTTGCCGCACTGTGATTGTTGCTGCTGATGTTGATGTCCTGTGCTGGTGTTGTCCTGGTGGATGTTGATGATGATATAGATGAAACACCAATTTGTTCATTGTTCATCTTTTGTGGCATATAACAAACAACAAAATGCCATTCAAATTACAACGCTTTAAAAAAACGAAAAGAAAACAAGAATAAATAATAGTGAAAAACAAATTGAATATCGCTCTTTCTCTCTCTCTCTTACTTACCAACTACGGCTCCACTTTGTTTGCTTTGCAGATCCGGATGTCCTAGGAACAACACAAACAAAAGACAACAACAACAAAAAAAAAGACAACAGCTGTCAAGGCCGCCGCGCGGTTTTAGCCTCCGCAGCTGCCGCCGCCCAACAGAGGGCGCCTCTGTTGTCCCCACACACTAAGCTCGCTCTTGCTTTGGATTTGACTTTGGCTCTCTCAAAGTTGTTGTTGTTGTCTTCTTCTTTGCGCTCGCCTCCGAGTTGTTGTTGTTCATGTGTTGAAGCGAAGCTTTGCCCAAAACTGCAGTTTTTGTTCTTGTTGTTGTTGTGTCTGGCGTAATTTTCGTTTTTTTTTTGCACTTTTCTACTGTTTATTTCGCAATCGTATATTGCGGTTTATTTTTGTTAATCAAACACACTAAACTTGAATGTGTTTTTTTTTTTCACCCACGCACTATTCTTGTGTTTAATTGTTGTTGCTGCTGCTGCTCCCGTTGTTATTGTTGCTGTTGTTTCCTTTTTATGTTGTTTGTGGTGTTGAGATGTTGAGTTTGCTTTTCTCTATAGTTTTTTGTGTACTGTTCTTTTGCTTTTTCCTCCTCGTCAATTGAATGCAGCCAGCTTAATTTGCTTTGTCACTAACCAACAACAAATCCAAATGGTTCACATTGCCGAGCTTCTTCCAGTCTACAATAATTTATTGCAATTGCAAAAGCAAACAACAAGAATGTAATGAAAGCAAATGCGAATTGTCGCAAAAACAACAAAATTAAAGAAAATTCATTTTTTTGCCTTCTGCCAAAGCCGCGCACAGCAAAATCTTGCCAATAGAGATGAGCGATATTTACATATGCGCGCTCATCTCTAGTGGCCAAGCGCTGTTTTTTTTTTCGTTTCGTTTTGTTAGTGGTTCATCTCTACTTCTGGCTAATGTTACTTTCAACAGCTGCAATGTCTGTTTTTATTACATATTTTGCGTTTTGCATTTGTATTTGAAAAAGGGTAAAATGTAAAGTAATTGGTCAATTGCCGACTGTTGGCTGGCTTTTTTTTATGTATGGCATAAAAGTTGCGTCGACAGCCCTGGCAAGCTGTTGTCAGTGGCAACACTAGCGCAAACACGTCATTTTGCCACACAGTTTTTGTTGTTGTAGCAATTTACAAATACGTACTATTCGCATGAACACAGATATACAATACACACACACACACGCGCGCACACACTCGGAAACAGAGCGAGAGAGAGAGTGAGAATGAAGGAGAGAGACACAGCATTCATTCAGCAACAAATATCTCTATGTGTATTTAGTTGCAAATTAATATATGTACTAGCTGCGCTTACTTTGCACTTTCAAATGTTGTTTGTTAATCGCATTGCCATTTGTTGTTTTTTTTCTTTCTTTTATACATATGTTCGGCACACACAGGTACGCACGGACTTGCTTGCTTATGCACCTTCTATACTACTACTACTACACATACACATGTACATTTGTATGTATGTATGTACATTTTTCTGACCTTCTCTTCTGCAGCACATAGCGAGAAAAACACACATTTTGCATTGGCCGGGCCAGCATAAGCACATTAACAATTGTTGAACGCAACGCAATGCATAATATTGCATTAAACGAAATGCGAATGTTTTAAGTATTTGCGTTGAATTTTGCACGAGAAACGTAAAAAATTCTGAAAAGAACGAACACTTTAGAGCGCAGTTTGTTTTGCTTTCCAACACTTTTTGCCAGCCTTGCTCAGCACTGCTGCTTGCCTTTGGTATCGAGTAGTCGAGTGCGCTCAAGCTGTTAAATGCAACTCTGTGTGCAGCGAAATTAACGTTTTGCAAACACAGCTTTAATATTGTAATAAAAATAAAAAGATAAGCTAATTGAACTAATAATTAAATAAATAAATAGTGCCAAGCATGCGCCATTTATTAATAATATTTTAATGCTATGTAAAACTTGTGTATCGATAGCAGCTTAACAGGAGTGCATGCTGTTAATAACATTAACAGCAGGCCCCGCTGTCGATAGACAGACATCATTCACATTCCGATAATTCTTGTGCCGTAAACATTGCGAAATTGAAATAGTTATTCATTTAACTTGAATTGAATTTGCTGCTGCTGCAGTGAGTGTTTAATTTGTGCAAAATGAAAACCAAATACGAGTTCGACGACGATGTGGCCTCCATATGTGAGTCGACGGTAAGTACGACGCAAGTGCATATTTAGCATGTTAGCATGCATGCGAAATTCGCAGTAAACACTCATGTGCTATCTCGCTCGCACTCTAATGCATTTCCCATGCACCACGTGCAATTTCGCAGGCTGCGTTGACCGAAGGCTGCCGCCTGTCCGTGCGCATGCACAAGACCGACGACTGGCCGCTGGCGGAGATAGTGAGCATCAAGGAGCTCGACGGACGCCGTCAGTTCTATGTGCACTACGTGGACTGTGAGTAGTAATGAAGTACGAAATGATCCGCAGCAATAATTGTTTAATGTTTTGTTAGTCAACAAGCGTCTGGATGAATGGGTCAATGAGGATGATCTGGACACGCGCAAAGTACAGTTTCCACGTCGCGACGGTCCACAAACGGGCACAAACACAGGCGTCACAACGCCCAAGCGTCATCATTCGCTTGCCGGCAGCGTTTCGCGACCCACATCGCCGCAGCCTCAGTCGACGCCCGGTGCTGCGTCCGCTGGTGGCGGTGCAGGCGGCGTTGCAGGTAGCGGAATTGCAGCAGGTAACTCTTTGGGCCACAACAACAGCAGCAACAATACCGAGTTGGTGAATAGCAATAATGTATTCGCTGCCGCGCTGCAGAAGCGCTTTAATCGTCGTCGCAAGCAACACGCTGGCGCAGCACATTCAGCGCAGCCAGCTGCCCAACAGGCTGCAGCTGCTGCACAACCGCCGCCGCCGTCGTCACAGCTGCAACAACAACAACAGCAGCAGCCGCAGTTGCCACAGACACCGCAAACGCCACAAACTCCGGTTCATGTCACCGGAGACGCCGCTGGCATCATGCCCAGCACCCCGGGACAGGAGGATGGCTCGCAGGACGGGAAGATTGCAACGCCACGGCAATCGGGAAGCATGGTAACACATCAGGACGATGTGGTGACACGCATGAAGAACGTCGAGATGATTGAGCTGGGACGTCATCGCATTAAGCCCTGGTATTTCTCGCCATATCCACAGGAATTGTGCCAGGAGAGTTGCATCTACATCTGTGAATTCTGTCTGAAGTACTGCAAGAGTCGCAAGTGCTTGGAACGCCATCTGTCCAAATGCAATCTTCGCCATCCGCCGGGCAATGAGATCTATCGCAAGAATACGATTTCATTCTTTGAGATCGATGGACGCAAGAACAAAGTGTATGCCCAGAATCTGTGTCTGCTGGCCAAACTGTTTTTGGATCACAAAACGCTGTACTACGATACGGATCCGTTTCTGTTCTACATTATGACGGAGTTCGATTCACGGGGCTTTCACATTGTCGGCTATTTCTCGAAGGAAAAGGAGAGCACCGAGGATTACAATGTGGCGTGCATTTTGACAATGCCGCCGTATCAGCGCAAAGGCTACGGCAAACTGCTCATCGAATTCAGCTACGAGTTGTCCAAGTTCGAGGGCAAAACGGGCTCCCCGGAGAAGCCATTGTCCGACTTGGGGCTGCTTTCGTATCGCTCGTATTGGGCACAGACCATCCTGGAGATACTCATCAGCCAGAATCCGAGCACAGACGGCGAGAAGCCGACCATAACCATCAAGTAAGAAGGGAGTTGCTCTCTAACACAAAGACACAAACCAAAGTCAAGACAGCAACCTTAGCATGTTTTTCCACCAGTGCTTTAAACATATTTATCTCTTCTCTTACAGCGACATCTGTGAATGCACCTCGATCAAGAAGGAGGACGTCATCTCGACCCTACAGAATCTCAATCTGATCAACTACTATAAGGGACAGTATATTGTGAGCATCAATCGGGAGACCATCGAGCAGCATCAGCGTGCCATGCAGAAGCGCAAGATACGCATCGATTCCAAGTGTTTGCATTGGACTCCCAAGGATTGGTCCAAGCGCTCCAAGTGGTAAATGAAGCCGGCGGTGGCATTGGCAGTAGCAGAAGACATCTGATTCGAGTCCCTTTTATGATGTGTGCATCCAAACACTAATCTTGCGTTTCTTTTCTTTTCTCGTAGAATTGCGCTGCCTGCTCTCTAATCTAGAATTAATCGACACACACCCACCGAAAGTACAATAAATGATTGCTTGCATAACCAACGCTTGACTTGGCGACTTCCATCCATCATCACGTCATTCAGCCATCAATCAATCATCCATCAACAACAAACAGTCAACAATGTCAACCAACAACAACATTTCCATCTTAATTATAATCTTTGATCATCAGCGTTGTATTTTGTTGAAAATGTTCCTTTATTAATATCGCAACTAATATATAATATATGTATATATGATAAACCAAATGACTATGGTGTCTGCATTTCTTTTATGTATTGATCCATCGCCACCAGCGTTGCCTTCTCAAAGTTCTTCTCCACATTATCCAAAGTGCTGCACACAGATTTCAATGTCTCACGATTGTCGGCAAAGTTTCGCTGATATTGGGCCAATTGGTCGCGTGGTTTGCAATGCTGCCGCTGCAGCTGCTCCTTGCATTCCTCCAGCACACGCATATCCAGCTGGGTGGGACGACTTGTTCTCGAGAGGATCGCACTCGATGTGCTCAACTTGCGGATGGTGTCATCCACTTGGCTGTCGTTGATTTGCGTCTGCGGTGCCTGCAACGCATCGCTGAGCAACAATTGTTTGTTTAGGTTGGCGAGACGAGCGTATTCACGTTGATATTCCCGCTTGGCGTCCATGTAGATGCGCGCTTGCTCCTCCACCTGGCGGTGCATTTCCTTCTCGTCGTCCTTGTAGCGTTTGATGGCCTCCAAGTGCAGCAAATACTGTATGTCGTCCATGTCGTTGTTGCTGTTGCTATTACTATTGTTGGCTGGGGTTGTCGCCTCCATAATTTTGCAAATCAATTAATTTTAAGTTGATTTGTATTTTGATTTGAATAAAGGCACAAGCTCTTATCGATTGCCAATCGAAAGATGTGCAATTACACTTGTTATCGATTAGTGTGCGCAGTTGTGTATTAATTTGTTTACTGTTGTGTATCTACTGAAAAGTGATTATTTTAACTAAGTTTATTTGTCGTCATTATTTTCAATTTATTAATGTATTATTACAAGTGCACTTAGATTTTCATTTTAAAATATGCGCTCTTGTGACGTCACAATTGCGCAATACTTGTTGATTGCTGTTAAGCATCGCTTAGTAATTATCGATAATCGTTTGTAGTGAATGGCCAATGCAACTGAAAATTAAGTTATGCTTACATGTAAAAAAGTGGCCAAATATTTTACCACTTTGTTTATAGTTTTCGCATTTTTCTTTTCAAAATGTGCGTCGCACTGGCGTGATACTTGTTGAGTGCTGCAAAACAGCGCCTATCGATAGACGATAATGGTATCGATGCTTCACGCACCTTCACGATTAAACACGTGTGGCCGGCGGATTTAATAAATAGAAACGCATTCGGCATTTCAGTGTTTTCGCCTTAAATAATTGACGAGTTTGTACTACGATGGCCCGTGGAAAGAAACAGAATCCCTTTGCAGCACGCAAGCGACAAAAGCGAGAAATCGTATGGCAATCCAACAGTTCAATTTAACCCAAGACTTGTTGAACATAAATTCTAACGTGTGTTTGTTTTTTTTTTTTAGGGAAATCCGCCAGATCGTCGCTCGGAGCCGTACAAAGAGATTGAGCGCGACAATGCCTGCTTCATCAAGTACTATCAGCTGCAACGCATTTGCGCCAACGAAGAGGAATGGACGCAATTCCTGGAGAAGATTCGCGACAATTTGCCGGTCACATTTCGAGTGACGGGCTTCAAGGACGAGGCGAAGGCGCTGCTGAAGATCATCGAGACGCAAATGTTTGCCGAATACGTGCGCGGCGCTGCCGAACTCAATGGCCTGCCCGAGGAGCAAGTGCAGCGTCCACTGTGCCTGCCTTGGTATCCCAATGGCATGGCCTATCAGTTGAATTTAACACGCAAGGATATACGACGCTCCGAGTCGATGCATCGCCTGCACAACTTTCTCATTGTGGAAACGGCGGCGGGCAACATCAGTCGCCAGGAAGGCGTCTCCATGATTCCACCCGTGGTGCTCAATGTCCAGCCCACGGACAAAGTGCTCGATATGTGTGCGGCGCCTGGCTCGAAGACGGCACAGTTGATAGAGGCGCTTCATGCGGCGCCCGAGGAGCACAAGATCCCTCCGGGATTTGTGCTGGCCAACGATGTGGACAACAATCGCTGCTATATGCTGGTGCATCAGGCCAAGCGCTTGAATTCCCCGTGTCTACTGGTGACCAATCACGACAGCAGCTTCTTCCCCAACATGCTGCAAACCGATCCCGCCACGGGCAACAAATCCATCCTCAAGTTCGACAAGATCCTGTGCGATGTGCCGTGCTCCGGCGATGGAACGCTGCGCAAGAATCCCGACATCTGGCTGAAGTGGAATCTCGCCCAGGCGTACAATCTGCATGGCGTCCAGTATCGCATCGTGCGACGTGGAGCCGAGATGCTTGAGGTGGGCGGACGTTTGGTTTACTCCACGTGCTCGATGAATCCCATCGAGAACGAGGCGGTGGTGCAACGGATCATCAAAGATTCGGCTGGTGCACTCGAGCTGGTGAATGCCTCGCAACTGGTGCCAGGACTCAAGTACAATCCGGGCATGACCGATTGGCAGCTGGCCACCAAGGAGGTGGATGCAGTGTTCAAAACATTCGATGAGGTCCCCGAGAGTCTGCACACGATCATCCGGCCATCGATGTTCCCGCTGCCCGCTGAGGAAATGACTGCGATTGGCATCGAGAAGTGCATGCGGATTCTCCCCCACATGCAGGACACTGGAGGATTCTTTGTGGCGGTGATTGAGAAGCGACGAGCACTGAGTTTCGAGCAGAATGACGTCAAGGATTTGGAGAAGAAAGTCGAGGAGAAGGAGGAGCCTAAGGAAGACAATCCCGAGGCGGAACAAAAGTCCGCTCCGTGGGGACCTCAACGGAAGCGACGTCGTCTGCATGGCTTCAAGGAGGATCCCTACATATTCTTTGGCGAAAAGGATGCCGACTACGATTCGCTGCAGGAGTTCTATCAGCTCGACGGGAGCTTCAACAAGCGCTGTCTGCTCACACGCTGTCAGTCGGATCGCAAGAAGAACATTTACTACTGCTCGGAGGCGATTCGTGATCTAGTGCTGAACAATGAGCACAACATCAAGATCATCAACACGGGCGTCAAGACTTTCGTCCGCTGCGAGAATCGCCACACACAGAATCCCTATCGACTCGCCCAGGAGGGATTGCAGACCTCGAACGGTTTCATTGGCAACTGTCGTCGCATTCAAGTGGAGCGCGACGATCTCGTGTTGCTGCTGAACTGCACCGATCCCACGAAGCCGCCGTCGACGCACGAGCTCAAGCAGGTGACGCAGGATCGCTGCAAAGAGTTGTGTAAGTTACGCTTTAAAAAGATCGAAAATCATTTAAGATCAAGCTTCAAATCAGCGAGAAGTTTGGAGTAAAAAGTAATTGAAGATCATACTACAGATCAGCTCAAAGTTATGATCAGATATGTCATTGGTTTGAAGAACCAATTTAAGATCATCAAGAAATTTGTAAAGTAATTGAAGATCAAGATAGGATAAGATAAGCGAGAAGTTAAGATCAGATATAGCTGCGTATCAAAAATGTTATAAAGTAATTGAGGATCAAGCTAGAGATCATGACGAAGTTATCCTTTTTGTAGAAGCACCTAGGCTATATCTAGGTTTCTAGATCCTAAAGTTATTGAGGATCAAGCTACAGAACAGCTCGAAGTTATGACCAGACTATATGATCATCATCGCAAACAAGAAAGTTATAAAGTAATTGAAGATGAATCTACAGATCAGTATAGATAGTTTTTCTTTGTAGATGATCAGCTGGATGTTATGATCAGATATAGCTTTTGTAAAAGCACTTTATAATCATGATCAATCACTGCTTAGTAAGATAGTCATAAAGTCATTTATAATCAGATATAGCTTTGGTTTGTATAATCACTTTATGATCATGATGATTACGTAGCAAGAAAGTTGAAAAGTATTTGAAGATCAAGCTACAGATCAGTTTGATCATATGACCACATATTGCTTAAGTTTGTAGAAATGTTTTGCAATGATGATCTCAGTGTAGCAAGAAAAAGCTGAAGCTTATTTCTATAAAATTGCTTCTCATATATTTAAATAGTAACTGGCAAGATCTTGTGGATCGATAGGAACTCAGTTTCTAAAAAGGTATTCCATATTATATAACTTTATAGTTATACATAGTAGATAAATATAGTGTGAAGAAAAGATGGAATGGTTTCTCAACATCATTGTAGATATATTAGAAATGATAGGAAACATTCAAGGAAGGTAAAATCCAAAATATTAGCCATTAACTTTTTAATGCAGTCATCTAATCAATTCACTTAAGATTAGATAAAAATATAAACATATCGTAGGTTTATAAACATCGTAGTATAGGATGAACATTTATATCTAATGCATTTCTATAATCGACACTCTCTTAAAATCGAAAATTTCTTATCGTTAGCCATAGTTTTGATTTCTAAATATATCCTTTAAACTTGGGACAAACTCAAGATAACGCTGAGTTGTTTTCTGCTAGTGATGACAAATTGCGATTAGAGATGACACATTGTTTACCCACATTCGATAATGAATCATTTGATGTTGTGGGTTATGAGTTTTCTTTTTTCAAATGAATCAAATATTAAGAATAACTTTTGTGAATGGAATTTAACCACTGAACAAGATTTCTTACTGAATGATCTTTACTTCTAGGCGTGGGCAGCTGTATCCTCAAGTATGTGGACGAATCCTTTACGCTCTTCATTGTCGGCTGGCGTGGAACATCGAGTCTTCGCGCCTATGTGGCCAAGGATGAAACGGTTCACATTCTGCGACTTCTCGGCGCCGATGTCAGCAAATTCGAGATCAACAAATACGAAAAGGCTAAGGAGGCAGCAGCAGCCGCTGAAGCAGCTGCAGCTGAAGCAGCTAATGGAGCGGAACAAAAGGAGGAAGAGAACGAACCAGAGACGCAAACGGAAGCGAAGTCGGAAGAGACGCAGCAGGTTGCCATGGAGGTCTAGACAACGATGCCGCAGTATAGCATTTAATCCTTAAGCATAATTAATCATGATTTATTCCTGTGTATCGAATGTTGTGATCCTTGAGATGAATTACAGACGATTCTTTGTTCAAGCGACGATTGTCTTTATACTTTATATACATATATTTCTATACAATCATTTCTTCTGAACAACTTTGTTTTCCCGAGAGTTCTGCGACTATTTCAAGGATGAACGAACAACAAATGAGAGAGGAATACTAGATTATATGGAAGGCGCATTCTGACAGAATAAATTTGTAATTTTTTATTTAAATAAAAACATTCTGCTAAAATGATTTGATTGCAGTACTTATTTTAGTGTTGGAATCGATAAAAAAAACGTTTTGGCTGGCACTCTGGTATATTTTGAATGTATATCTATATACCAAATATAGCCCTCAGTATATCTATGTACTCTGCGGTATATTTTAAATGCACAACTGCACAAAGTTTTGGCTGCTCACTAAAATATCAGTTTTTGATTTTCTTCCTCGAAGAGGACAAAACGTATAAGGGAACTCAGTGTTGCTTAAAATGTTCTTCCAAAATGTTTATTAATGCCATAAATTATGAATCGAAGCCCGAGAACTCTGGTGCGATACGGAAAACCACAATTGTAGAGATCCGACGCTTTTCAGCAAAATTAATTCTTTTGCTTTTTTTTAGAGATATTAAAGCACTGCTATTTTAAAGTTGACAGCTGCATATTCTTGATCAGCGTCAACAGATGCGACGATATAACCATATTCGTCTTTCTGTCTTTCAGCGATGAAATTGAAACAACAAAATTTGTAAAACAACTTTGCTGCAACTTTCGATCCCCCAGTATCAAACGCTAGGTTGAGACCTGCCCACTTGTCAAAATTTCAGCGCTGCCATTCTCAGTGAACCAAAAAAAACACTTGAAATTTTTTTGTTATAAAATGTTACATTTATGTTTTATTATTTAGTTTTCCCAGTATAAATATATCATATATAAAGTATATAAAAAAAAGTTCATTAAAAAATTACACATACTCTTTTTTGTAGTTTATTCTCTTTTTTGTTTTTCTTCATTTCTCTTTTTTGTGTTGTGTTCTGTGTGTGTGTGTGTTGCATTTTAAATGGTTGCTCGTGTGTGTGTGTGAGTGTGTTTTGCATTTATCTCAATAGTTGATTTAAATAATTTTTGTCTTCATTTTGTTTCTCATGTGTGTCTTTTAAAAAGTACATTAGAAGGTTTAAAAAGTTGTGTGTGTTTTGTTTTGTGTTGCACAATTTACGATTAAAGGGAATTTATTTAATATATATTTATATATGTTTGCATATATGTGTGAGTGTTTTTTGTTTACAGTAGGAATGAGCTTTTATTTATTTTTCTTTTCTTTAATATTGCAATACGAGAGAACAACAACAATAACTTGAATGACGCAAACATATATTTATGTTGCTGTTGCAATTGTTGTTGCTTTTTGTTTAAATATCTGGCTGCAATCTCTCCTGTTTGTTTGTGTGTGTGTGTGTTGTTCTTCTCTGTTTTACGTGTGAATCAAAATCAACAAACAAAAAAAATTAAATTAAATAAAAAGCAAAAAAAAAAAAAACAAAAATGAAGCCGGGACTAAAAAAAAAGAGAGACGAGAATGAAGTGGAGTTGAGAGTGAGTGAGTGAGATAGAGATAGTTAGCAAATTGATGCGATTGCTGCTGATTCAGCTGCTGCTGCTCTTCTTCTTCATCTTTTCTCTCCTCAGCAGAAGAAGAAGACTGTGCTTAGGCCTGCTTCTCGGCCTCAATGACCTCCTTGGTTGGCAGCACGTTCTTCTCGTTGGTCTCGGTGTGCTTCAATTTTTTCGCATCAAAATTCTCGATGCCGGCAATAAACTCATTCTTCTCCTTCTCCTGCTCAATTGCTGCAAATAGAGACCGAAAGAGAGAGGGAGAGAGGGGGGGATTAGATTGTTGTCAATGTTGCAATGTCCATAAATGTGCTGCGTAGCTGGTTTTTCATTTTTAGCGCAGCTGTTCCAAATCGAGTCTAGTCTACGCACCTTCTTTATCGGGCAATGGATTCTTCTCATTCGTCTCCGTATGCTTCAAATTGGTCTGATCGAATGCGGTGATACCCTCGATAATGGACTTTTGGGTCTTCTCAGCAGCCACATCTGCAAAAAGACAAAATATTTTATATCAAAATGATTACAAAGAAAAGTTTTCTTTCAGTATTTAAAGTTTAGTTCTATTTTTTATATATTAAAAAAAGATAAACAAACAACTTACCCTCGGCGGTGGGCAAAATGATCTTCTCCTGGGTGCTGGCATTCTTCAGTTGCTCCGTATTGAAGCCCTCCAGTTGGCTCTTCAGGTTCTCGGCCACCTTTGGCAAATCCTTGAGTGCTGGTGCTGGGGAAGCCATCTGCAACATGAACACAAAATAAAATAAAAAACATGTTAAGTATTACGAGCATTTTAAAATTCTTTAAGCAAATAAAACGTTCTCTATACAAAAATAAAAGAAATTGAAAAAAAGTAACCGTTACATTTCCAAGTCAAAAACAAAAGCCCGGATATCGATAAGCGACAAAGTGACAGTCACACCGAAATCTTTCTCTCGATAAAGCGGAAATGCGAATCGATAACACAAGGCGATTACACATTCACACGCACAAGTAAACAAAGACGTTGTCGTTGATTTCAATGTTGAGCAACGCGACAACGGACGTTTTTTATTATGCGATTTCTCATAGCGATTACTTATTGATTAAGAAATGAAAACACAAAGCACAAACAAACTCGAGCACACACACACATACACGCACACTCATGCACATGGAGTTTGTCATTCGATTCATTGGATGAGTCATGACAGTCACAGCAAGGACACACATACTTACATACACACACACATGCTTACTAATGTGGGCATGTAAGAGCGAATGTGTGTGTGTGTGTGCGGTTTGCTATCGTCGCAACCAGCAGAAATATGAGAGAAAGAAGTTCAGCGAACCTACCGCAGTAGCTACAACAACAACAACAAGCAAAGCGACTGCGACGTCAACGTCTTAGCAGCTGCGCCGAAGCAGATTAAATTCCAATTGGACAAGCGAGTTATTGTACCGTTATCAGAGAGTCGAAGCCAGCAACGCGCAGCAGTAAACTGCATTTTATCACGTTTATTTTTAGTTGCAAATTAACCAAAAAACTTACTTATTACCCGCGTACATTGTTCGTGCCTTTTTGCTACTTAATTGACAAGAACAAACACACACACACACATACATATGTAGCTCAGGTAGACAGTACTGCAAAAGCTCTTCCTGTTTCTTTCATTTTTCTTTTCTTTAAATTTGTTTGGCTTGGCTACCCACACAAAGAAAGCGTCACATTTAACATCGATAACAAGTGCATACAACAACAACAACAACAACACCATATGTATGTGTGTGTGTCTGACTTTGTATCTACTACTACTAAAAAAAAAACGTTACAAGGCCGGCAACCGCGCCAAAAACAACAAATATAAAAAGATATACACGTAGAAAGAAAATATATACAAAGCTACGTTTAATGGCCATATATGGACATTAAGGCGCGCCTAAACGACCGAAACGACGATCGATTGCACTCAAGTCGTGCTTTGCCAGCCGGCCAGTCGATTCGATAGTGCGATGATTGGCCCGACGTGCGACGATGATTATTCGTGTTTATTTAGTCATTTGGTGGCAACTCCTTTTTGAATCGAAACAAAGGCGAACATACAGAAACACACACACACACACATGCATATTTGGACATATACGGTGCTGCTTTTGATTTTCATTTGAAGAGCGCTCGCTCGATGGGGAGGCAGGGAGTGCACAGAGAGGGGGGGGATATTGAAAGAGGGTTGGTTGGAGTAGTTTGCATGTGGCTTGTTTGCCATGAATCAACTTCCAACTTCGAGCGAATTATGTTCGCGATGAATCATTTTATACGTTGTTGATTTTGGATTTTTTATTTTTGCTTTTTTTTTATAGCTGTTTGTCTCAGGTCTCCAGCCCACACTTTACACGAGGTGCGCGCTCTCTTTCTTTCTTTCCCTACTTCTTTCACTTCACACACACACACACACACAGACAGATAGCGACATTCGCCAAACTTCAGTTTATTTCATTTTTTTTTTTGTGGCTCTGTCTTTTGTTTTGTTAATTTTTATATCGGGGTTTATGTCGTTGTCGTCTTGTTGTGTTCAGCTATGAGGGGGGAGGAGAGGGGAGGGCAGCTCATTTGGCCGGCGCCAGAAAAAAAGAAAAAAAACCGCAAATGCGCCGTTAGCCAATTTTGACATTTGAAAGCGCTTCGTTGCCAGAGTCAAAGTCAAATAATGTTGAGAGGAGCCAAAAGGCCGCCTCAAGTGTTGAGCAGCGCCGTTGGCAAAGTGCAAAGAGGAAGAGAGAGCGAAAGAGACAGACTTTCGACTTGGTTGTTGCGGGGGCGAGGCGAAAGTGCAGAAGAACAAAAGAAGGAAGACAAATGACAGACACGTCCGTTTTACACCCTCGCAATTGTCTGGACGGAATGAAGGGGGAAGTGAATGACGGGCTTTTTAGGCTCCTGCTCCCACACACACACATATGCAGTGCACGTCTGCAAGTTGTTGGTACATAAATTTCAATATGCAAGTGTATGAGTGTGTATTGAGACACAAAATGAATTTTAAATATGTGCACATCAGGCGCAGTTTAGTCATCATCATCATCATCACGCATACTCATTCCCCAAGCATATATGTATGAGTGTGTGTATAACAAATATGTCTGCTTTTACTTTGTTTTAAATATGTTCCTTTTTTTTGCTGCCGTCGTTGTCGGCGATAAATTAAAATCCAATTGGATATTATTATCGATAAACGCGCGCTGTGCTGACTGTGCATGCGCCACGCCCTCGCTTAAGAAAATTTGCGACAACACACACGCACACCTACGAATGCAGCTTGAATGCACACAGCTGCAAATACATACACATATATGCATGTCTGCCGTCATGTGTGTGTGTGTGTGTGTGTGTGTGAGCACGCGCATACGTTTTGCTGCTGTTGTGGGGAGGATATTAAGCAGCGTCAAACGCCCCGCCCAAGCACCAGACAAACACAGCAGACACGCACACAGATACAACCACACACACACACACACACACACACACACACACACACACACACACATGAACATTAAGCAGACGCCAAAAATATATGTACGAAAAAGAAAGAAAAAAAAACGCCGGCCGGCAAAACTCTGCAGAGAGAGAAGAGAAGCGAAACGAAACGCAGATAAAATAACAAAGAAGCTTAAGGCCGACGACTTAACAGCTGCCCAAATATAAGCAAAAAAATAAAGTTAACGGGGTAACCTGAGAAGTGGAAAGGGGGAGACGGACGGGGAACGGGGCCGAGGCCACAATAAATAATTTATAACAAATGTGAAGAACGCTTCCATTATTTTTCTTTTTCCACTTTTTTTTTTGCAATGAATGGAAATAATGGAAGCGCAGCAAGCAGCTCAAAAAGAATTCAAGAACAACAACAACACGAACCACAACAACGGCTCAAGAACAACGAAGACTAAAAAAAAACCAGTTGGCTTTGACTTTTTGCATCAGAGAGAAGCTTTAGATAGATTTTTTCTCGCTCTCTTCTTTCTTCTTGCAGACTTTTCTCCCCCCTCCCCACATGATAACTTTTTGCAACATTGAAACGTAGTCAAGAATTCTGAATTGAAAAGCTGTAAAATTAAATTTAAAAAAAATAGCGAAAATTCAAATTTTAGTTAAACTCACCTTAAAAACTGTTGTTTTCTTTTAGTTTGAATTAAGGTTTTTATTGGGTTTAATCGCAAATGTATTGCGCACTTTACAAAAAAGAAATGCGGGTGGGTGAGTTGGCTGGGTGGATATTTATATATATATTAAGAAATATATATATCTAGTGGAGAGTGTAATCACTTGGCAAATTTGACACTTGCTAACAAATGACTTGTTTTATTATCGCGAAAGCTTACAAGCAAACAGAACGACACACAACTTAATACTGCGCGACAAATTGTTCAAATCCAAATGAAGAAGGCGTACAATTCGGTGTGACCGTAGGTTGCATACGCAAAATATGTCATTTTACAGGCCACAGCTGAACTGTCTGGCTAACAACATGGTCACACTGCATGCGGTTGGTTGTCATTTTGAAAATTTGGCTTGTAAAATGGAGCCACATTTCAAACGAGCTTTTGTTTTTATCGATGTTTTTCTTATAAACTAATTTGAACATACACTAATTTTATTTAATTATAGCAATTTGCTATATAAATAGATAATACACTGACCGCAACCACTAACTGGCATTTGAAGAAATTACATTCGAAATCAAATACAAATTGAGTGTAAATTATGTTTAATAAGGCTTGGCATGTTGTGGTGTGTATGTACATTTGTGTAAATAATAGCTTAATACAATTCTCACTAATAATGCTAACATATTGCATTGACATTTTCAGTTCCCAGCGCTACGCATAATTGGCCGAACGCAATTCATTCCACACACGCTCCATTTCGACGGGATCCCCAAAACCATGCGAGGCAATCACATTGCTAAAGCTCTCGGGTCCATCGTAGGGCATCTTGTGGAACAGAAATCGCTCACAATGATGCACAGGTATATGCGCCGTATACGCCACAATGCCGAGATAGATGTCATCGAAGCGAAACAAGGGAATTGTGCGTCCCACCTCATACATCTTGAGCAGTGCATCGCGCGACAAAATGAAGGCGCCGGCAGTGACATATGGGGGCCAACGATCAAATGGATATTCCTCCAGGGACACATACCATTTGCTGAACTTGTGACGCAGTGGCGTACTCTCAAACACAAATCCTGCAAAGAGCTCTTTGTTGTGATGCGACTGGCGGCCTTTGCCCAGGAAGCGAAGCACATTCTTGATGGACACATAGTAATCATCGTCGACAAACAGATAGAAATCGCTGTTGTTGAAATGTTCACTGGCCCAGCGCAATCCCATCATCGTTTTGATCGTATTATTGAAGTATGCATCGCGGAAATTGGCGCGCAAAATGTCGCCATAATGTTTGGCCTCCGCTTCAGCGGCATCGTGAGCCGCATCCGACTCGTCAGTGACACCGAGCAGAAAGACCCGTTTGATGTGGACATCGGAGAAGCGCGATTCGTAGCCCCAGGTTTTGCGTATGGCATGGCGACGCTGTAAATTGCCCACAGCGCTCTTCACCAATATCGTCAGTCGGGGCGGTTCCGCAATATTACGGTTATCCGTGAACGATGGCAACTGCAAATACTCGTATTCGATGGGTGCGCTCTCATTGTGCAGGGGGTAGTAGTAGTGCCTGTCAAAGTCCAGTTCGCAAAGGTGCGTCAGCAGGCCAAGCAGGTCGACCAGTATGATAAACGGTATGACGAGCGCACATTTTACCAGCAATTTGTAATGTTTTTTTAACATTGCGCGATGTTCGATGTTGGCGGTGACACTGCCAACGATAAGTTACTAGCACCTGTAGTCGATAACACCCTTTGAACTTATCGTTTGCCTGCCTATCATTGCTGTACAGTGTTGCACAGCTTTTGAGCAAAGGCCCAAGCGAATTCGGCTAAATATTTAAAAGTTAAAAAAGTGGTGAACATAATTCAAGTGAGCATGGGAACATTTTGTTAATGTTACAATTGAGTTAAATCGCGATTAATTGCAATATTATTGATTTGCCGCCACACTTTCCGTTGGCTAGTATCGATACACAAATAGCCAATTTAAAAGCGCTAATAAAAGTAGAAACCTAATTATAAATAATTCGAATGCACTTGATAAATTTAAAAAAGGGAGTTGCTATACAGCTGTAACTATAAAAATTACTATTAACAGCAGTCGATGCCATCAAACATCATGTACCGTTACAGTTATCGATGCTGTGCGGTGTTGTACAATGTCGGCGCAAGCTTAGTTTTTGTGCAGTGAAAAGTGCGGGTAAATCGAGTGCGCGAGTTTTATTTAAAATGTGTGAATAAAAGTGGATGTTTTGTAATAAAAATGAGTGTTATAAATATGTTATCAGCCGAAGCAGCAAACGAAGCAGGCGAATGGAAATTCAAAAACGTAAGTGCATGCCAATTTGATTTTTCATATTTCATATTTGGTTGCGTGCGCGCAAAAATGAGAGCGCAAATATGAGGGGTGACTGCCTTAGTTATAAGAAGAAGAGTAAGCATTGACATAAACACAACGATACGAAATAAAACACCAATTTCAAAAATGTCGGACGATACGAAGACTGAAACTGTTGCAACTGCGGCAACTGTTGCAAGTGGCTCAAAGCTAACAAATGCACAGAAAGCGCGCATTGAACGCAATCAAGCAAAGGCGCAAAAGTTGCGCGAGGCAAAGCTCGTCTCGCATCCTTACAAGAATATTACCAAGTAAGTGTGGCAAATGGAATTTACAAGCATTTGTAGCTAAATGTGTGTGTATATAGTAAAGGAAATAGCGGCGAGGAACAAATAGGCCAGGCCAATGCCGTTATCAAAGTGCAGGGCACCAAATACATTGACAGCGGCGGCGGTTTTCTATTGGAGCAGCCAGTGCTGCCAATAACTGGCAAAACTGCTAACGGGGATGCAGCTGAAGCGACGGCCGCCATATTAGATGATGCCATTGCCATACCGGTGGTCTATGAAGAGTGCTTGGACTGCGGCGATCAATATGCCGACTCGTATTTGTTTAACAACTTCGGGCATTCGGTGTGTGACAAGTGTCGCGACACCGAGGAACGACATTCGTTGATCACACGCACCGAGGCAAAGGCGGAATATCTGCTCAAAGATTGTGACTTTGATAAACGAGAGCCGAAATTGCGATACATTAGTCGCAAGAATCCGCACAATGTGCGCTGGGGCGAAATGAAGCTGTATCTGCATCTGCAGGTGCTCAAGCGTGCCATGGAGGTGTGGGGCAGCGAGGAGGAGCTAACGCGTCAGCACGAGTTGCGCGAGGATAAACGCGAGGTGGGCAAGGCACGTAAATACAATAAACAGATGAAAGAGTTGCGCATGGAGGTGCGTAGCAGTCTCTTTACGAAGAAAACCAGCGTTGTGCATCAGCACGAGTTTGGAGAGGACACCTACAACGAAGAGGAGGACAACTATACGCACTCCTGTCTCAGTTGTCCATACACCGAGACCTACGAGAAGATGTAAAGCGTCAGTTTAGTTATAGTTTTTTTTTTTTTTTGTTTGCTGTTCAGTCAAAAGCACTTGCATTGTCCATGTTCACATGTCTCAAATAGTATTATCAGCATTAGTTATAAAAATAAACATCATTGCGTGTACTTTGCTGCGGGTTTTAAATTTAGCGCGCATTAGTCGAACAACTGTTCCGAGAATTTAGCGAACAGCTGTTTTTACATGCAGCGCGCGCACATCAGCTGATGTTTTGAACGCATCGCGACTATCGATTTACATAATACGCCATTTGCCATTCGCAACGAAAGGCAGGAAAAAAATGCTATCGTGCGACGCCAAGTCGAAAGACCATCACCAAGAACAGCAGCAGCAGCAGCAGCGATAGCAACAACAGCAATAGCAACAGCAGCTGAAGCTGAGGCAAAGCAGCAACAGCAACAATATATGATAAACAACTTAGTGGGAGCAAGAGCAACAGTAAATCTGGACAACAAGATGGAGGAACCATCGGACGATGAGAACTTCGAGCCGACGCCAAAGAAGATCAAACGGGACTGGCTCAATAGCTATTGCTATTCGAACAAGGTCATGGGCATGATGAAGAAAATGGGTTACGAGGACGACAAAGGTCTCGGCAAGAGCAATCAGGGTCGCCTCGAGCCCGTCATCGCTGTCCAACAGGATGGTCGCCGTGGTTTCGGTCTCAAACTGGACACCGTCCATTGGTCCGCTGGCCAATGGGATCCCAGCTGCGAGGAACTGAAGATTGTGGAGCCCGTGGTCTGGCTAAACGGTCAGGTGGATGACAATTGCAGCGCCTATACGCTGGATCAGCTAATGGAGCATCTGGTGTTGGGGGATCGCAAACTGACGCTGGACGATGAGACGCAATATTGCGATCCGGAGATATTGCAGCACATACTCAACGCCAAGACGGTGTTTGATAATCTTAACGATACGGAAATGCGCAGAGCGCGTTCACGTTGCAATCCCTTCGAGACGATACGCAGCTCGATCTTTCTCAATCGGGCGGCTGTGAAGATGGCCAACATTGATGCCATGTGTGAGAACATGTTTACAGATCCACGGGATGCACAAGGACAATCGCTGTTGGGACCCAACGAGCTGCTCTACTTTGCGGACATGTGTGCAGGTTTGCGCCAGGAAGATTACTCCCAATTCCTCACTTCTTCTAATTTTTTCCCATTGCTAACACAGGTCCTGGCGGCTTCTCGGAGTACGTGCTGTATCGCAAATCGTGGGAGGCCAAAGGTTTTGGTTTTACGCTGCGCGGCGCCAACGATTTCAAGCTGGATAAATTCTTTGCCGCCTCACCGGAGTCCTTCGATGCGTTCTACGGCGACAAGGACGATGGCAACATCTTCGATGCGAGCAATCAGGATTCGCTCAACGCCTACATACGCAAACACACGCCCGAGGGTGTCCACTTTGCCATGGCCGATGGCGGTTTCTCGGTGGAGGGACAGGAGAACATACAGGAGATACTTTCGAAGCAGTTGTATCTGTGTCAGTTTGTCACCGCGCTGAAGATACTCCGGATCAACGGGAGCTTTGTGTGCAAACTGTTCGATCTGTTCACGCCATTCAGCGTGGGCTTGGTCTATCTGATGTACAAGTGCTTTCAGCAAATCGCCATTATCAAACCAAATAGCAGTCGACCCGCCAACTCGGAACGCTACATTGTCTGCAAGCACAAGCTGCCCGAGACCGAGGCCATCATCGAGTACATGGATGCGATCAATAAGCTGCTCAACGAGCAGTCGCAAGCGGCAGCCGAGGCGAGCGAACAGACGCCTCAGGATGTGCTGGAGATCTTCAATCGGGAGCAAATGCAACAGGACGAACAGTTCATCAACTATATGATCGAGTCGAACAACAGCATTGGGAATGCGCAGATCGTGGGTCTGCGTAAGATCGCTGCGTTCGCGCATAACATGGAACTGAAGGAGTCGCGACAGTCTGAGGTGCGTCAGGATTGCCTCAAGGCGTGGACGCTGCCGGACAAGTTGCGTCAGGCGCCCGAGGTGAAGACCACCGATCGCCTGCTCGAGGAATTGCTGAGGGATTGGTCAAAGAACCGTGACTGGTTGAATAATGCGCCGCACGAGTTGAACAGTGCAATGGCGTTGCATAGCAGCATTTTGAATGTGGATGATTGGCATTTTATGCCCATCGGACGCGGCGAGACAAACATCAATGGATGCACCATCTTCCTGTGCAAGTCGCGAGGCAATTTGCTGCGCTACACCGAGCACCGGAAGTGGGAGCTCGTCGAGACGAATTTCAATGTGCAACCACGATCGATCTTCTTCGGCGAGATCATGTTCGAGTTCAGCGGCCAAGGACGCACCTCACAGTGCGTCTCGGCGCTGCACATCATGGACGCCATTTGCCTCGGTGGCGTGGATATCCGAAGACGTCCCTTCCTCGAGCGGGTGAGCATGTGTGCCAAGTATGCGAGCAGTTTGAATAAGCCGCATAAAAAGGATCGCACCTGTGGCGCAATTCGAGCGCGTCCTATTTACAGGCTGCGGGACATGGGACGTTTCTTCAACGAGATGCGTCAGTATGTGCTCAAGGATAATTCACAGCGCTTCGGCTATGTCCTCGATGATCAGAAGTTCTTTGTCCCCGGGGGCATTATTCTCTTCTGTGAGCTAACCATGAATTTTGTCACCGCTTTTTCGCGCTCACGCCAGCAAATCTATTACTATAATACCAATACGAAAGAGTCGCTCTTCAAGGAGCAAATCGAACCGCGGAAATTCAACGAGGTCTTCTCCTCGTTCCGACATTGCTATTCGCGCCGTTTGCTCTGGAAGTGGACGAGCACGCTGCAGGTGGATGAGCAGGCGAGTGAGGAGAATGCCACGATATTGTATCGCAGTCACTTTGAGCACTTTATACGCCGCAAACTGACGAACTAAAAACTAAGAATCGAGTGTAAAGTGTGAAGACAACAAATTGGAAATGAGGAATTGGGTTGCAGAGAAGATCATCATCAAGCTTGAAAGAACTCTCCTCTATCCGACCATATAAATACATCTATATATATAAGTTATATAATACATATTTTAAGCGAAAATTTAGAAATGTTAAGCTCATTCTACTATTTTGTTTGTTTCTCCTTTTATATTGTTTTTTTTTCTATCTTTCTTGATTTCATTTCCTTGCCTGGTTATTGTGTCGATCCGCATTGGCATTGGAAATGAATAATAACAATTACACCATAATGTTGTATATTTTCCTCCCAAAAATTCATTGCCTATGTATTTTACAATAATACAAAAATAGAAAACTGAATGACCCCAAACTATATAAATCTTTTAATGTCATCAATGTTTTGTCGATTTTATTAAGTGAATATATACAGTTAATTTGTCTGTCCGCTTCATATTTTTGCGTATTCATCAATTTACAATTCGAATATGTATAAAGTCCCCATTTAAAATATGTATGTACCTTATATTGATTTCGAGATTTTATTACTTCACAAACGAAGTTAAGCTAAAGTGTGACAAATTCTTTCATTTCATGTAAACAACTATTTATCAGAATTATAAATGTATAGTAATATTGTGAATACATTGTAGTAGATGTGCTAGAACCCATAAAGTAGAAAGGTACCTCGAGATCTGTTAACTTGATAAGAGTGTGGAAACTTCCGCTGCAGCTTTGAAAATTCGGGGAGTCCCCATTTTGCAGTTTGCAACAATGAAACTTCTGATGAACACGTGTTGTTATACTCCACACTTTTGTTTACTTTAATCATTTGTTATACCCGCTAGGAAAAGGGTAGAAGGGTATTATAACTTCGTGACTCCACGCAGAAGGAAACATCTCGGACTCTATAAAGTCTATATATAATCTTGATCAGCGTCAACCCTAGAAGATATAGTCATGTCCGTCTGTCCGTGTGCATTAATATCTATATATCAGAGACCATAAGAAATAGATCTATACTTCAATTTGGTATATTTGGTATGTAGGTCTTCATCGATATACCAAATACTTTAGTATTTATATTGTTTGTGGTACATTTTACGTTTTCCTTTTATTCAAAATGAAGTACTACACCGATATACCAAATATGGTATAGTTTAGTATTTTTGCGGTATATTAATCCGGTATATTTTAAGTATATTATCGCACTGGTTTGCTCTTATTCAATATGTGTAGCGAGTATCTCTATCAGTATACCAAATATTACCATTGGTATATTTTAGTAAATTTGCTTCTTTCGGGTATCTCACAGTCGAGCATTCTTGTTTCTTTTTGTGCTTGACCAAATCGAACGCTTATTGAAATAGGATGCAGCAACAATCGGTCTCTTTCTTTCTCAAGAACTGTTTTTGCATCGACTGCAGATTTACAACGCTTGCAGAAGGTTGTCAGCAGTTTGCTAATCAGAGTTGTTCCACTATAAAACTATATATATTTTAATCTATTGATTGGCATTTATAGTGTAGCGAATGGTACCATAAAATAAGTATTAGACACCCATTTCTATACACTTTTTATTTTTAACAAATGCCAGTCTAGTTTCTTATGGAGTACTTTGAGGGTTTTCACATATTTGTGGACCGCTTCCTTCACATAGGATTTATATTCCAATCTATAGATTGGCATTTTAACTGTGACGAATTCTGCTACAAAATAAGTGTTAAAATGCAATTTCTTTCCACTTTTTATTTTCAACAAATGCCAGTCTAGTTTCTTAGGGATTACTTGAGCAGTTTGAGGTTCTTCACATATTTGTGGACCGCTTCCTTCACATAGGGTTTAATGGCTAGACAAGTGGGTGTATTTTCTGGCTGTTCGATCCAGAGTTTATGCTTGATCTCGTTCTCCTTGAGCTTCTCGCTGAGTTTGACCAGCGCCGCCTCATCCTTGGCCTCCAGCACCACCTTGTGCATGTTGTCCATATCCTTGAGATACGCCTGCGTCTCCTCATCATCCACGTGCAAACTCATCACTGCTGCCGTCGCATGGCAACATTGTGCTATCACAGCGCCCAGCGGCCAGTTGAGCGTGTTTCGCAGATCGCTGCGCACAACAATATATTGCACAATGTTGCTCATTCTCTCTTTGTTCTCTCTCTTTGCTTCTCCTCCTTTTCCTTCGTTTGAAATGCCGCTAATCGGTGCAAACAATTGCAGGCAGTGAAAGCGTCGCTCAGCTGTGCGCTTCACACAACAAACAGCTGTTCGATAGCCGGCATTAGGGTGACCAGACGCCACCAAGCGATGGTCAGTCTGCAAATTTTTTGTTATCGATTGCGCGCGCTGCTTTTGAAATATTTAAAAATGTATTTTTGTCAATGTTGTAATTATATTAAGTATTTGCTTAGTATACAGTTTGTATTTCGATTTTTTATTTATAACGTTTTAATTTAATGCCAAAATAGTGCCTTTCAAAACATTACGAAGCGCGTTTTTCATTTTTGAAAATGTATTTCACCAAGGTTGTAATAATATTATTTATATGTTTAGTTTGTATTAAGCTTCTTTGTTTAAAACCATTTCATTTATAGAAAATATTGTGTCTTTCGAGATACTTTACTATTTTTTAACTGGACCCAAGCCTTCTAAAGTCCTCTATCTACCTACTTCTATAATTTGAAAGCATTAAAAATGATAATTAGCTTTTTTATTTTTACATTTTTCCTTTATAGTATTACTCACAAATTCTTTTATTTTTCATTTTTCATTTTGTGTATTATGTGGTGTGTTTTCACTGTAATAGTATATTGATATACCAAACATATCCTTCAATATATTTTAGTATTTTAAATAATACCACAATGTTTTACGGAATATTGATATATAGCTAATTAGAATGTTGATATACCAAATATAGCCTTCAGTATATTTTATTATTTTTGTAGTATATTAAATTGGTAACATATATTTTAAGAATAATACTTTAACTTTCCTACACGTTTTTTTATTTAGTTATTTTAATTATGTATTAATATTGTTGTATTGACATTTCACTGATTACTTTATAAATTGTGTTGCTTAATTTCTATATTTATACTTGAAAACGTTTCTTTGCAGCTCTCGCTTGGCAATATTGTGCAATCTTATAGAGGCAGCCAGAGGTTTGCTCTTAATTAGTTGACGGTTTTTACCCTTCCGCATTTTTGGCCGTCCTTCGCCTTGTCAGAAACAGCGGATTGCATTTTTGCAGCCATTTGCTTAATTAATCACCCAATGGAGCAGCGCAACATTTGGCGAGGGTTGATCCAACATTTGCTCAACTCAATCAAAGGTGTGCATATATTTTTTTTTTTTTGTGTTTAAAGTTTCCCAGTAAAAAAGTGTGATGTATTTGTGCTTGTTTATAATAACATATTTTTGAAGAAGATGCCGTCGACTTTTGTGGGTAAGTTGAAACTTGATTTTAATATATTTGTTTGATAGTTTAATAATGTTTGATATACTCAAAGAGTTGCCTGATTTTATGTGAATATAATTGTGCAAGTTAATAAGCTTAAATTTGTAAATATTTTTGTATGAGGAAAACTTAAAAAATGAGCGCAAATTTAATCAGAACTTTAAGAATTAAATTTCATTTTTCAACTTATACAATAAGTTTAGATAGATGGAAGTTTAACTGCTGATTGATTTGAATGATAAAATTTCTATGCACAGTTTTTACTTAAGCTCGTGAATAATAAAATAATGAAGTTTAGCTAGTGATGTAATTAAATTAACCTTATACATCTATAAAATTTCTATTTCTAGTTTTTACTTAAGCTCATGTATATAAAAAAAACTATGTAGTTAGAAGCTTAGTTTTTTGATCGATTTGAAATTACCTTACAAAATTTATAAGCACAGTTTTTCATGAATAATAAAATAATTAAATTTAGCTTGTGATCGATTTAAAATTACCTTCTATATGTAATTTTTATGCACAGTTTTTACTTAAGTTCATGAAAGAAAAATATCCTAGTTTTGATAGCTGAAAGTTTAGTTTTTTGATTGATCTAAAATTACTTTATACATAAAATTTCTATGCATAGTTTTTAATTAAAACAACTATGTTTAGAGGGAATTACAATTACCATATATATAAACATTTTTTCTTTACTTAAGTTTTTGAATATACAAATAACCGAGATTTGATAGCTAAAAGATTGAATTAAAATTTTTTTATGTATACAATTTCTGTGCACAGTTTTTACTTGAAATATTTTTAACTAAATATACACGTATATTTTGATTACCAACTATGGACAACTGTTGAAACATCCCTCGCGTTTGTTAAGAGTCGGTTGTGGGGATCAAAGCAACGTTTTTGTTTTGGGCATCGACAAAAAGCAAATAAGTAGTTTATGTGTTGCAATCGCCTCAGAGAGAGGCTGTGCAACTTTTTGGCGCTGCTGAAGTGGAGGGGGGAGAGGATGGGGAAGAGAAAGGAGAAGAAGGAGGAGGAGAAGAGGGAAGAGAAAGGGGGGGGGGGAGAGGTGTGTTCTCTTGGCGCATAGTGCCAGTGACATGCGCCCGTAATTAACGTCCCATTTTGGGTTAGATTATCCATGAATAATTGGACGATGACGATGACTCGACGCCCCAGCCCTGAAGTAGGTGCAACCCTGACCTGGGAAGGCAGTTGAGAGAGGGTAGAAAAGGGGAACTGCAGCAGATTGATGATGGTCTGCAAGCAGCAGCAACACAGACACAAATATAATGTCCGTCGTTGTGTTGGCCAGGGCCACGGCTAGCTAAAAACTTTGCTAATTGCTTTTTGGCCACATTGGCCAAGGCGATGGGCAACTGGCAACTGGCTAGTGGCAAGTGGCAAGTGGCAAACGTGCTACATGCTGCATGCTGCATGCTACGCCTATAGGCAACAGTTATGGCAGCAGCAACAACAGCTCTGATTTCGAAATGCCATTTGCGCTGTTGCCTGCCAAATCCATTGCATTATTATACCCTGTACTATGCGCAACACGAAGGGTATATATATTTTGAATATATTTGTGAAATATGTTAAAATTCAGAAAAGTTTTTCAATTACACACAATCGACAAACTTACACTACTGTAATACAAACAATAAACTTTCAAATATTTTACATTGTACAATTTTGGAAATAAAAGTATATATATATATAGACAGTTTCAATTACAAAATCAACAAACTAACAATGATATTGTTGTAATACAAAAATAATATAGAAACATTTAAATGCATATGGGTAATTCTCTGTCGTAAATATCGCGCGCTCTTTTATATATACCAAATATAGGCTTCGGTATATTTTAATACTTTTAATTGGTTTATTCTTTTTAGTTGCATTCGCTGACAATACGACATTTTTATACTCTATGAATATAGTACAATATCGATATACCACATATAGACTTTGGTATATTTTCAGTATATTTATATAATATAATTTTATTGAATGTAGTACAATACGTTCGACATACCAAACATAGCAGCTGGTACATTTTTAGTATTTTTGCGGTATATTTTTGGTATATTTTTATAATACAGTTTTATCGATTATAGCTTTCTTTCTTTCTGGTATATTTTTATAATATGGTTTCATTGATTTTAGCTTTCTTACTTGACTTTTTTTTTGCAATTGTAAGGAAAGGGTCTGTTGCTGCCATGTTGATTGCTTTCAACTTCTTTGCAACTACATATATATTTGAATTGTTTTTCTGTTATTAGTTGCACTTCATTCTAATTGAAAAGAAAACGAACGATTTTTGTGAGTCGTGTTAACTAAAAACAATTTCATGCCCATTTACAGAGTGTTTAAAAGTCGAGTCAACTAACAAATGTTGATTTTAAGCTCATTTATCTTGCTTGTAGCTGTGCATTTAATTGTGCCTTTTTGCGACTCGGCCTACAAATCGCCGAGTCAGCAAAGAATTAATTACGCAGACGAATAGAGAGAGAGAGAGAAAGAGAGATGGTGAAAGAGTGAGAGAGAGAGAGAGAGACAGAGTAGAGTGCTGTCGTTTGTATAGATAGTTTATCTGCATTTGGTTTGGCATTCCATAAATTTCGCACTCAGTTCTCAATTGTCAAAACAAATTTGCCAAATGTGGCATTCATTCGTTATGAGATTAGGGCACAGTTGCCACATGCCACATGCCACAAACACCTCATTCTCAACCACATCCTCATCAGCTGACTTTTTTCTGTGCTTTTTCGGGGGCATCTACATGTCCAGTTTGTGTTCCCCGGGGTAAAGCACATGACGCCCAGCTGGAGACTTGGGACGTGAATATGACTGAAAGAGGAGAGAGCAAGGGGGGACAGGATTGGGATTTTCTTAGAGTGCGGGACGGGGGATAGACAGTTGGGGCAAATGCAAATGTCATTTTGTGGCCATTCGAATGAATAAACGAAATTAAACGCAAAGAATGAGCCGCAAAATACTCGAAAGAGTTTTTGTTGAATGGCAGCTCAACTAGTCGAGAAGGAAGTCAAGGCAAAAGGAGGAGAGAAAACCTTTAGGGAATTCCCCTGGGAGCGCACATCAAACTGGCCGTCAATATGCTTGGACATTGGCAATCGTCTCAGGGTTGCAAATATCTTGTTTTTTTTTTTTGACCATTAATCAAAACCCTATGAGCATTGAACACCTCAAAAGCAGGCCTCGAAAACTCCTTCGCAACCTTCACGAACGCCAAACGAACCTTTTAAGGAGAAGGTTCCAACGAAAAAAGAAAGAGAAACCTTCATTCGCTACTCAAACAATAGTTTATTCATAATTTATTGGCTACTCTATAAATATTTTTATTCCACAAGATAGTTGAGATAGATTCCTTGCCTACACTAATTCTCTTTCTTGTGATCAGTCTATGATTCTTTATGAAAGCTTTTGTATAATTGCAAACAGTATTTAAACTTATATGAGGCTCCAATAAGTTTACTGGATTAAACAGGACTTGAGTCGTAAGGAGCTGCGTCAACTAAATTTATTTTAAAGTAATACAAAATAGAGAAAAGTGGAGACTCCGAATAATGTTTTATATAATTATAAATTGATTGATTTAGTTCGAGAAAGTGAGCAATTATTTTCTAAACTATGTTTTAAGAAGTATATAAAGTTATTCAAGTTGCTTTAAATGTGTGTAGTTAACAAAGGGAAATATATCCTTAATTTTACGTTCTCAAATGCTAAATGATTAATCAAAAGCAATATTAAACTATTAGAAGTCTATGAAATTAACTATTATGAAATACTGCATACTAAATACTAAATTTAAATATTTAAAGTAGCTTCATACGTTTACATTTTTGAAGACAACATCTTGAGTGAAAATGTTTTTTATACCCGCTACCCATAGGGTATAAGGGTATTATAACTTTGTGCCGGCAGGAAATGTATGTAACAGGTAGAAGGAGGCATCTCCGACCCTATAAAGTATATATATTCTTGATCAGCGTCAACAGCCGAGACGATATAGCCATGTCCGTCTGTCCGTCTGTCCGTCTGTGTGTCTGTACGTCCGTCCGTATGAAACACTGGATCTCAGAGACTATAAGAGATAGAGCTATAATTTTTTTTTCGACAGCATTTGTTATGTTTGCACGCAGATCAAGTTTATTTCAAATTTTTGCCACGCCCACTTCCGCCCCCGCAAATCAAAAAAATCGAATAACAAGCGTAATTTTAAAGCTAGAGTTGCGAATTTTGGTTTATACAATAATTAGTATAGTAGTTATGATTACTGAAATCATTTGGTTGCGATCAGATAAAAATTGTGGAAGTTATTAAATAAATACTTTTGTATGGACAAAAACGCCTACTTACTAGGGGTATTAGTTGCTTTGGCTGACAATCTGGTACATTGTGCCGTCTATGGTATATTTTGAATGGTGTACTATATCGATATACTAAACATATCATTCGGTATAATTTTAGTATTTTTTTTAAGTATTTTCGGTATATTTTGAAAATGATACCGCAATATTTTGGCTTTATTAAATTTGGGTAGCGGGTATCTCACAGTCGAGCACACTCGACTGTAACTTTCTTACTTGTTTTTTTTATTTAAAAGTGGTATCCAAATAAAGCCTAAGCTTAGAACTTAGCTAAAGGAACCTCTGTTAAATGTAAAATAAATAATCCAGTATATTTTGATTTATATAGTATTATTATATACCAAATGCGGTATATTTTGGCATATTTAAAGAATAATACTAAACTTTTATTCAAAATGTATTACTACAACGACATACCAAATACGGTATAATTTAGTATTTTTGCGGTATATTAGTTGGTATATTTTGAGAATAACACCGCACAGGTTTGCTTTTATTCAAAATGTATTACTAGAACGAGATACCAAATATGATATATTTTTATATTTTTGCGATATATTATTTAGTATATTTTAAGATTAATTTACTTTTACTCAAAATGCGATATATTTGAGTATTTTTGCGGTATATTTTTAAGTGTTATACCGCACTCTTGATTATAGCATTTTTCTTTTTCAAAGGAAACTTCATATTTTAAAAACTAATGCCTTAGCTTAGAAAAAGGGAACCTAAATGTAAAATAAATAAACAAATTAGCAACAATTTTGGAAAACGAGAAACTATTTGTTCATACTGGAAACAAGGTATTGAAAAAGAAATAATAGTTGCAAGATAACAAAGTTTCGGGAGGAAGGGAGAGGAATAATGAGACTTGAGCAGGAGAAGGAGCATCCGTAAAGAGCAAGGAAGGAGGAGGAAGGAAAGAGAATTGAAGTGAGGAAGGGAGCAAAAGTCGATGTTGATTGAGGTCATTTGTGGACTGCGGCGGTCAAACGTGCAGTCGCTTCGTATTAAGAGTTCTGCCAGTGTCAGGACGACTTGTCAGCTAAAGGAGAGGAAAAGGGAGGAAGGGGAGGAGGAGAGTCTTGGTATCGAGGGGGTTGCACATTCGATTAGCGCAGCGAGCGTGTGTGTGTGTGAGCGGTAAAACTCGATGAGTTTTATTAGTAAATAATGGCAAATCATTTGCCAGTTGACACTCGTTGAATGCTACCCAGGCAAAGTGAAGGGGAAGGGGAGGGAAGGGAAGGGAACGGAAGACGAGAGCACAAACAAAACCGACCTAAGGACCTAAGGAGCAAAAAGGACCTCATTCAGTTGCTTCTCTCTGGCTGTGGCTGCTAATGAGCAACATTAATGAGCGCTATTTTTCACTGAAAGGACAATCAGAGTGTGTATGTGTATGTGTGTGTGTGTGTGTGTGTGTGTGTGTGTGTGTGTGTGTGTGTGTGTGTGTGTGTGTGTGTGTGTGTGTGTGTGTGTGTGTGTGTGACTTTGCCTCGGAAATCTCTTGGGTATTTAAGAGTCCAGAGCGACATCAGGTGCGGGCACAAGTCCCTTCCTCATGAAATTTTCATATGCAATACAAAAAAAAAAAAGAAAGCAAAGAATTTACGTAATTAAATTAAGCATTTTGCCTCATGAGAAATTGTAAACGAAAAGAAAAAACCACAAAATTCCGGCGACTGGACGAAAGGGCTCAATCAGTTGCTAAGTGGCTGAGGAACCGAGCAGGTAAACGGAATGAGAAGCGCTGAGAAAGGCAGCAAACAGAGTTGTGACTGCGGGAAGCGGGGAGATATTCATGAGAAATGTGAAATGAAAAATCGACTCGCAATTAGCAAACATGAAACACGTTCGTTGACGGAGGGAGGCGGGGGGTGGGGCACACACAAACACACACACACACATATGCAGAGCCCTCGAGCAACGCACAAACACACACACACACACAACACACACTCGAAAGAGATACAGGAACTGGCAGCGTTGTCAGCATGGTTAATAAGTTACTTTTGAGATACTTTATTACTTCCTTGCTGGCGCACGACAGCCGCTAGAGGGCGGCAGCAGCAACGCGAAGGAAGGGGGGAGATAGAGGGTTGGAGGTGGTCGGGTGTTCACATTAAAAATAAACAGCAGCAAATGTGCCAGGCGACAGCGACCAACAAAAAAAGGGTTGCCAGACTCTCTCGCCTGCCTTTCATTAGGCATATAACAAGTGTGTGTGCGTGTGTGTGTGTGTGCAGTTTTTTAATTTATGCGATTTTTGACTGCGCGTGTAATGTGCTGTCACTAAAGGAGAGGGAGGAGAAGAATGGGGAGGAGGGAAAGCAGAAGGAGCCACATTAATTGCGTTGCCATTGATTGTCGCTTGCGCGCTTAAAAGTAGGCAATAGTTTTTTTTCTTCAATTTGCTTCGCTGCTACCTTTTGCTTTATCAGTCTCTGTGCGTGTGAGTGTGTGTATGTGTGTGTGTAGACGCCCAATCAGCTACAGTTGCTTCAAGTTTTATTTTCACTGCTGCCAATACTCTTTCAATTGAAGTCGCTTGAAAAGTCGCGAGTAGTACTCAAACGTTTTTCAATGCATCCAAATTGTCATTGGGACTGTGAATTGTTGAAGCTAACTACAAAGCTCAACGTTTCAGTTAACAAGCTAAGAATGGTAGGTTTAAAATTCACAGATCTACTTGTAATTGTAGGCGTTATTTTAGAAATAGTTTTGTGTAGGAAAAACGTAAATAGACGTTTTTCAAAGTCTTAGTTGCTTAGTTACAAAGTCTTAGTTGCTTTGACTGACAATTTGGTATATTTTGACCTCCATGGTATATTTGGAATGTAGTAAAATAACAATATACAAAATACAGTCTTCAGCATACTTTAGTATTTTTGTGGTATATTAATTCGGTATATTTGAAGAATAATACCGCACTGTTTTGCTTTTATCGGGTTAGCTTTCATTTCAAAAAAAAGCATTTGTCTTATATTTGTATTAAAAACTAATTTGTTTAGCTTCCTCAAAGAGTTTTCATTTTTATATTTTTATTTGTAGATATTTACTCAACTTTTAGCTTTGCGTTTTCTTTTCAAAGCGTGCTTCAGAAGAGTCTTTTGGGTTTTGTAATTTGTTGATGCTTTTTTCATTTAGTTTAACATATTTTTCCTACATATACCTTACACATTTTTAACTAAAAGTAAAATAGAAATCATATGGTTGACGAAGTAAAATCACACATATTGTCTTTATATTTACAATTTCCTCAATGAATTTTTTAGTGGTCATAATATTTTAGGTAATAGAAGTAACAATCTTAACAATCGTAACAATAATAATAATCTATGAATTCAGAAAGGTTTGAGCACTATTCAAATGTATTTTAAGTAAAGTATTCTATAAAAATATATATAATTTAATGTAGAATAGATATAGATTTTAAATAAAAGTAAGAAAGTGCATTTTGTAGTCGGTTTACAGGTTTCTCAGCCTGGCATTCATGTATTTTTTAGACTTATTTATGCAAATGAAATCAATGCTTGTTGATGTGTGTACGCCAAGTGTGTGTGTGTGTGTGTGTGTGTGAGTATGTGGTTGTATGTGAGTTTGTGTGTGTGTCAAAAGAATAGAATTTTTCATTTTAAATTACATGCCGGCAGTGCCACTGTATGTGTGTGTGTGTGTGTGTGTGTGTGTGTGTGTGTGCATAAAGAAAACTTTTGTTCGTTTACGTTGTTGAAGAACTTTTGCTCGACGTCGTCAGGCCACACACACACACACCCCCACTGCTGTGGCACAACCCCTTCCCCCCGCCCCCTTGCCTCCATTGAAGACTCGCTTTTGGCCTCGTCGTAAAACGCTGTCGAACCACATTAAAGGTAACTATGCAAATATTTTTGCGGCTCACACGAACAAACATCGAACCTTTTGGATGGTTGCATAACAGAGGGAAGGGGGTGGGAAGGGTAAGGGGTGTGGATGGGTCAGTGGAGTGCAGTTGGACATTTGAGCCTTTGAGCGCGTTTAACCAAAAATATTCCATGCCTGGTCAATAGCCGACGAAAACTACTCGACACAAAGAAGAGCGACCCCAAAAAACGAGGTTGTCCAATCCGAATTTGAATTTAAATCAGTGGCAGAAGCGGACACATGCCTGGCTCCCTTCCCTTTTCCACTGGGTTTTCAGTGATGACAATGTAACCGGTTTTGTAGCTTGTTCTAATTGCGTTTCGTTTTCGTGTGTTCGCTTTTAGTTTTCTGGCAATCACTTAGCTTATTTTGTTCTACAAACACACACACACACACACATATACACACACACACACACACACACACACACACACACACACACACACACACACTTGCACACTCGCAGTTTTTGGCTATGTGCGGAATGTCTAATGAAGCCACATAAATCAAGTGGCTGCAAAACCAACAAAGCCAAAGGCAAAAGCAATAGCAAAAGGCATTGCAACCATCTCACAACTGTCTGACCAACCCTCCTCCCCCTTTTTGACCAATTCCCCCTTTACCTCTGACCCTCTTTCTCCTTCTCCTCCCTCTTTGCAGCTCATTTCCTCATTGTAGTTGCTTTCATCTAGTTGGCAGCTTTGTTGTCGCCGCGCTAATTGAAATTAAAAACGCTGCCAAAAAAATATTGGAGCAAAAAAAAAAAATGGAAAACGGCGCACTTTTCATTTAATTGCCGCGTTCATCTATCACACTCCTCTCTCTCTCCATCTCTCTCTCTCTCTCTCTCTTTGTCTTTCTTTTGTCATCATTAACCTTTGCTCTTCTCAGTCAACTCTTTCTTTGATTTGCGCGCTTTTACTTCTCATATTACTTGCTACTCGGTATTATCATTTGAATAAAGGGAAAAACTACTGAAATATATCAAAATGTATGTTTGGTATTTCTATATACTACTGCATTGAAAATATACCATAAAGTAATGTAAAAATATACCAAAACGAATATTCGGTATATCGATATACCACAGCACTGAAAATATGCCGTAAGGTACAAAATATACCCGATTGTCCACCAAAGCGTTACCATTTGAATACCGAAAAATGCTGAAATATGTCAAAATGTATATTTGGTATATCCTACAGCATTGAAAATATACCAGATTGTCAACCATTTTAAGAAACATTCAACTGCATCAACTGCTGCAAATTTTAAGCAATTTGCTATTTTTTGGTATATATATTTGGTATATTTCGTATATTAGTAGTCCTCCTTTTCCTCCTTTCTGTTAAAACATGTAATACCTAAAGATCAAAATTTCATTCATAAAAACATGAAAGAACATTTGGATATTTAGTTCTTTGCATTTCCCCAATAGTTGTAATATAAACTGCGATATTGTGTATATCCTTTATTTGTATTTGAATTATTTATTTCTTGTAATATTATTAAAAAAAAAGACAATGATCACATAAAATATTTTGTAAATTACAGAATTCTTGTTGTTATACAATACATATTACATATATGTATAATTATTATTATATTTATATTTATCATAATATATATATATTTATATTTATAGTTTCCATTTTATTATTATTTCTTTGGTTTTTGTTTTTTTTTTTTTTTGTTTTCTTGTTTTTCATTTTAATTTTATTTAATACAATAATTGTTAAGCCTGCTATTTTGTTTTTTTTCCGTTATTTTTTGTTTTTCATTTGGGTTTTAAAATTCGTCTAAATTACCTTTCGGTTTTTTTTTTGGATTTCTTTTTGGAGTTTCTCTCGCATTCATTTGGTTTAGTTTAGTTTATAGTTATATTTAGTTATTTATAAATATTTATAAGTACGTAATACAATACAAAAAAAAAATCGTTCATCTACTTTTTATGTTTACTTAAGTTTTACATTTCATTTTCATTTTCATTAAATGTATTGCACTGAACTTTGTTATTCGTATTTATCGAGCTCTCTAAATTTTGTATTTTTTTTATTTTGTTTAATATCGTATTTTGCATTCTACGTTTATCGATATTTCGATTTTTTGTTTGTTAACATTAAAACTTAGTTTCTAGGTTTAATGCTTTGTGGAAGTGTTTCGTGTGTTGTGCGTGTGAATTCCTTCTTCTTCTTCTCTTCAACTTCTGTGTATGTGTGTGTGCGTGTGTGTGTTTTGTGATAACTGTACTTAGCATTTATAGTAGTTGATTATAATTTGATATGAGCCTCAGTGTGCAGCCCATAGTTATTTACGTTCTATTTAAGATTACAAAAAAAAAAACATCTTTAGTTTATTGTTGATTATATTTGCATAATTATCTGGTGTTAGACCTTCATCTTTATCATCATCTTTATTTTTATCTTCTTCTTCTTCTTCGTCGTGTACCACTAACTAAACTTATCAGCTTCGTCTTCATCTACTACTATTTCATCATTATCGTATTTCGTATTCGTATATATATATTTTTTTTTGTAATAGTTTCTGATTTTTTTCCTTCAGAGTTCTTTCAAGTTCTTTGCGACTTGTTATACAAAATTGACCAGACATTAACACCAAACAAATGTCCTACATATAAGTACTTTTAACCGCTAGGTAGTATTAGATACAGATACAGTTACAGTTACAGATACAAATATACGCTATGTCAATTTATATATATATACTTGTGTATGTACTCTTACGTAAGGAACAAACATTGAAAAATCATAATACACATTGTTTTTTGTTTTTTTGTTTTTTGTAATAATGTCGTGATTGGAACAATAACTGAAAGCACACATTTAATCCGTAATTCTAACTTCTAAATATCATTATGTTATATCATACAATTTGTTTATCAACACGACAAAGCGCCTAGGACCTAAAACGTCGAACATCTCAATCTACTTGCTAAACTTTTCTCATCGCTCTCTCTCTTTCTTCCGCTCCGTATTTCTCTGATTTATTTCACGTTCCATTCAATTGAATGCATCGAGTATCGAGTTTTTTTTAAATTCTTATATGTTTATTCAACATTTTTGGTAAATATTCGAAATCTTTAAAAGAAAATGTTAAAAATCTTGACTAGTTTTTGAGTCAATTTTAATTGACACTTGCATTTTCTAAATTTTAATAATGGATTTTTCTTAAATTTTTCTAAATATTTTGAAAATCTTTCGAGTTGCATTTTTTTTGCATTAATTATTGATTTAATCATAGATTTATGACTACGCAGTCATTGTGAACTTAGTGAATTGCTTTATAAAAGTAAGAAAAAAGTGAAGTTTTCTATATTTTAAATAAAGTGTAGAAAATATTCAAGGAATTTTGAAGAAGTTGCGAATTTTCCAAGTATTACATAACATATTTAACAATTGATTTTGATTTTGTGTTGCGAGTGTGAAAGAAAAATGTTGGTCTTTTTCTTCGTATACCAAAAATACCATAATTTGGAAAAATACCATAATTTGGAAAAATACCATAAATTGGAATAAAATACCAACATTTGATTTAAATACCACAACTTAAAGAAAATACCAACATTTGAATAATATACCAAAATTGGTATAGTATACCAAAACGTGAATAAAATACCCACATTTGAAAGAAATACCAACTCTTGATTGCAAAAAATACTTGAGTGTGAAAGAAATACCAACTCTTGATTAAAATACCATCATTTGCATAAAATACTTGAATTTGAAAGAAATACCAACATTTGAATAAAATACCATAATTTTCATAAAATACCATAGAAGGCACCCGCCTTAAATGGGCGTGGGCATCAGTTTGCCGTAATCCTGATGCATGCTCGGCTTCACGGAGTTGTAGACTGTGCGTCCCGCATCCTCGGGCAGCGCATAGACATCGGGCGGAACGCAGAGCGACTGCAGCTTGGAGATGTACGAATCGAAGTGTTCGTGGGGATGCGGATGCGGATGTGGATGCGGATGATGTGGATGCGGATGCGCATGTGTATGCGCATGTGGATGCGGATGTGCGCCATGTGGATGCGGATAGCCGCCATGTGGATGATGCACCGTATACGCATGATGCGGTGGCGGTGGCGCCGCTGTTGTTGTTGTTGCTGGTGGTTGACCCGTTCCCGTTCCCGCTCCCTGCTGACCACCGCCTCCGCCTCCATACATGGGCGTGGTTGACACAGCTGACGTTGAGATCGAGACCGATACGGAATGCGGTGGTGGCGGCGGTGGCGGTGGCAAGAGCGTCGAATAAGCTGCCGCAGCGGCAGCATGATGATGCTGATGATGATCGGTGGCCGAGACTCCAACAACTCCGACAACTCCCATCCCTCCACAGCCATTGTCGGTGGATGCCGATGCTGTGGTTGCTGCTGCTGCTGTGATGCTCGGCGGTGGCGGCTGCGGTGGCGGCGGCAGACGCACATGCTCCAGCAATGTGATGACATTGTTGCGCAGACTCTCGTAATAATTGTTGAGATTCGCATTGGGCGCAGTCGATGCAGCAGCTGCATCAGCACTTGCCACATGCACCAGATCCGAGTTGTTGTTGTTGTTCTCGTTGTTGTTGCTGTTGTTGTTGTTGCTGTTGTTGGATGGATTGGGATTGGCATTGGCATTCGAGGAGGTGGTGGAGGAGACGCCGGCAAAGGGTGACTGGCCGCTGGGCGAGGCCAACGAAGCTGCACGTTGCTGTTGTTGTTGTTGTTGTTGCTGCTGCTGCTGTTGCTGATGGGCACTCAATGGAGAAGCCTCCTATAAGAGATAGAGAGAGAGAGAGACAGCGCAATGCAGTTGTATTAGCTAAAGTTTGGCCATTGGCTGCGGGGTGTGGTCATTCATATTGATTCATTGATTCATTCGTTTGCCGATGCCAATTGTATTTGCTGCCGTCGTTATATATCAAACACACACTCACACACATGTGCAAATTGAAATTCCAATAAGAACGCGCAAAGCAGCAAAGAAGAAACGAAACGAAACAACAAAAAAATATAACCCGAGACACGAAAGCAGCACGAACACACACACGAACGCCACGAGCGCCAAAGTGTCTGTGTGTTTGTGTTAGAGCGAGCACGCAGCATGCTTGCCTGCGCTTATTTTTTTTTCGTTTCTTCTTTTCCCTTAGGAGCGTCGCTGTTGCTGTTGTTGTTGTTGTTGTTGTTGCCGTAGCACAGTTTAGGCGCGTGCTGCGATTCGTGCGCTGCTCGGTGCCGACTGCGACTGCGACAGCGACGTCGACAGCGACTGCGAGGCTTTTGTGTGTGTTTGGGGTATTTTGGGGGACTGGGCAAAGTTGCAGCTGCCTGCGCATGACCACGCACACACACACACACACATGTTTAGGGACATGGCATGCGTAGAGCAAGCAAAACACGTTCTAGGTACGTTTTTTTTTCTTAGGGGTGGTGTGCGCTGATTCGTTGCTCGATGCAGTCGACGGCGACTGCAGTCGTGGCTGCAAGGCAATACGATTGGTTGGCTGCTGAGACGCCATTTTGAAAAATGTGAGTCGTGTGTGTGCATGCATGCAATGCGACAATAGAGGGCGCTGCAACAGATCAAAAGTGAAAACGAACGACGAAAAATTGATGCATAACTTTTGCGCGATAATTTAAATATATAATAAAAGTTTTTGCTTAGATGGTGAGGCGATGGCGGAGGGGGCGGGGACGGGGACGGACAACAGACATCGTCGTCGTCTAACTTTCTTTTGCCATGTTTTGGGTTAAAAAGTACATTTGCCAAGTAGCAAAGTTAACGACGACGACGACGGCAAACTTTTGTTGTTGGCGACTTTTGCGCCGACTTTTCTAAGTGTGTTGTTGTTGTTCCGTTTTACTGGCGGTTTTACACTCGCTTCGCTTTATTATTGCTTTTGGGTTCTTTTTTTTGCGAGAGTTTTAGAGACGTCCTTGAAAACAACGTGGCCGCAACTTAGGCGCGACTTCGACTTCGCTCAGGTGCCAAAAACTTCTTCGCCAAACTTTCGCCTTTGCTTTAGCCTACTTTGAGGTTATGTGTGTGTGTGTCTGTGTCTATGTCTCGCTTACATTAAATTACTATGTACTATGTGCTATGTATTATAAAAAGAATACTCAAAATTTGTTGCCATCAACGAACCTGAGTCTACGTACCCGATCGCTGGTGCTCAGCTGCGATTCCATCGCATTGATGTCCGACTTTAACCGCATCATTTGCGATTCAACGCGTGCATTCTCACGCTGCAGTTCCGATATTTCCGCTTCCAGCGTATTCAGATCATCGCTGCCGCCGCTCACACTCACAGTTGTCTTATCGCCTTGCACGCTGCCAACGCCGACGCCAACGCCAACGCCAACACTGCTGTTGTTAATGCCTGGCGGCAGCGGAACGCCGACGCCAACGCCGCCCATAACAATGTCGAGTCCAGCGCCACCTAAGAAACCAGAGAGCAAAGAAAAAAGAGAGCGAGAGAGAGCAGAGTTAGTGATCGAAGCTTTTTGGCTTGCATTTGCATTTGCATATACATAAGCATGATACAATTATAGAAAGTAGTCTCGACGGCAAAAGCTTTCGTCAGTTGAACGTTGTCTGCGGACGAATTTTTTGCAGAATTAACCCATATGCAAAATGACATTTTGAATGCAGAATTATAACATATATTTTTAAGTAATGTTCATAAGCAATTTACATTTTAAAAAAATGTCAAGAAGACATTAATATTAGCTTCCAAATATGTAAATATTAATTGCATCGTCTAAGGGTTAATGCACTACTACGCTGAGCCCCTTTCACTCGACTACCTTGTATAATTGCATCACATACATAAGAGTTTGTTATTGTTGTTGTTTTTTTCGCGTTGTTGTTGGTTCTCTTTGACGTGAAAGCTTGCTCTTGAATTGTTTCTTTTTTGTTTAGTCTTTTTTGCAAAGAAAAAAGCTCTCCACCGGTTGTCGATATGTGCGCGTGTGCTAGCAACTCAATTGGAGCTTTTAAGGTGGAGTAGGATTAGGAATTGTGGTCAGTGACTGAGTGAGAGAGAGTGAGTGAGTGTGTAACTGTATGTGTGTGCGTGTGTGAGTGATAGCAAATAACACGGCTTACCTTTGATCGTTTGCTTTTGTTATCATTTGCTTGTGTGACATTTTTTGTTCTTGTTGTTGTTGTTGTTGTTCTTGTCTTTCGGTATTTATTTCTCGTTTAGTATATTCTTTAGTTCACTATTATTGTATTTGGAATTCATGATTTTTTTTTTTTTTGTGGTATTTGGTATTTACAATCTGTGATCGGTATTTTTCCTATTGCCTATTTACAGTAGATACTCAGCACCGATACAAAACGTCGCGTAATCTAAAAGAAACGCCAACGAAAAACCATGAAACGAAACAAAAAGAAGGAAAACGCAATTACAAATTAGAAAATTTAAAACTTGGAATAAATACACACACACACACACGCACACGTTTGTAGTAGAATGTGTGTGTGTGCGTGTGTGTGTGTGTGAGTATAAAGTGTAGTTAGTATATTATCGAGAATCAGGCGTCGGGTTCATGTTATGTACCGGGTTTTGTTTCTGTTTCTGTTTCTTTCTCGAGGCCCGTCGTCGTCTGTCGTATGGTATGCAAATGCGGTATTTTTAGTATTTTGTATACGCAAGGCTATGACGGCAAATCAAAAACATTTGCGCAAAATTTCAAAAGTATTTTCTTAATTTTTCATTGGTATTTTCTTTGCCTTGCACATTCCGAAAAAGGTGAACCGAAATTGAAATGAAAAACGTAAGCCAAAAGTAGAGTATTTCTTTGTTTCATTTTTCTTTTTTTTTTGGTATTTTTCTTATGTACTTTTTTTTTTTGGTTAATTGTTTTTGTTAGACGTTAGCACACGCACACAAAATTCCAACCGAAAATGTACAATACGAGAGAGAGAGAGAGAGAGCAAAGAGAGCAACAACAGGCCAGAAGAGCAAGTGAGCGAGAGTAAGAGAAATATAGAGAGAGACAGAGAGATGCCAAATGCTAAATTTCGATAACTTATCGATCGCTTAGAACATTTGGCATGTTGCAAACTTTATGACGCATGTTATGATGCCCCTTTCCCAATTTCTCTTCATTTTTTTTTGCGGCAGGGCATAATAACAACAAGCCCAGTTCATAACAGAAAGCACGCAAGACAGATTTTAGTCGATAGTAAAACAAAATGAGTTCGACAGAAAGATAGAGAGAGAGAGATAGAGAAAAAAGTGTTTGTTGATCGATATAGAGTGCGATAACTTACCTGTATAGCCTTTGGGATAAACCATGGTCACCTCATCGAACTTGGGTTTCTTGATGCCCTGACTGCCCACTGTAGTGCAAGCTAGAGCGCGAGAAAGAGACAACAGAGAAGGAAAGAGCGAAAGGGTTGGATATAGTATGAATTTTAAGCAGGTTTTAGATTTGCATCATGAATTAAATAAATCGAATTTTGGGGGTAAATTTAAGAAATATGTTTGTTTATAAAATGTAGTTTTGAATGAAAACAAAGAAGAAAGCTAAAGTCGAGTGTGCTGGGTTGTGAGATACCATATTTAAGAATATACCAAATTAATAAATAAAAATACCAAAATATACCAAAGTCTATATTGGGTATATTGAGTACGAGATGTACCAAATTGATACCAAAAATACTAAAATATGCCACACTCGATTTTTGGTAAATCAATAACAAAATATACCAAATAAATACCAAAAAATACTAAAATATAATGAATGGCGTGTTTTAAATTAATATCAAAAAATACTAAAATATATTGAAGGCAATGCTTGGTATATCGCATATAAATTATACCATATTAATACCAAAAAATACTAAAATATACCACTGAATACATTTGGTATATCAAGTACAAATTATACCAAATTGTCAGCCAATTGTCAGATTGTTCACCATTTCTTATTTCAATAATGGCAAACAGATTAAAACTTTGAATGCTGAATTTTGATCAGAGACTACAAATTAAATTAATTTCTTATAGAATTGAAAGTTCCAAAATATGGTACATAATTTAATCAAGTAAATAATTTAGTTACTTCATCAATTTTGATTGCAAAAGCGAACTAGAAACTACAAATGACATTAATTTCTTTTAAAACTAAGAGCACAAAAGAATGGAACACAATTTGCCTAATTAAATAATTTTATTAATTCCTCATAATTTAACTGAGTAAAAAATTTAGGTAATTCTTTAAATTTGATTAGAAAATGTCAAAATTACAAAATATATTTTATGATATCACCATTAAATGAAATAATTGAGTTCATTCATCAAACTCACCATCGAATTTCATGGCTGTTGCCGCTGCCACAGCTGCCTTGTGTTGTTCCACTGTGCCGCCGGCTTCGAGGACGCGCATCTTGTTGCGATTGGCAATGGGACAGCCAGATGCACTAAACGATGAAAATAAACAGGGATTAGAATATGGAACACACATACAGCTGTGAACATTGAAATAGCAGTACAAAATAACAGAAAAACTGAACAAATCTAAAGGGATTTTTGGTTGTTTCTTATCTCTATGTTTCATTTCACAAAAAAAAGGAATATGCAAAAAATCCGTTTAGTTTTACTCTCTGTTGCTATTTCTACTGCTATTTCAAAGTTCACAGCTGTATGTAGGTAGACTTACCTTCGGTGTGAGAGGAATTTGCCGGTGGAATGTCCGGAGCCATCGCAGCCTGGGATGGGGCAACGCAACGGCTCAGAGTCCTGGCCATCGCGGGGCTTGCTCTTCGGTTTGTTGGCTCGCGGACAGCCGGAGAGGCTGCGATGTGAGGAATAGTTGCCAGTCACGTGGCCAGAGCCATCGCAGCCGGGTGTCGGGCACTTCAGCTCCTGTGAGTGCGATTGCAGATGATTGCGATCCGAACGCGAGCAACCGGTCAAACTGCAATTCAAATCGAATGGCATTGGCATTAGTTTGGGGTTTAAGTCGAAGCTGTTCTTTAAATGGAGCTTAAATCGAAGCTGTTCTTGGCCAGATAAGCATAACGTAAACATGGCCACAAAACTTTCAAAAACTTTCACGTTTTAAAGTTGCACTAAATTTACAGGGAAAATGACAAAGAAGTTCGTCCTTCGGGGGGTTTCACATATTCCTGTGATGGGTCGACTTTTATGAGTGCTCTGCGTCCGCAGAGCCGTAATCATAAATATTAAAGCCACTTGTCCACACGCACGACCGCACAGTGGTTCGCAATTAGTTGTCACGATGTTGCCCCCATTAAATTGCCCAAGCTTATTAAAGCGTGAGCTAAACATGATTTCAAAGTTCGACAAAAGTTTGCACTTTAAGTTGTGAAATATTATGGAAATTGAAAGCTTTAGTTTCACGGACAAAACATGGACAATTCTTTGGCAAAAATGTATTTTAGAAATTGTTTCAACTTATGTTTTTTATTTTCACTGTAAATAATGTCGCGATATTTTCTGCCTAATCCATATATTTGAGATATGAGGAAAGGAATAAATAAATATGAGGTTAAATAAAGTTAAAGGATTTCTTTCTTCCGAAAATGAGTAACTGCATTTATTTGCTGTTTTCTGATTTATATTATAATGGTGAATGAAAAACTAGATTTCTGCTCAAGTATCGTGATGCGAGTTAGTTAAGAGAGATTGTAATTATGGTACAGAAAGTTAATATATTATTATAAGGATTCTTTTTGTAATTTATGTTCTGGAATTTAAATTCATGAATATGAAAAATCAAGCAATAAACAACATGTTTACTTAAGTATCTCGATGCTAGTTTTTTTTTAATAGGGATTATAATTATTATACAGAACAATATTGTTTTATTATAACAATTATTTTTGAATTTTTGTTAGTATTAATTTATATATTCAATTATTTTGATATATATTTTATTATGTTTTATTATAGCTAAGAAATATGTTTCTTTTTGTAAAATGATTAATGAACCCATATGTGAAACTTGTCTTGAAAGCTTATCTCTCTTTTTTTTTGTAATTAAATTAAACAAGTAATTTAATTTGCATTTCAGCTGAGCTGTAACCACTGTGCCACGTGCCGGACAAAGGCTGTGACCATGACGGATGAGCTAGAGTGTGAACTATAGTGTCTGCTACCTTAGCAGCATTTCATTTACGATAATTGCATATTTCATCAAGCTGATGATGAGGTGTGTAAACGGATGATGGAGGAGAAGCTTGTGTACTTACCCATCTTTGGTCTTGTCGTGCTGCGGTATGTGCTGTGGCGGTGGCATGGAGTAGCAGGTGGCCGGACTGGGCGAATAGCCGCCGGAGACGGGAGTCGGATAGCCGCCGGGTCCGACGGCTGTCGCATACGGATTGCTGCATTGATAGGCCGCCGGTCCGTAGCCATGATAGCCGGCTGGTGGATAATCTGATTGCACAACCATCCCATAGCCGGGATGAGGCGAATAACCTGTAAAACAAAGAAAATCCCAATTCGTATTGCAAAGAAAATGAGGCAATCATAAGATGCTCTTACCACTGGGATCCCGATACGTTTCGATGTAGTGGGAGCCGCCGCTGTCGGGCGTCGATTCGCGACTGTAGGGGCGTGGTCCACTTATGTGACCCACGAGGCCGAAGCCAAGGGGACGCGGGGGTCCACTGAAGTCCACTGGCTCCATTTGGGGTGATCGCGGCGGTCCGTTTGGTCCAATTGAACCGGGGGCAGCACTGCCAAAGCCCTGGCCGTGACCCACGACAAGGCCGTCGGCTCCGTACTGTGGACTCGTGATGATGCTGAACGAGAAAGAAAAATACGCAAATTGCATGGGAAACAATTAAAAGCTGTTCACCAAAGCGGGTAAGCTTGTTGTTTATGCTTCAGTATACGATTTATTATTAGGCATACCAAATTTTTGTTACTCTAGGTTAAACAGTTGATTTTCTTTCGGGAATATTCCAAAAAAAAAACCCTTTATGATGTAATCTTTTTAAATTTCTTTACCCAAATCTTTTGAGAGTCAAGAATTTCTCACAGAATTATGTTTAAAATGCATTCGAGTTGTTACACACAAAATTTCATAACTACACTTTTTATATGCACTGAGTTCGATGAGTATAGCGTAGTTTATTTTGTGTATTACTGTTGCAAATAGCGCACTTTGTAATTTATTTATTTTATGGCATTACCAAGTATCTGTATACCAAATTTCGTAACCGTAGCTGCTATATGTTCCGAGTTCAATTGGGCTAGCTTTCGTAAAACTTAATTTAGTCGAGAATTTTAACATAAATTAGGTGTAATACATGTTACAGTATTGGCATACCAAATTTCATGACTATACCTGCTGTGATTGCTGAGTTCAAATAGACGAGTTTGTGTAGAACTTAAGATATTCGAGAACTATAACTAGAATTAGTTATAAAGCATTTCTAGGTGCGAACATACCAAATTTCATAACGGTAGCTGCTGCAGTTGCTGAGTTCAATTAGATTGGTTTACGTTAGACTTATGATTGTCGATAAACTTTACCTAGAATTAGGTATAATGTATATCCAATAGACCGCATGCCAAATTTCATGACTGTAGCTGCTATAATTGCTGAGTTCAAATAGACGAGTTTGTGTAAAACTTAAGATTTTCGAGAACTTTAACTAGAATTTGATATAACACATAACTAGATATCAGCATACCAAATTTTATGACCGTAGCTGTTGTAAGTACTGAGTTCAATAAGATTGGCTGGTATAAAACTTAAGATATTCGAGAACTTTAACTAGAATTAAGCATAGCACATACCTAGGTGCCAGCATACCAAATTTCGTTACTATATCTTCTATATGTGCTGAGTTCAATAAGATTGGCTGGTATAAAACTTAAGATAGTCGAAAACTATAACTGGAATTAGGTTTAATGCATATCTAGATATCAGCATACCAAATTTCAAGACCTCAGCTGCTGCAGTTGCTGAGTTCGTTGAGGTCAGCGAGAAGGTTGTAGAGTTAAGAGTTGCTTAACTTTTAATTGAATACTAAACCTAAACCCCTAATCGAAAAATCTAACTCGCTGCGCGCTGTGGAAGTGTATGGCATGGAGATGAGATTGGAGCTGGGAAGGAAGTTTTTGGGATCGTTTCAGAGTGTGTCCGTGTAGGTGTCCGTGTGTGTGTGTGTCTAGCTCACCTGTGCGGCAAACGGGTGACGCTCAAGTCCAGCGTTTGACCCTGCGGACTGGGCACTTGGGGGCTGGCAATGTTGGGACTGGCTCCAGGCTGTGGACTTCCATTGCCCATTCGCTGGTTGTTGTATTGGTTGTGCGATGCGGGCGAGTTGAAACCATGTGGGCTCGATGACGTCACCGATGTGGCGCCCGACAGGTCGACAGCTGGCGCTGCCACGCCCACATTCGGCGTGGGCGAACTGCTCTGTTTGCTATGTTGCTGTTGCTGCTGCTGTTGTTGCTGGTGATGTTGCTGCTGCTGCTGTTGCTGTTGTTGTTGCTGCTGTTGCTGCTGTTGTTGCTGCTGCTGATTTTGATAGGCAGCCGCTGCAGCTGCTGCCTGAGCAGCGGCCATTTTGACGGACAAATTGATGGCGGAGAAGCCAGGCGGCAATGGACCCATCGTCGGATCATAATGATACATGGGACGGGGATAAATTGGACCACCTCCTCCATTGGCGACCTCCTCGTGCTCGGCCTTGGCCATCAGCAACTGTTGCTCCTGCAGATACTTTTGCTGCTGCACCTGCAAATCGTCCGCACTCTGTGGCAAATAGTGATACATATTCGTGGGCGTGGCCGACGCCGCTGTTGCTGCCGCCGCGGCAGCAGCCGCTGCTGCTGCTGTTGCATTCGCCTGTCGCTGCTGTCCGCAATTGGGATCGTAGCGCTCGAAGCCAGTCGAACTCCCGCCGGTCGAGACCGAATCCCCGATGCCAAGGCCAACGAACACGGGCGCCACACTCGAAGTGGGCGGATGCGGATGTGGATGTGGATGCGGATGTGGATGCGAGTGCGGATGCGTTGTGTGAGGATCGTAAGCGTGGCTGCGTGGCGACAATTCGCTGCTGCTGGCATTGCTTGCCAGCAACTGTTGCTGTTGCTGCTGTTCGGCTGAGGCATCGCTGGTTGCTAAGCCATGGCCAACACTTTGTGCATATCGCATCTGTTCATACTGTTGCTGTCGTTCATCTGCTTGTTGCTGCTGTTGTTGCTGATGTTCGCTGTGATAGCTGGCTGCATCTGTGGGATCGATTTGACTGGCGTTGCCTTCGATGAAAGGTCCGCGTTGCTGATGCAGCGTATGTTGCTGCTGCTGTTGTTGTTGCTGTTGCTGCTGTTGTTGCTGCTGCTGTTGCTGTTGTTGGTGGTGGGCATGTGGATGCTGTGGCTGTGGACTGTGGAGGCCAACGTAGCGACTCAAATGCGGTTCGCTGGCAACTCCATTGCTGGCAGCAACATTGCTGTTGTTGCCGTTGTTGTTGCTGGTGTTGTTGTTGTTGTTGTTGCTGCCGCGTGCGCTGTTGGCGCTGTTGGGTATCGCTGATGCTGCCGCCGAGGCAGCATCGTTAGCCAAATACGAGTGCATGGGACTTTTGTTATACTCCGACTTGATGCTGGCCACCGGACTGTATTCCGATTTAATAATGGGCATCGTCTTGATGTTGCTGCTATTGTTGTTGTTGTTGTTAATACAACTGCTGCTGTTGTTGTTGTTGTTATTGTTGTTGTTGTTTAGATAGTGAGTTGAGGTGAGCTTGAGTTTGTCCAGCGGATGCAGCTCCTTTTCATGCTTCTCCAGTTCTCCAGCTGCGCGTTCACAAAATATGCAGAGAAATGGCATAGAGACAGAGTGGAAGAAAAATAGAAGAGAGAGAGAGAGAGAGAGAAAGGTGGGGAGTAGAAGAAGAGAGAACAAGATCAAGATCAACGTGAAGCAGCAGAGAATGAAAGAAAGAGAGAGAGAGAGAGAAAGAAAGAGAAGCGTTAAATGTGTTTATTGCTTCGCAATTGGTTATCGATAAATTGCAGTTGTTGTTGTTGTTGTTGTTGCTGCTGTAATTGAGAGGCAGACAGGCGGCGATTGGAACGCACCTGCTGTGGTTGTTATTGTGCTAACGTTATCGTTATCGCTATGGTTATCGTTATCGTGATCGGTATCGTTATCGTTATCGTGCTCGTTATCGCTATCGATAACATGGGCGTGATTCAATGGCAGAGCTATCTGTAGTGGTATCGATATCGGTATTGGTATCGCTATCGGTATCGGAATCGACGGTATCGGCATGGACATCGATTTATCGGCCAACTGATAACGACGCGCTGAGTGCTGCTGCTGTGACGACTGCCGACGACTCGCCGTGTGGCGTCTGATCGCCCTCGGGCAGCCGGACAAACTGCGGTGCACACTGCGATGCGGCTGGACGTGGCCTCGTCCGTTGCAGCCGGGCGTGGGACATTTCAGGATCTGTTCGTGCAACGCCAGCACTGAGGGGGAGGGTGATAAGTCAATTAATTGCCATCGATAGTTATCGCTATCGAGTTATCGAGATCGGCTACGAGACACAAGACAAATGCACTACGAGTAGACTAGACACAACTAACACAAGCAGTCGATAAATGACACTACGATCAGAGTCACAGCGCAGAGAGACAGAGAGAGAGAGAGAGAGAGAGAGATAGGAAGAGAGAGAAGGAAAGAGAGTGAGGGAAACACAGCTCGACAGACTTTGCTCTACAAAGTCGTAGATAGATTTAGAGACACTGTTAAACACGGAGATAAACATGTGAAGATAGCCAGAGAATCAGTCATCTAATAGAGAAAAGATTAATAGCCTAAGAGAGAGAGAGAGAGAGAGAGCGTCATAGACAGAAGATAGATAGAGAATCAGCCAAAGTGTGACGAATGTTCATAGTATAAAGTCATTAAATATAGAAGAGATAATATAGAAGAAGACAATAGCCTAAAGAGAGAGAGAGAAAGTGAAAAAGGAATAAGTGACAGAGAAAGTATAATCAGACTGCAGTAACAATTCTCCCTTAGATAAATTGTTCAGCTGACCAAAAGAAATAATAGTCGAGTGGAAAGATATGTGAAGTTTTCAAAAGAAATTGCTTAAAGTCAAATTATTAGAGATGGACTAGTTAGAGATGGACTAGAAATGGATCTGATAGCGAAAATATCGTTGAAGACAAGGTAAGAATTAATCAGAGATGGACTACCCAGAGATGAAAGAGCTCAGAGATGGACTTGAAAAGATGAGAGGGCTTAGAGATGGACTAGTTGGAGACAAACTAGCTGAATATGTAGTTACTAGAGAGGGAGTAGTTAGGAGTCCATTTCTAGCTACAGATAGATTATTTAGAGATGGACTAGTTAGAGATGAACTAATTCGAGATGGTTCTGATATCGAAAATATCGAAATATCGTTGTAGACAATGCATAAATGCAGTGCTTAGAGAACACATGCAGAGCAGTAGAATGAGAATGTGAGAAATATGTATATAGACAGAGAGAGAGAGAGAGAGAGCTGCAACTACTACCTAAAATATATATAAATACACACACCTACATACGAGCACATACACACACATACATACACTCAATCACAACATGCGCTAGAAGAGAGAGAGAGAGCAAGTTGAAATAGAGAAAGTTGTAGAGTGAAAAGTTGTTGAAAATGAATGAAAATAGTAGACAGCAGAATTTTAGGGAGAGAGAGAGAGAATGAGAGAGTGACATGACAAAGAGAGAGAGAGAGAGATAGAGAAAGGGATATACGGAGAGGTAGAGAGAAATATTTTTAGACAGAGTGGAAAAGAGCGGGTAGATGAGAAATATCGTAGTTCAAGTGAAAGTGGAAAAATCTCTGAAGTATTCGATTATCCATGTGAAAAGATTATGACACAGAGAGCGAGATGTGTTTAGAGAGAGAAAGAGCAAGAGAGAGAGAGAGAGAGAGCGAGAAGTAGAGAAAAATGCATGTTTCAAATGAAAGAAGAAACCTCTGAAAAAGTCGATGATCGATATGAAAAGATTACGAGACAGAGAGAAAGAGATAGAAAGTGATAGACAGACAGATAGAGAGAGACAGAGAAAGAGAGAGAGAGAGAGAGAGAGAGATCTACGTATGAGCTACAACAAATGAAGGATACGTTTGTTTTTTTTGGCACTTACATTCCGTGGTGACTTTATCGCGCTTGGGACAACCCGACAGACTAAAAGGCGACGCGGAGAGAAATAGAAAGAGAACACAGATCGCAGAGTGTGAGAGAGAATGTGTGTGAAGAAGTAGGTGTGTGTGTGTATGTGTGTGTGTGTGGTACCTGCGATGATGCGAATATAATCCTGTGACATGTCCTTGGCCAGTGCAATGCGGAGTTGGGCATTTGGCGCCATCTACAAGTAACCAACAGTAACAGAATGAAATCAAATCAACTTCAGCTTCAACTACACACACACACACACACACGCACACACACAGAGAAGCATACTCGACAGTGCCTAGCAAAAAAATGGTGACAGCAGTTAAAGTTGGGGGCAAGGATTTCTAATTAATTATGTGAATGCGTCAAGGAGAGCGAGAGAGTGAGAGAGAGAGCAAGAGAGAGACAGTGAGAGGGAGAGATGGGACGACAACTTGACAGCCGAAAAAGCGAAAAATTTGAACAAAATTTACAGCTGACAACGCACACGGCAAGAAGAAGAAGAAGCAACAGCAGCAACAACTACAAAATAGAAAAATGAATAGCAACAACAACAAGAAGAAGAACAACAACAACGATAACGAAACGCGCAACGAATTCTTTTGCCTAAATAATTAATTAAAATTTGATGGAAAACAGCTTTGCATTATTTACTTTAAAAAGCGAACACACACGCACACGCACATGTTGAGACATGTTTGGTTTGGCATGGTGGATGACAAAAAAGAGCGATGGCAAAAATGAGACAGAGCAACAACAACAACAACAAGAACAGAGTTGAAAAATCAGCCAGACCACGTCTAAACTTGGCCTTCTAAGCACAAATTCTCTAAAGATAACGGTAGACATAAGTACGCACACACACACACACACACACACACACACGCATACACTCACCCCCAAGTGGAGTGCTGTAAAAGACAGACGACGACGACGACGAACGACGGGCAAAAAGGGGTTTAATGAAATATTTTTCGAAATATTTTAGCATGTGTGTATTGGGTACATGTGTGTGTGTGTCTCAGAGTGTGCATGTGTGTGTGTGTCTATTACGTGGCCGTTCAAAATGTCAAACTGCAAGCACAACAACGAGTCGAGTCGAGCTGAGTCTAATTAGAATTTAATTAAAATAAAAGCAGGTTGCTGCAGTCGACTGCAATCGCTGCTTGCCACGCCTACTACGAACCCAGACCGCCCCCCGCCCAGCAAGAGGTTAAGCCTAATAAGCTACATTAGCTAAAAACAACAACAAGGACAAGGCTAATGACTTATTACGTGCTTGTAGCTTGC